>CM057452.1:649165000-649530000 GCA_016271365.2 Neoceratodus forsteri
TGCATCGTACATCTCCAGATGTGCCTTCACGCAGAGATAATGCATGCGGTGCAAATAAAGGGGGCATTTCCATGAATATGCTGCGCATCTCTATATTCAGCCAAAATGTGCAGCGCATCTTGGAAATGCACGGCCCGATGTTAGGCATTGAAAAGGCATGCCTAAATTGGCCAGCCACCCACAGGCAGGCAGCAGTAGTGCAAGCAGGCCATCCGGAGACGGCCCTCATAGGTGCACAAGAACATGACCCAGGCACCCACGCATAGCAGCCATGCCAGGATGAAGGAACCCTGAGCCACAGGTGCCGTGTCATCACCGGCACTGTCCAGGGAGCAACACCCCACACCACACCCTGGACGTAGACATCCAGCAGCCACATGCCAGTGCTGTTGTGTGCCCCCCTGGTGCACCAGTGGGGCGGACAGCCACACTGCAGCACATGTACCAGTGGCCATGGCCAGCACCCATGCAGCCTGCAGGGTGCCACCCATGGTGGCATGCACCAAGGGTGGAGTTTGTGGCAATGGTGCCCAAGTTGCCTGGAGGTACTAGTGGCCGTAAGGCACAGGCCAGGGACTGACTAGTGGCACACACCCACGGTGGTACACCCACCCGGGTACCTGGTCACTGTCTGTACACTGCCATCATTTGCAGTGCACACCAGGTATCTCCCATACTGGGGTGTGTGGGGCACTGCAGGTGATTATATGTAACATATGGAGCAGGTGTGTCACATGCATGTGGTAGCCTGAGCAGCCTGTGTCACTCAGTGCCTGCCTCTGTTGCATGTCCAGGTGACCATTTTGGCCACTGTCCAGGTGGGCCCCCTGTATCCCTGTTCAACCCTGTGCATGTCTATGGGGTGTAGCACTGTACCCAGGCCAATACAGTCCACCCACCCACACACTAACATCCCTGTACACCTGCTTGCTATGCTGCAGTTCCTCCTGTTCACCTTTGTGGGGTGGTGGGACAGCCCTGCAAAGCTGGAACTGAGCATGCCCAGGGTATGCTAATGGCCTGAATACATTCCAGTAATGAGCTGTGCATGTGGGAATTGAGCTTGGAATGTGCAATGAGGGCATTAGCATGTCCTGGCTGAATATTGCAACTGTGTGCAGTGTGCAAGTGACTTTGCATCGCGCATTTCCCCATGCTCCGCATAGGGCTCAGGTCACCTGCTGCGCTGTGCATCTCCCACTGTGTGATCTTGCATGTTCGGGACATTCAGCAGGACATGCGCGATCGCATCTCCCTATGCATCTTCTGAATATCTCATTATTTTGGGCCGGCGCATTTCAGATGCATAGCACAGGCACTTGTGTGATTTTGCAGGGAACTCTTGAATATGGGGTCCTAAGTAAAATAGGTGGGGACAAACTGATGCCGAAACATTGCTGTGGAAAAAAAAATTGTCATAAAGCATTCATCTAATGCAAAAATGATCAGTTCTTTACAATAAATTATGGTGATGAACTGTTGAAAATAATTAAAATCAACACATATTCAGTGTGCAGCCATGTGTGCAGATCAGGACATCTAGCACTCGGCTGGCTGTCACAGAGGTAGAAACATCATCGATTCCACGTGCTCAGGCTGGTACAGCTGAGGTTTGAGAGGCATTCATAAACCAGGTTAAAAATAAAAAAGGACATTATATACTTAAGAAATGACACAACAAATTAAGATAGGCATACCTGTGTCTTCCTGCTTTTGGGGCACCGGCAGCTCTGCTCTGCAGAGTCAGGGAGGGGGGACACTGTTAAGTGCATGGCAGTCTGCATGCATCAGTACGTCGCCAGCCTGGACATATGTCCTTCGCACAGGCGTCCCAGGGGATGTAAAACCTGGCCCTACGTGCCCAAATGAAACTGGGGATGGGAAGCCTTGGGGGATTGCCTTGGCGGACGGAGTAGGAGGAGGTACGAGGTCTCCTCTGAAGCTGTGGGAGCCAGGCAAATAAAAACAAAAAATAAAAAAATCCTGTTGCTAACATACAAGGTCCTACACACAGTTTCGGGCCAGACGACCTGAAAGATTTGTGCGTCTACTCCACTCCATCAAGGCCATGTTCCTAGGGTGCATCTGAAACTTCTTAAGAGAGGACTTTCTTGGTAGCTGCTCCGCTGTTACGGAACTCTCCCTCCTCAACTGATGACTATCTGGTCAGTGGAGGGGTTCAAAATGGGTCTTGAAAAAACATCAGTTTGCCCACGCTTGTAATCTGGATTTTTAATCTGACGTTTTCCCCGTTTGCTGTGTCAGCTGCATTTTATATATAGAAATGCAGAAATTTTCGGCAGATAAGGACCACCAGGCCCATCCAGTCTGCCTGAAAGCCGTACACTAATATTTGGCCTTTCACCCTAACTGGTATATATTACTTTAATGTGTGCTTTAAGGCTATTTATTATATTTTGTATAATTATTTTTGAAGTGCCCTTTGCCCTTTGGATGGGGTGCTATATAAAAATAAATGCTATGCTTTGCCTTTACATTATACATGGATATCAATGTGGATAACATTAAAATTGAAAACGAGCTTGCTCAATGGTTTCCGCCTGGTTAAATAAAGATGGCTGTATAGCTTAGAGGTTAGATCAGTGAGCTGTGAACGAACTTGGTACAGCCAGAATATCTGACTTTGAGATCCATAGTCTCCACTTACGTATACTACGTGACCTTGAGCAAGTAACTTAACCTCCCTGTACTTCTGTGGCACACTTAGAAACTAACTTTAGTCGGCCCACCGGTGCAGCAGTAGCGCTACCGCTTGCGACATTGATGACCCAGGTGCAGAAGCGAGCCCAAGGTGTCAGAGCGGCAGCTGGAGGAGGAGGAGTATTAAGTGTCCAAAGGGCCACTGTCCTTCTCCGGGATAGTGGAGTAGAGCTCAGTGCATGACTGACCTCTGGTGGAAGCCAGAGGAAAGGCAGCCTGAGCCTAGAAGTGAGGGGTGTGGGGGGGGGGAAGAGACATGGCAGACATCGGTTCGTGCACCTTGACATCGAGTGCACATCGCATCTCCTGGGTAGACTATATCCCCAGTGCATAGGATGACTGTCTGCCTCCACGGGCCCTACACCAGGCTACTCGGGTGCTCCCAGAATCTGGATCCCTGCCACGAAGGGCAAACCATGGGGGACTACCTGAGGTAAGTCCTAGGGGAAGCTGTGGTGTGTGGGCTGGGAGAGCCGATGGGAACAAGGGGTGATGGGGTGATGGAGAGAGAAAAAAAAAACTCATTTTGGCTCAGTGTGATTTTCCTGGCCAAGAACTGTAAAAAAAAAAAAAAAAAAATATTGAAAATTCCAGTTGTTTAACATTCTTACTCTAGTGTTGTGTACAGTGCCCTCAATATTGATTTTTGTTTACTTGCCGACATAATTATGAAGATAATTCAACTGTGTACCAAACTATATATAGGAGGAAATAACTGTGTACCAAACTATAAACAGGTGGGAACAACTGAAGTAGAAAGAGTCTGCAGTTTTGGCAATGCATGGAGAGTGATGCGCTGCATTGTATAGTTCAACAGATCATCAGCCACTGCATTGCTTTCCAGTCAATGATCGCTTTTTATTTCAGTTTTCTTATCTTGATTTGACTTGTCTAGGTCATGTGGGAGGAGAATGGCGGACGCTGTCAGAGACTTCCTGTACGCTCAGCAGGTTCAGTCCCCCATAGAAGCCTACTCTGACTGGTTGTCTGTGGGTCACGTTGATGAGTTTATGACATTTGTCCCAGCCACTGATAGAAAGGTGAGTACTGTTTGAAATGACTGAAGGAATGGCAGAAGTTGACACACACACACACATACTAGTAAAAGGGACTCTCTAATAGTTGAGCATCCTCCCTACATATGGAGCCTCACTTCTATGATGGGGTCACCCACCCCCAAACTGGGAAAGTTGTTTTTCCCATTTAAAAAAATGTTTTTATTTTCTAACTTATGGTGCTAGCACATCATGTGCTGAATGCTACTGTAATTCACCAAGTCCCGAGTCTTCCTACATCCACCCAAGTATTGAAAGTGTTCTGCTTTTTTCTTTTTTAAAAGGTAAAAATGAAATCCCTCACATAACAGCACTGTCCCAGTCCTACAGCTGCATGCCCTTTCAGACTTCTCATGCAGCTTCCAAAATGCTGTCAGTGTCCTACAGCCGCCCGCCCACTCTCCATTCCTCTCCAAGCCAACAGCGCACCTGCATGTACGGGCACGGAAACTGGAAAAGTACTGCTGGTCTCGTCATCGAGCCACTGGTACAGAAACTCAGCACGGACATCAGGGTGAAGACTCGATGAAGAAACTTAAGGGCCGGAGGAGCTTCACAACTCAAAACAAACCAAATAAGGAAGCAAAAAAGCATATCCTCGGGGACCAACGTTAAAACTAAAATGAAAAAAAATATGTAGCAAATACTGCAGTGCCTTCTGCTGACTATTACAGCAACAGAACTACTTTACAAAAAAAGGAGTAAAAATTCAATTGTAATCATTCTTATAGCATTATTTTATGTTTTGTAATCCTATAAAAAAATTACACATAGCCCATTTTCTAAGCACACTAATACCCTCCAGGGTGGTAGTATGGGCAATATCAGATCTTTCAGGTGTTAGAAGGTCCTCCACCTGTAGCGTCAAACCTCATTACGTCCCTGGGCAGTCCAGTATTGCCCAACACCACCCACCCTGTCAGGTATTTTTGCTTGTTTTTTTTTTCTCTTTATGCTCCTCCCTAACAGTTCTCCTTCATGACAGCCCACCAGCCATGTCGCCCAGCTTCTCCCAGTCTTACCTGGCTCCATTTCCCCATGGCTGTTCCCTGTGGCAGGGAAAGCTCAGAGCTTTTGAACCCTCTGCAGTCCAGGTCCAGTTGGGGCCCCTGCCTGGGTTGCAGGTGCAGGGCCTGGGAGGGGTAAGCATTTAATCCAATCTGGTGGGTGCTTTTCCCCTTTTTTTTCGTCCCACCTATCAGGACACTGGCAGATGAGGATGCCCATGTACAAGCATGCATGCAAGCATGCACTGCACAGCACCAGTCGACATCCTCCTAGCCACATGGAGATTCCAACTGCACTGCCACCTGTGGTCTCCCTGGGGGCAGTATTGCACTGGAGCCCTCTGCCCTCCTTCCACAGAGAAGGAGAATGTCTTATGGGATGCTTGCTCCTTCTTCCCCAGCCTGAGCCTGGTGACTCACCCTTATTCCCAAACTGAAGTTACCTGCATCACAAGCAGGAGTGCTGCTGCTGAGCCGATCGACCAGCCCAGCCCACCTTCATAAGAAGATGATGTAGGGCAGATAATTTTGTTGAGCTGCAGTCTGCTACTTACATTTAGTGTTCTGCATGCTTGGGCCATGGGCCCCATATTCAAAATCTGCACAAACTAGTGTGCAAGAGGTCTGTGTGCTCACTCTGATGTGCACAAGGTACAACAGGAGGTAAATTGGATACCTCGCTTAAATATGCTGTACAGCCCGAAGAGGATTCCAGTATACCTCTTGCCAGCAAACCTACACAGAAGCATGAATTGCTTGGAAGCCCAAACTGGAAACCTGGGCCACTGTACTAAACCACCTCAGACAAGGCAGTTAGTGCAGCACAGACACTACAGTATTCAAATATGAAATGCTAATGTCTTCTCTTTAACATGCAGAACACTCTGAGCCACTTATCGCCCCGTTATGAGCACATGTTTGCTCTTTAATTCAGTGTACTGTGCTGTGCTCCTCATATCGGTGGTTTCTGCTCTTGTGGTCTTTGAAAAAAACATCTGCCCTCTCCCCCCCCCCCAGCACAGGCTCATAAAAGTGCAAGCAAACACCACGCGGCAATAAATGCCGCAAGCAAAACAGCGGTTTCGGCCACAGCATCTGGTACAACAGCACCCGACAGCAACAGTGCCTCCCCATAGAAAACTATGGGAGTTATTTATTTTTGTGGGGGCTTTGTCTCCCCCCCCCACATACCCCCAGACTTAAAGGGGAACTCTCATCACCAGGGTTTCTTAATGTCTGAAAGACCATAAACAGCTAATTTGAGTGAGCCATTGTGTTTATCTGCGAGTCTTTGCAGTCCAGAGTTATTCATATGTAAATCAGCCTATAATTTAGGACTTGGGGCAGCCATATGATTTAGGTTCCTGTCAGGAAATTATGTTACTGAGTATCTTCGCCCTCCATTGACTGTGGGTTAAATAGGAAATTATCTGTTTTATTAAGTGTATTTTAAGGTGTTATTACAACACTTTCTACATTTATAATACTTGTTTTGTATGCGCATTGAAACTAGAGAGTTATCACCTTTACATTTCAAACTGTTAATAAAAATAATCCATCTTTAGGGTTGCTTTAACCTCTAGGCTATACTGCCAGCTGATCATCAAAAACTACACATCTCAAGGTTGGCTCTGTGGTGCCAACAGGTATTGGGGCCCCATATCAAGATATCTAAACCCTGGCTGTGTTCATGTCAGTACAGATTTCTGGGGCTGCCACAGCACCAACTTCTGTCTTATTTCATTCCCTCTCTTCCAGCCTTTTCTCTTACAATTTTGGGTGTGAACTCAGGTCTACAAGATGCAAATGTGGCTACATACCTACTGGCCTGGCATCATGGGGCCAGCCTTGAAATGTGAAGTTTTTGATCGTCAGCTGGCAGTACATCCTACAGGTTAAAGCAAAGAGCTGTGAACAAGCTTCCTTTCATCCAGCAGAATTGGTTTTGATTCCATCATGCTTAACTTGTATATAATAACTGGTGACCCCCATTATCAAACCGTTTTTGAGTACTGTAAAAAGTCGTATCAACCCGCAGGTTGATAGGAAAAAACTCGTATCAACCCACGGGCTGATATGACTTTTACAGTCTCGCGCCGGGTTGTCTCCAGCAGGCCAGAACAATTAAACTGTGTGCAAAGAATTCAGCAGCAGTTCGTGCTCAACACATCTCGAGCGCTACTAACCGTTTTTCCCCCACAAACAGCTGCTCTAAGAATAATTCATACCTTTCACTGAAAGCAATCGCTCTTCTACTTTGTCCCAAAACTTGCCTTATGTTCCAGAAAATCCTCTTTTACCAGCAAGAAATCTTGTCTGATATGAAATTTTCACACAGTCCCTAACCTTAGCTTTTACTTTTAACCCCACAGATCTCCGTAGTGACCCTTGACCCATGTTGCTGTGACAACTCACTTCAGATCCTCGATCAGCTCTCCAACAGAACTGTTCCTTATATGAAAATGATTATTTCTAAAAGACTTGCTAGTTTTAGAACTGTAATTTGGGCATAGTTTAAGTTGGGTTTGATGACTGCATAAACCTCCGTGTCCACGGCAACCAGTAATGACCCCGATCCATCTAAAAGACAAATCAACAATGCTGCAGACAGACTAAATAACACGCTTTTTACTTGTTTTTTTTTTAACTTCATTACTGCGATTGGTGATTACTTGATCCATCCACTTTACCCAACTCGAATCCAGGACCCATAAGGTACCGAAGTTGCTGCGTCACTGTCATCATTCTTTTGCGCCAGTTATTATAAAAAATAAAACACATGTGTGGGGGTAATTTGCAGTGTTTTTTTTTTTTCTTTACACACCTTGGGTGTGTAAAAAAACTGCATATCACCCCCCCATATGTATTATTCTCTATATAATGTATGATGGAATGATGTTAAGAATCCATCACGTTCGAAATGTTGTTATGCTATAGTAGCTACGTCATCGCAGCTGTTATGCTGCACTAGCTACGTAGCTACTGCAGCATAACAACATCGAACGCACTAGCACATGCGCGTTATAAGACCAGGAAGCGGCTGCGGCGGTGAAAACAACAGTGAAACGAGCAGCAAATTGGAGAAATAAAACAAAGTAAGTCATGCTTCATATTAGTTGGCATCCTACACTATAAAAAAACAGTGTCAGCTATCCATATCAAGCTGGGTTAGTTCATCTTGAGGTCGCCAGTTAAGACCGAACCTCTCGAGCTACACTCTTGAGGTTGAAATGTTCGCCATGGCAACCACTCAGTGAACTAACCAGCTTGTTACTGATAGCTGGGTATACATTATTCTCTATATAGTGTATAGTGGAATGCTGTTATGCATGGAATTCCGTACCTGGAATATGCTTGTTCTGCTGCATTAGTGGTGTCACTACTGCAGCAGAACAACTTGGAATGCTGCCACATAATTGCTTTCAGGAGGCTTAGGAACACCCGCCATGGGAACATGCAGGAACATAAGTTGACTACAGGAACAGCTAAAGCAGGCAAGGAGGAGAAGACTGTATAACGAGTGATATGGGGGGGGGGGGCAAGAGAACATAGGAAAGGAATCCCGGGTGGGGGAAGACACTGGAGAGGGAGACTAACGAATGCCTGTAGCCTAGGAAATAAGGTTCCAGACCTGGAGGCCTTGTTGGCAGATGCAGACCTTGACATAGCAGCAATAACAGAGACTTGGTACTCTGCTAATCATGGCTGGGAAGTCAGTGTACCAGGCTATACACCGTTCAGGAGGGACAGGAAGGGTAAAAAGGGTGGGGGAGTGGCCCAGTACATCAGAGATGGTATAAAGGCTACAGAAGTTCAGGGAAGACAGGGGGGAGGCCAAGGTAATGTGGGTCACCCTGGAGCCAGGGACTGAAACAGCAATACGCACAGGGGTGATCTATAGACTTCTGACACAGAGGGAGGAAGTGGACAGGGAACTAGTGGAGAACATACACGACATGGCAGCCAAAGGTGAAATCCTGCTACTGGGGGATTTCAATATGCTGGATGTGGATTAGGCCACCCAGGTCGCTGCTTCAGCCAGAAGCTTATCTATCCTGGAATCTCTGCAGGGGGTTGGACTCAGGCAGCTGGTGCATGAGCCAACCAGGGACAATTCAATTCTGGACCTGGTATGTGTTATGTTCTAACATTTATTCTGGTCTTGTTCAACAAACTCACACTGCAACAGGAGTAGAGCAGCTTTCATTTTTATTCAGGTGCCTCTCTGGTCTCAGCAACAACACTCTCCCTCTGCTCTCTTTCTAGCTTACACATATCGGAATGCTGCCCTCAAGTGGCAGAAGTAACGCAATGCATTACCATTTCTCATACATAACATTTCTTCCCCACTAAATTATATTGTTACCAAATAAACAAGTATTAGCATTATTCGCTATTATTAAGATGGTTCATTCTATGCTAGAGGTAGGGGGTAGACTGCCCCAGGCCTCGAACCAGGCAAGGGGATTATTCTGCCCCAATAATCTGATCTGGCTCTCTAACTACACAAAACATTTGTTCCTTTTTAAATGTCTCACAGGTTCAAACGATCTGGAGGTTTTGAGATTCGCGATGGATAATGTTTCTCGTGAGCGACCCTTGGCATGGCTGCCCTGTCTGATACCTCCCTCCGATCCTCAGTTGGTGGTTGTACAGCCTCACCATTGCTCTTCTCCACCTCCTCCTTAGCATCTTCAGAAGGTGTTGAGACTTCCATAGTGGGGCTTCTGTAAGCTACGGCAGATGGAATCCACATTTCCTGTGGGTTTTCTTCCCTGGAAGTGTCCCCATCTGTGCGCTGCTGAAGATCTAGGAGCTGTTCAGCATGCCGTATCCATTTTCCTCCAGATTCAACATCAACTGTATACGACACTGGACCCATCTGAGATGTCACCACACCAGAGGTCCACCTCTCCCCCTTCCGGTAATCTCGAACAAGCACCTCTTGACCAACAATGAACTGCCTGTCCTTAGAACAAGCTTGCCTGTGCAGTATTTGAGATTCTTGGTTCTTCAAAACCTCTGATGCCACATCTGGCTTAAGCAAATCAAGACGGGAACGAAGCTTACGCCGGAAAAACAACATTGCTGGAGATTCCTTTGTTGTAGCATGGGGTGTATTTCGGTATGCTAGCAGGAAGTTATCCAACTTGTGTTGTAAGGTCAAAGACCCCCCTGCTGATTTCAGAGCATTCTTTATGGTTTGCACAAAACGGTCCGCTAGACCATTAGTCGAGGGGTGATATGGGACACTACGAATATGCCTCACACCATTGGACTTTAGAAATGCTGCAAAGTCACTAGAAATAAATTGTGGTCCATTGTCACTGACCAGCTGTTCAGGAATCCCATAACGGCTAAATAGTCCTCACAGCACTTGAATGGTCTTACTGGTAGTAGTGGTGTCTATAACTTGAATTTTGGGCCACTTTGGTGGGCATCTACAACAATTAAGTACATGTGTCCCTCACGTCCCTTAAAGTCTACATGAATGCGCTGCCATGGTGCACCTGGCCACATCCAGGGATGTAGAGGTGAGGGACATGGCATTTTCTGAACATGCTGACAGGTAGTGCATGTTTTTGCTTGTTGCTCAATTTGCAAATCAATCCCTGGCCACCAAATATAGCTTCTAGCTAAAGCCTTCATTCTCACTACACCCGGGTGTCCCACATGTAGCTCTTCCAAAACACGAATACGTAGTTTTGAAGGGACAATCACCCGGACACCCCACATCAAGCAACCTTGCTGTACTGAAAGCTCATTACGTCTGACATAGAATGGTGATAACTCACCATGAATGTCCTGGTTCACAGTAAAATTCCCTTTTGTTACTAAGTCCAAGACTTGAGACACTACAGGGTCAACTTTTGTCTCCTTTTTAATTTCAGAACTTGTGATGGGTAGTTTCTCAAGCTGACTGATGTAGAAGACATCGACAGTGTCCACTTTGTCACTATGGGCTACCTGCAGAGGCAATCTTGAGAGCCCATCAGCATTGCCATGAAGAGCCGCCTTCTTGTATTCAATGCGGTAGTTGTGAGCTGATAACAAGAGAGCCCAACGTTGCATTCTGGCTGCTGCCATGGAAGGAATACCTTTGTGGGGGCTGAAAATGGTTGTGAGGGGACAGTGATAAGTGAAGAGTGTGAATTCCCGACCATAGAGGTATTGGTGGAATTTGCAAACTCCAAACACTATTGCGAAAGCTTCTCTCTCAATTTGGGCATAGTTTTGTTCAGTTTTACTAAGAGTTCTGGATGCAAAGGCAATTGGCTTTTCGTCCCCATTCGGTAGAACATGACCGTAACTGGCTCACATTTTCCGGTGCTGGGGCATCCACAGTCGCTTTTTCTTTCTTAGGCGATCTGTGTAAGCCCGTTGCATCTATGGTATGGCCCAAGTACTCCAATGAAGTCTTGAAAAATTCACACTTCTCCTTCTGGACACGCAAGCCAAAATTTTCCAATCACTGCAGAACTGTATCCAGGTTCTTCAGGTGCTCTGCATCATTCCTTCCAGTCACCAGTATATCATCCAGGTAAGAGTGAACATTTGGAAGACCTCATAAAACCTGGTCCATAGCTCGCTGAAATATGGCTGGAGCTGATGCAATGCCAAAAGGTAGGCGACTATAGCAGAAGAGACCCTTTTTGGTGGTTATTGTAAGATATTTCCTTGAGTTTTCATCTACTCTCATTTGTAGATAAGCATGTGACAGATCCAGCTTACTGAAGCGTTGGCCCTGTGCCAGCGATGCAAACAAGTCTTCGATGCGTGGAATCGGATACTGTTCCACACACAGAACTGGATTATAGTTGCTTTAAAGTCTCCACATATTGGCACGGACCCGTCTTTCTTTACCACTGGCACTACTGGCGCCGCCCAGTCACTACACTGTACAGGTGACAAGACTCCAGCTCGGTTAGGCGTTAATCTGGCCTTCACTTTCAGTCTGAGGCGTAGGTACTGGGCTAGGTTGACAAAACTTTTTGTGCTGTGGCTTCAAAACACTCTTGCCTCAATGCCCTTCATTGTGCCTAGCTCCCTTTGAATAAAGGGCATGTTTTGCAACACTGCTTCTAGAGTGTTGTGGTCACCCATATTAACAGTCCTTATCTCCTGCCAGTTAAGGCGTATTTTCTTCAGCCATTCTCGGCCTAAGAGTGAAAGGTAGTTACCTTTAACCACTTACAAAGGCAGTAGTGCCGTTTGCCCATTTATTTTCACGTGCACCTTGATGACACCTTCAGGTGAAATTTCCTCGCCAGTGTATGTCCTCAGTACAATGTCAGTCGTTTGCAGGGGTAGATGTCTCAACATAGCTTCATACTTGTCTGTAGAAATCAATGAAACTGCAGCCCTTGTGTCCAGTTCCATTTTCTGTGGTTTCCCTTCAATTTCAGGTGTTACACAGATGGTTGCCGTTTCCCCTTTAAGAGTCAGCACGTGCAATGCTAATTCAGTATCAGTGTCATCACTGCACGTTCCCTGTGTTTCCACACGATGTACTTCTCTTTTTCTACATTTCGCAAATTGCTTCCCTTTGCTTCCATTGATTTCCCCTCTTTTCTTTTTCCTCTGCACACTGCCTAATGGCCTTTCTTCCACAGTTATGACATGTCTGTTCTTTAAACCAGCAATCCTTATCACTGTGATTAGCCTTCCCACAGCGACCACATTTATTAGGCTTCCTGGGAGAAGAGAAGGATAAAGCATTTACTTTCAGGGAATCACTTAAGTGCTGAGCCTCCCGTGCAGCTGTTTCCATCGATACAACGATCTCTATTGCTTTCTTGTATGTCAGTCCCACCTCCGTTAAAAGACGCTTCTGTGTCGCTTCACTTTTCAAACCGCACACAAATCTGTCCCGGAGGGCATCATCTAAATGGGTGCCAAA
The DNA here is from genome assembly GCA_016271365.2 of Neoceratodus forsteri. NCBI lineage: Eukaryota > Metazoa > Chordata > Ceratodontiformes > Ceratodontidae > Neoceratodus > Neoceratodus forsteri. Next base: position 649,177,684 of record CM057452.1, read on the forward strand.
CTCGCAATGCTCAGCTAATTTCTTTAGAACAGCCACATACTGCGCAACAGACTCACCCTCTGCTTGATTTCGTTTGTGAAAGTGAAATCTTTCAGCAATCACCAGAGGCTTAGGAGAGAAATGTGTCTGTAAGACCTCCACAATACTGGCATAAGTTTTCTCCCCGGGCTTTTCTGGTGCTATTAGACTTCTCAGCAAACTGTACATTGTGCTGCCCATGACACTCAGTAACACAGCCACTTGTTTTTTCATCACTTATATCATTTGCTGTGACAAAATGTCCAAATCTCTCAATATAAGTTGTCCGCTGTTCCACATTTTCATCAAAGGCATCAATATGTCCTATGGTTGCGGCCTTTCTTTTATGTGTCTCTCGCGGGTTCACTCGTGGGTCCAAAAGTCACGTCTCAGGAAAACCCTCACAGCTGTAGTTCGTTCTGGTAAGGTATCGGAGAGTAATTAAACACCTCATCGCCAATTATGTTATGTTCTAACATTTATTCTGGTCTTGTTCAACAAACTCACACTGCAACAGGAGTAGAGCAGCTTTCATTTTTATTCAGGTGCCTCTCTGGTCTCAGCAACAACACTCTTCCTCTGCTGTCTTTCTAGCTTACACATATCGGAATGCTGCCCTCAAGTGGCAGAAGTAGCGCAATGCATTACCATTTCACATACATAACAGTATGGACCAATGGGAACAGAGCCAAAGAAACAGGTGGAAGGGCAGCTGGGGTCCAGTGACCACTGGTGTGGTTCAGCATGGAGACATGGACTCAATTAAGCCACACAAGGGCAAGAGTATTAGATTTCAGGAGGGCAGATTTCACTGAAATGGGTAGATGTATACAAGCAGTCCTGGGGAAGGAAGCAGTAATAGAGGGGGCGGAAGAACAATGGGAGAAACTGAAAGGAGCCATAGTGTATATAACAAACCAATGCATTAAGATAGTGGCCAAAGGGAAAAGAAGAAGGAAACCACTATGGTCCTCCAAAAAGGTGGGGGACAAAGGCAGGGCTAAAAGGCTGAGTTTCAAGAAATATAAGGGGAGCCAAAGGGAGGAGGACTGGGAGGTGTACCTTGAATGTCTAAGGGAAGCAGGGAGGGCTGTTAGGAGGGTGAAGGCGCAGACAGAAGAGACCTTAGCACAGTCTGTAAACAAAAGGGATAAGGCATTTTATAGGTACATCAGTGAAAGAAGAAAAAATTGGGGGGTGGTTGTGAGGCTCAGAGCAGAGAAGGGAGAGTGTAAGGAGGGGGATCTGGACAAGGCAGAAATACTGAACAAATACTTCTGCTCAGTATTCACTAAGGAGGGGAAGGGTCAAGGACAGCTGGGTTGCAGAGGCAGTGGGGGGGGAGAAGTGGACACCAGTCCATTCACAGTGGAGAGAGTTCTGGAAGAACTCACAAAGCTGAAGGTGGATAAGGCCATAGGGCCAGATGGCATCCACCCGAGGGTATTAAAGGAGCTGCTAAGGGAACTAGCAGCGCCTCTAGCAGCCCTGTTCACAGAGTCGTTCAACCCAGGTATCGTTCCAGAGGACTGGAGGAGAGTACATGTAGTCCCACTGCACAAAAGCGGCAGTAGGGAGGAGGCAGGGAACTACAGGCCAGTCAGCCTCACCTCAGGGGTGGGAAAGATCATGGAGACACTACTGAAAGAAAGGATAGTGGCACATATGGAATCCAGCAGTGCTCAGGATCAGTGGCAACACAGATTCACAGCAAAAAGGTCATGTTAAAACAAATCTAATAGATTTTTTTGATTGGGTGACTAAGGAAATAAATCAGGGAAGGGCGGTAGACATTGCCTACCTAGATTTCAGCAAAGCCTTCAACACCGTCCCACATAGAAGGCTGATTAACAAGCTGGATAGTCTGGGCATGGGAGACAAGGTGGTGAAGTGGGTTAGGAACTGGTTAACAGACAGGAGACAGAGGGTGGTGGTAAATGGGGTACAATCTGGGGAAAGGGGGGTGACCAGTGGGATACCACCGGGATCAGTACTAGGACCAGTCCTGTTCAATGTCTTCATTAGTTACATTGCAGAGTGGCTGGAAGGAAAGGTCTGCCTGTTTGCAGATGACACCAAGAGCTGCAACAGGGTGGATACTCCAGAAGGGGTGAAGAAGGACCTGGAGAAGCTTGAAAGGTAGTCGGAAATTTGGCAACTGAGGTTCAGTGCAAAGAAGTGTAAAATAATGCACCTGGGTAGAGGGAACCCTGGGGAGAGCTACAGGTTGGGGGGGAGCTATCTATCACCAAAGAGGAAAGGGACCTAGGGGTTATCTTTTCTGAAGACCTTAAAGTATCAAAGCAGTGCAGAAAGGTGGCAGGGAGGGCCAGTGGCATGCTGGGATGCATAGGCAGGGGTATCACTAGCAGGAGGCGGGAGGTAGTGGAGTCATTGTATAAAACATTGGTAAGGCCTCACCTGGAGTACTGCATGCAGTTCTGGAGGCCACACCTGTGCAAGGACATAGATAAGGTGGAGACTATCCAGAGAAGGACAACAAAGATGGTGCAGGATTTGCACTACAAAGCATATGAGGAGAGACTAAGGAACCTCATTATGTACTCACTGGAGGAGAGGAGACAGTGGGGGAGGGCATGATTAAAACTTTCAAGTACCTCAAGGGCATAAACAAGGTGCAGGTGGGGGACCTTTTCCAATGTAGAAAAAGTACTAGAACAAGGGGGCGCAATATGAAATTGGAAGGGGGCAGATTAAGAGGTAATATGAGGAAGTTTTTCTACACATAAAGAGTAGTTGATGCTTGGAATAGTCTGCCACAGGAGGTAGTGGGGACAAGCACAGTGGAGGGGTTTAAGCATGCCTGGAACAGGCACAAAGGAAGCTTGAGAGGGGAGGGAGTGATGAAAAGCTATTGATCACATAAGGTCAGTGGCCACATGCAATATATAGGGCCTACAGGCAGACTGGATGGGCCCAGCGGTCCTTATCTGCTGACAATTTCTATGTTTCTTTCCTCTATCCAATTCTTTGGTAGAACAGCATTCTAGAACTTCTAGAGATTTCACAAGTCAGTTTCATTACGAAAGAGAAAAAAAAACACAATGTAGACATTTCACATAATACTATACACTATAAAATATACAGGATGAGCAACTTTATGCATAACCAGTGTGTTCTGTCACCTCGGGGTTTTGATTCCTATGGACTACTCGAGCTTCGCTCTCGAAGTCAGAGGAAATCAGAATCCCTCTGTGACAGAACACACTGGTTGTGCATAGTTGCCCATCCAGTATTCTCTATATAATAACTGGTTAGTGATGATTATCAGCTGTGGGCAGAAGCTGTCAAACTCCGTTATACACAGGTGATTATACACATTTATGTATAATGGAGTTTGATTATACACATATGTGTATAATCACCCGTGTATAATGAAAGTTGGTTAAGCACCTTTTGCAAAAATTCTAAAATTAAAGAAAATCAAAGGAACCAGTTATTATAAAAAATAAAACATGGGGAAGGTGTGTGTCAACTCAGATTTTATGCACACCCTCAGTGTGTGATGCCTTTATAAACCCCTCGAGCTTCGCTTTTGGGGTTTATGGGGCTCCGCCACCTCGAAGTGTGCAGAAAATCCTTGTTACACACACTTCCCCGTGCATTATTGTATATATATTGTGTGACCAGAGCAAGTCACTTAACCTCCCTGTGCTCCCAAAACACACCCAGGAACAAGCTGTAGCTGTTTGCCTTTCCTGGACAAAGACAGTAAAAACAATCTGAGCATGTGTTATAATTCTGAAAATATTATACTCTCTATCCAGATTTGACTTGAAAAGAAAAAATAGGGCACCATTACTTGTTTGTTAATTGCAAAAACACATAGATGGACAATACAGTTAAAACATGCATAACCAGAAATGCATTACTAAGAGTATTTTACTTCTTTTGATGAAGTTAAAAGTAGATCAGTTTCTTACTGAAATACTCTGGATGGAATGGGATTTTCTACCGTAAAGGAAAAAATCATTCTGGTTGATCCTGCCACCCATACCCTTTGAGCGTGTCTTACACTGTGCAGCTATGGCGATGGACCGCAACTTTCCAGAATGCCATTCCCAATGTAATATTAAAAAAAAAAAAAAAAAGGGAGAGACTGCATCTCTGACAGAAGTGCTGCACTAACTGTGTTGAAAGGAAAACAAATTATCACCATTAATTAAATGAAATAATATGTGGGTGGGTGTAAAAACCAGAATTTTGCACACACCCTCAGTGTGGGATTATTTTATAAAAACCACTCTGACTTTGCCATCGGGGTTAATGTAGCATCCCACACCCCGGGGGTACAATTTTGGTTCCGTGACAGGGCAAGCCCTCACTTCCATGGCTCAATCTTTCCTCCGGTCGGATGGCGCCTCTGTAGCTGCCGACCCCTACGCCACAGCCGGATTCCCCAGCACAAAAGCGGCTCCCCGTGCCAAGGGCAAGCCCTCGCTTCCACAGCTCGATCTTCCCCCAGTTGGACAGCACCTCTGCAGCTGCCGACCCTTATGCCACAGCCAGATTCCCCAGCACAAAAGGTACGGTCACCAGCCGACCAATCGGAACTCTGGCGCCTCCAAGGGAACAGCCCCGATTGGTCCAGAGATATGGATTTTGAACTGGGCTTCTTCCCACCCTAAAGACTCTGCTCTGTCCCTGATTTTTCAACTATTCTTTAGATTTTCCACGAATTTACTTGCCTGTATTTTTAAAGGAGTATACGTACAGTTATTTTAAGTGATTACAGCCCTGTTATGCATTGATATCTGTAAAGCGTTAAGTGATTACCGGCTGCCTCTTGGTGCCGAAATTAAGTATCCCTTTTGTCTTGGTAATTTTGCTGTTTCCCTGTCCCACAGATCCTTCGTCTGTCCCTTGCCTTAGCTGCCTTTATATTCTCTCCCTCTCTCTCTCCTTGCAGCGGCTCCCCTTGACAGGGGCAAGCCCTCGCTTCCGCAGCTCGATCTCTCCCCAGTCGGTTGGCGCCTCCTATGATCATGACCCCTCACATACAGCAGTTCCCCAGCACAAAGGATATGGTCACCAGCCGACCAATCGGAACTCGGGCGCCTCCAAGGGAACAGCCCCGATTGGTCCAGAGACACGGATTTTGAACTGGGCTTCTTCCCACCCTAAAGACTCTGCTCTGTCCCTGATTTTTCTTCCCACCCCCTCCCAGGCCCCCATTAAATATGCTCTTGTCCTGCCCTCAACTGTCCCTGCAGTCTCCTTATTGGGCCTCTGCTAGGCCAATCACAGTGCCCCTTCCCTTCATAACCAGGTTATGGTGCTCTCTATCTGCCTCTTTATAGCACCTCCGCTTGACACCATGGCATATAGCGCTCTCATTATTGTAGCATTATTTTGCAGCGCACCACCTGTCCTTCGTATGAATGATGCTTATGGGCCCCGCTTGGTTTTCAGCCCTACGGCTTCAATTAACCCTACCCCATACCGGGGTACCTTATCTATCCCTGTGGTTTCCTCCCCAATAGATTACACCCATTTATTTACCTACCAATACCGCTTACTCCCCTCTCCTCTTTCTCTCAGTGTGCTGTCTCTTATAACCATACATTCTCACTCTGCTTGCACGCATTTCAGTGGATTGAAGCCCCCTCTGTCCTCCTCTAAAAAATGGGGTAAAGGGAATAAAACTCTTAGGTCCATCATGAGTTCCCTAAGGACATTGTTACTCCTGCTCCTTCTATGTTCGGGAAATGTGGAACTAAACCCAGGCCCACCCAATATGCTCACCTCACCCTCTGAATTTGCGACAGCTTCAGGTCTTAAGGTAATGTTGGTTAATATTCAGAGCCTGCCTAAGAAAATTGACCAGCTACAAGCATGGGCTCTCCATACTGAGCCCGATCTTATTATTATTAGAGAATCTTGGCTAAAAAAATCCAACCTGGACCAACAAGTTACCCTTCTGGGCTATAAGTTAAGGGCTGACAGGGGGACTAGGGGCGGGGAAGTAGTTATTTACACTAAATCCAAGTTCACAGTTAGTGACATTCAGTGTAACTCGAAACAAAAGGAATAGGAAATTGTCTCCATGAAGTTACATCTCCCCTCTACGAATGCATTACCATCATCGGATGCTACAGGCCCCCTAGTGGCGGAACTGACTTCCTCAATATCCTCAAATCGCTAACAGCTGCTGCCAAGACCGAAGTACTATACTAATCCTTAGGGATTTCAATATGGACTGGCTATCACACAAATCGCATAGGCTGAAGTCCCTCTGTGACTAACTTGATCTTACTCAATTAGTGTCAGAACCTACAAGGCCCAACGAGATAAATGTAGATAAGAGTTTGATTCTTGATATTATATTATCGTCCCATCCCCATAAAATCTCTCACTCAGCAGTATTTCATAATGATATGAGTGATCATGGTATTGTAGTCTGCACAAGGATGCAAACCAAAATTCGTCATCACCCTAAAATCATAATTAAACGCTCATTCCGAAGTTTAGCATGCAGGACTACCTCTGTGACCTTAGCCAGGTTGGATGCCAAAACCTTTATCTCTCCAAAACCCCCAATGAGGCGGCCGCAGTCTTAAATGACACCCTCAACACCCTAGCAAATAAACATGCACCATTTATTAAGGTCAGGACACAAAACATCTCACACCCCTGGTTCACTGCCAAATTGAAGAATGCTTTCTCTGACCGTGATAAATTATGGGCCAAGGCTAGATACACAAAAAGCCCGGAGGATTGGCAGGCCTTCAGAACTGCCAGAAATGGCTGCATGAAACAAATTCATGCTGCTAAAGCCAACTTGCCAACTTCTATGTTTCCACTCTTGAGCAGGCTAAGGGGGACTCCCAAAAAATCTGAAGGACCCTCCAGTCTATTGAAGGGCAGCCAATGGCCCCTTCCCTACCAACCAAAATCATTAAAAATGATACGACTGTGGATAATAGTTTCCATATCCTTGAAGAATTTAACTCTCTTTACCACCGCTGGCCTAGCGTTTGACACGTCCCCGTATGCATCACATGCTATTAGCCAAGACAGCACAAATTATATCCCTCCAAAAACAAGCCACCTCTTTCAGCTGCACCCCATTGACTTTAAAGGTGTCGAAGACTCCCTCAAGAACCTTGATACCAAAAAAAGTGCCAGGAACGATGGAATCAAACCTTTTTTCCTAAAACTTGGGTTCATCTACCTTACGGCCCCAATCTTACATATTTTCAACCTTTCTACCTCTTCTTCTATTGTACCGTCATGCTGGAAATCAGCCCATATCCTCCCCCTATTTAAAGCAGGAGACCCATGTGATTTAAATAATTACAGACCCATTTCCATCTTGCCTATCCTCTATATAGTCTTTGAAAAGCTGATCTACGCTCAATTAAAGCATCATCTAGAAACCTATTCACTCGTAAACCCAACCCAATCTGGTTTCCGCTCCAACCACAGTACCGTCACCGCCTTGGCCAAAGTAACCAACAACTGGATCTCAGCCATGGACTCTAAGAAGTATACAGGAGCTGTCTTCCTAGACCTTAGTAAAGCCTTCAACACGGTAGACCACTTATCGAATTCAGCCTTGCTAAAATAGGTGCCACACTTTCTACCTTCCAATGGTTTAATAGTTACCTTTCGGGAAGGATGCAAAAAATCAAAGCTGATGGACTATTCTCCTCCCCCTACCACTTACTAGGGGAGTCCCACGAGGTTCCATCCTAGGTCCTATCCTATTCTCCCTATACATTAATGACCTCGACTACCACATATCCAACTCTAAATTGCATTTCTTTGCTGATGATACAGTCCTCTATACTTCTGATGCCTCATTACTACATGTCAGAGACGTCCTCCAAGCCAACTTTATCCAGCTCGAATCCAATCTCGTAAATGCTAAACTCCTACTAAACGCTAAGAAAACTAAAGCTATGATCTTCCCCCCAAAATCATCCCCCGTATATGACACATTACAGAACGACTTCATAGTAACCTCCTAGGCGAGCCTTTGGTAGTCACCCCAAATTCAAATACCTGGGATTTTGGTTAGATAGCAAGCTTACATTCTCTTAACACCTGGATGACCTTATAAAAAGACTAAAAATAAGGCTAGGCTTCTTTTATTTATTTATTTAGTTTTTGTTTACCGGGTAAGTACACTAGACAAGTTTTATGCCTATTTTCAGGAACGACCCGGGAGAGTACAAAAGGGTACAACAGGTACATTGATACAGTAATTGGTTCAGACGAATACATTCAGGTACAAAAACAGGAGAAAAGACAATTTTTACAGTTTTTACATTTACGTGGAAGGTACACCCAGATACAGTGCTGGGGCAAGGTATAAGTTAGAGATAAATTCAATGACCGACAGGGCTGGTGAGGATTATGAGCATAGTAACATCATAGCGTCGGTCAAGCAAGGGAGGAGTTTGGACGAGGACATAGCGCAGAGTGGTGACACCAGAGCAGGAGAGAAGAAGCCGGCACCAGTGGACACCGGGAGGCTAAGAGGCTTAGGACATTCACAGCGAGAAACCACCTTAAGATGATCCCACAGGGAGGTCCGAAACTCTTGTGAGAGGAGGCAGTCCGACTCTTTCAGGAAAGGAGTTCCAGAGCCTGGGGCCATGGACAGCAAAACTCTGGTCCCCCATGTTGGTGCGGAGTAGGTACACTTAGTAGGCGGGCCTTGGGATCTAAGCAGGTAGGGGAAGAGGTCAGCAGGAGCAAGAAACCGGGCCAGTTCGGAGGAGTGCGGAGCTAAGTACTTTACTCACAGGCACCCAGTGCTAAAGTTAAGGTGATTGAGCGGGGATAGCCAGCCAAGCTCTCGTAAAGCTCGCAGTGATGGGTGAGGCGAGGCGGCCAGGCAAAAGCGACAGATGTTGTTATCGTTGTGCTCCACTTGCTTAGGAGGTCTTAGAAGTAGATATAAATATGAGGGAGCCGTAGCTGAGAGGAGGGAAGTAGTACCCCTGGCAAGAGCTAAGCGAGCCGCTGGAGTGAAGGTTGTACCGAGCCCTGTAGGCCATCCCCAGTTTTCGCGTTTACCCCTACTGCAGGCATATATGGATATGACTACCAAGGTCCAATTAGGGATCAAGGCCACTCCAAGATATTTGAGGGAGGTCACGGTAGGGAGAGGGAGCCATCTTCGTAGTTGATATGTAGGGGAGTTGAAGAGGCTATTTTGGCAGAGGAACCAAGAGCATAGCCTGGGTTTTGTTTTGATTTAGGACCAATTTATGGTTGGAGAGCCATGCCTGGATGTTCCAGAGGTCTTCAGATAAGTGACGGTTTAGTGTGGCTGTATCACAGGAGTGGGCCAGGAGAACCAGGTCATCCGCATACATGATGACACGGCAGCTGGAGACCACATTTTACCGTAACAAGCCGCTCTTTCCAGTTGAGGTCAGAACTAGGCTTGTCCAAGCCACATTCCTCCTGCTATTAGACTATGGGAGACATAATTTATAACTCTTCTGCAACCTCAAAACTTAACAAACTAGACATTCTCTATCACCGTGCACTGCACTTCATTATGAGCTCTCCTTACCGGACACGTCATTGTGACCTATACTCAGCTGTGGGTTGGACATCCCTCACCACTAGACGCGTTCTTCATGCCAGTACATGGACTCTAAAACTTCTCCTTAACAAACTCCCAAGTTACCTAACCTCCATCATCCATACCTGCAGCAGTACATATGTACTCAGGAAATCAGATTTCATCTTTCTAGATGCCCCCATGACATGCACTTCCTTCGGGAAGCGTGCCTTTTCCATAGCCCTACCGATAATCTGGAATCGTCTACAATCTTCACTGAAACTTTCAAAATTAGTCTCTGTCAGTCTCTTCAAAAAATTAATTGCAGGAAAAATAAAAGATGTTTGTAATTGTCATTGAAATCTTTTTTTCCTATGACCGTGTAGCCTATTGTTAGACACAAGGTCCACATGGACTGTATCCACACTTTGTATACAAGTATGATGACCTACCCTATGATATATAGTATAATGCCTGTATAACTGCTACTCATGTACTTTGTTAGCACTTATAATCTTGTTGTATGCTATTATTATATCCTTCTGTGAGTCTTCTAGTATATGCTTCATAGGACCTCCTTGTGAATGAGCTTGCTCAATGGAGTTTTTTCCTACAATAAACTTGAAACTTGAACTTGGTTACACACACACACATATATTATTCTATATTTTAATAACACAGTTCAGATTATGCTTTTTTCAAACAGTGTTGTCCATCCATGTGTTTTTGCAATTAATAAACAATTAATGGTGTCCTATTTTTTCTTTTCAAGTCAAATCTCCTCTCCCTTCCTTTTCTGCTTACCTGTTGTCCACCCACTTCCCCCCTGCTCCACCCCCCCTTCCCATCCACACTCCCACGGAACTACCTCGTTGCCCTCCAGCCTCTGGTGTAGCTCAGCAGCTACTTATCCTGTACATTCCGTTGATATGTTCTTACCTTGCTCCTGTTATTGTGTCCTCTAACTGCAACCACTTTGTGTATTTTTCAAATGTACTTTTGTAACCATTTTACATTGTGTACATGCTCTTCTGCTCTATGTTGTTGTTTTAGATTTACCCTATGACACTTTATGTGGCCCGGGTCATGCCTGAAAACAGTACCTGGGATCAATGCACCTACCTGGTTAACAAAGTTATAAATAAAATAAAAATCTGGATAGAAAGAGCATAATATTTTCAGAATCATAACACGTGCTCAGATTGTTTTTACTGTCTTTGTCCAGAAAAGGCACACAGCTACAGCTTGTTTCTTGGTGTGTTTTGGGAGCACGGGAAGGTTGTGACTTACTCTGGTCACACAGTATAAAGTAGAGCATGTTGGCATCAAACCCCATTCTGCTGGATGAATGAAGCTTGTTCACAGCTCTTTGCTTTGACCTCTAGGTTGTACTAGGCCAGCTGTTAATCAAAACATACACATTTCAAGGCTGGCCACATTTGCATCTTGTAAACCTGAGTACACACCAGAAATTGTAAGAGAAAAGGCTGGAAGAGAGGGAACGGAATAAGACAGAAGTCAGTGCTGTGGCAGACCCAGAAATCTGTGCTGACATGAACACAGCCAGGGTTTAGAAATCCTGATACAGTGTGGGGCCCCAATATCTGTTGGCACCACATAGCCAGCCTTGAGATGTGTAGATTTTAATGATCAGCTGCTAGTATAGCCTAGAGGGTAAAGCAATCCTAAAGATGGGTTATTTTTACTAAAAGTTTGAAATGTAAAGGTAATAACTCACTTGTGTCAATGCACTTAGAAAACAATTATTATAAATGTAAAAAAGTGTTGTAATAACACCTTAAAACACAATAAAACGGACAATTTCCTATTTAACCCACAGTCAATGGAGGGCAAAGATCTTTGGTGTCATCATTTCCTGTAAGGAGCGTAAAACATATGGCTGCCCCCAGCTCTTAATTATAGGCTGATTTACGTATGAATAATTCTGGACTGCAAAGACTCACAGATAAACACAATAGCTCATTCAAATTAGCTTGTTATGGTCTTTCAGACATTAAGAAACTCTGTTGATAACAGTTCCCCTTTAAATTAATCAACTCCAAGGGGTCGTGGATTTTGGGGATGGAGAGAAAATCTAGACGGGGGGAGTTGCTTTTTAAAAAAAAAAAAAAAAAAGTAAAAACAGTTGCAGCAGGAGACCTAGTCAGAATCAAACCACAATCCTAGGTCTCCTTCAGTGCCATGTGCTGGGACCCTAACCACTCCACCACAGGAGCAGCTCAGTCAGGCTTCCCAGCACATGGCTACTTGATATTTACTTCTTGTAGCATAGAGCAACAGGGGTAGGGGTAATTCCCTACCACTGTTGTAACCCACTCGCTCTAAATCCTTTCATGCTTAGAACAGTGCAGTTGTTGCAGTGCTCTTTCTAGTGTGCCACACTGACCCAGTAGGCCCCCCAACCAAGCTGTGTTTTGACAGCCTGTTCAGCATTTGGGAATACTACCCTCCCACTTGGTACCAGTAATGTCAAATTGTATCAATTTCTGTCACTAGTGGCATGCCCCTCTTTTCCTATTCATTGTCTAGGTAATGGGAACACTCTCAATCCCTGACTCATGTGGTACCCCTTACACCCAGTGCCCCCTCCACCTCCCAGTAGCATTGCCAATTTCCCCTGGTTTCCAGTGGCTCAACCCTGGTCCCAGTAATGGTGGCCAGAGCATATGCTCTGCTCGCTTCCATAGTCAGCCACTGTCTGCCACTCACCTCCAAGACCAGCTGCTGTCTGCTGCACACAAGTCCTATGTTGCAATAGAAGCAATATAGTGATAACATGCAGGGTATCTATTTAAACTGATGGAAGGTCCGTGATTTTTAAATACACCTTGCAAATACGGTATCTCTTTACTTGTTTGTATAGCTATTGAGGACTTGTGTACAGCAAACTGTGTCTGACTGTGGAGTTTTGCAGATGGTATCTGCTGGCTGCAGCCACTGGAACCAGAGTAGAGATCACCAAGAGGGTGGCAGGTGCCACTGGACACCAGGGAAATTGGCACTGAATCAAGAAAAAGGGGCGGTGACCAAAAACAAGAGATATTACCAGGGATCTGGGAGTGAGGGGACACCACTGGAGCCAGGATGCTTACATGGGGGACTAGAAGTGACAAGGATGGCAGGCACTTGTAGTAAGTACTAACAGCTGGGGGGTGGCTTGGAAACATTACCTAGTGCTGTGCACACAGCCTATTAATGTTTCATAAAACTGTCTTGTCACTTTGCACTTTAGGCATGCACAACCCCTCATTTGCATGCATTCCTGTCTTCATCAGTGCTCCTGCACTAACAGATTAATTCCTTACTAACTGCCCCTTCAAATATGGCACTGTGCGAACTACTCTAATTTTAGTCACACAAAGCACAATTAGTGGGACATTAATCCTGTCAGTGCAGCACCAACTGTTCAAATATCAGTCTGTAGTCTTGCAGTCAGTAACTGACTTCTGCTACAGATGTTTGTGGGCATTATCAGGTTATTACACATATGCATGTAATGTGTTTGCAAAAGGTAGTCTTAGGGTTTCCAACCATGACACCCCTCCCTGGGTTTCCAACCCTAACACCCCACCCTGCAGGCAGGAACAGGCATGGGGTGTGCTGTGGGGTTGTCATCCCTAATGCTCACCCCATTCCATGTTTAAGTAAGCTAAGATGAATATAGTGTATGAGAGTGGGGTGAGTATTAGGGTTGATAAACCCATGGCACACCCCACATCTGTTCCTATCTGCAGAGTGGGGTGTTGGGGTTGGAAACCCGGGGTAGGGTAAGGTTGGAAACCCTAAGACCGCATTTCCCAACTTTTGTCACTGGAACCCTAATGGTATATTAATGGAAGTTTTTTTGCAGAGAATTTCCTTACTTTTTGAGAAAGTATAATCTTAGATTTAGTTGCTGTGGGAGCGCAGGGTCCTCTGGGTCATGTTCCCAACCATCCATAATTTTTGAGAGATTGTAATTGTATCCTTATTTCCTGTGGGAGTGCAGGCATAATCCTCTGCATATTTGCATGTGGAAGCGCAGGGCCCAAAGGGCCTGCGCTGCCATGTATGCATAAGGCCTGCTCTCCCATCACTCCATAATGGTATTCATATTTGCATGTCAGAGTGTACAGTGCCATCAATCCATAATGTTGGAGATATTGTAATCGTATCCCTATTTCTCTGTGGGAGAGCAGGGCCCTCCAGGCCCTGTGCTCCCATCACTTCTTAGTAGTATTCGTAGTTGCATGTCGGAGCACAGGGCCCACTAGGCCCTGCTCTCCCATCCATGCATAATTTTTGAGATAGTGTAGTGCTACCTTTTTTTGCCTACCTGAGTGCAGGTCCCTCTGGGCCCTGTGCTCCCATACCATAGTGTACAGACCCAAAGAAACACCTGACATTGCAATTTTTTCCCACAGAAACCACAGGAAAATTTGAAACCTGTGTAACTCAACGCCAAATTAATATATTTTCATGAAACCAGCAAAAGGCACATCAGTGGGGCAAGCCCTTTGTACCATGGATTTTTCTGAACAAAATTGAAACTGTTTCTTCACAATGGAGTGACAAAGAATTCTGTACACCGCCCATTATAATGTTATCTTACGGGAAACTAATCAAAATGTAACCCTGCAGAACTCCAGAGCAAAGTAATATATTTCCACTAATCAGCAAAAGGCACATCTGTGGTGAAGTCCTTTGTACCCTGAAAATTTCAAACCAAAATCACAAACCATTTGGTAACTGTGCATTGACAGCTAGCTTAAAAATCCTTTTTTGCAAATTGCGAAGAAGAATCCTTTTACACAGTTCCTTTTTTTAACAATTTGTGGTAAAAGAAAATCCTTTTTGCAAATTGCAGAAAAAGATCCTGTTTCACAGCGTTTGTTTTCCACGCTTTACGAAGAAGTTCTGTGGCTAAATAAAACACATTTCTGAACAAGTTATCAAACAAATAACTCCAGAATACAGTTCTACAGGCCCCGATTAGGTAGAGGCAACTGCTGGTGCTTACTAAAGCCCTGTATTTTTTTAGTAATATAATTTTGTTGTCACCACTAACTGAAAACAAGATGGCGGCAGCATGAAAAAAGATTCCACATTTGTGGTAAAAGATCCCGCATCTGCAAAAAAGAATTCCACATTTGCGATAAAGAATTATTTTTCGAGTGGGACATCTAACTGGTCCCATAAGAAATAATGGAAAACTTTAATAACTTTGAAATGGAATAATATTTTTTTCAGCAAACCTTCAAAAGGCACATCTGTTCCCCAAGACCTACGTACAGTACAAATTTCAGACCAAAATTCCACATCGTTTTTGTGCAGAGGCATGACAAAAAATTTCAAAAAAACTGTAATTTTCACATTTTTGCTCCTGCGTTTATCTGCATCCATGCATCCAACCAGAACAAAACTTGCCACATCAAGAGAACCTTGGTCCTTGATGAAGCATGCAAAATTTAATGTGAATCGGTTGAACGGTTGTAAAGTTATTAAAGTCCAAAATGTTCAGTTTTAACATAGAAGTAAAGACTGAACCCTAATACAGAGACATGACTGTACCCCTATAATACATACACACACACACACACTGTATTATACGTAGTCAGGTCCATTGCACACAGTCTCATCCTCTCAGAGACAATGCTTTTTGTGTACTGTACCCCTTTTTTTTAACTGACAGAACAGCTAAATGGTTGAGGTAGGTACATTTGTGGGGGAAGATACCCAGATTTGTCCCGTGGCTGAAACAGTGGGTGGATGGTAGGGTATTTAGGATTATGTTGTTGACTGTATTGCCTCCAGGGAACTTCTTTTGTAAAGTACTAGGATATATGATGCATATATGCCAATGACATGTAACCACTTCTTATGCTGAGAACAATTTTTTGTTTGTTCAGTGTTTCAAATACTTTTACAGTTATTAAATAAAGTTGAATTAAAAAAAAAAAAGGAAAATGTGTGACCCTAACCTTCCCTATTCAATTCACAGTATTTCTTTTCTACCTTGAAAGGGTTTCCGCTTGCTGCTGGCCAGCCCTACTGCCTGTTACAAGTTGTTCTGGGAGAAACAACAGCAGGGCCATGGAGAAGCTGCCATGTTTGAGGGTAAGTGGCTCCACTGGGTCTCCAGAAGTCCGCATTCTCTGTTACTGGAAGTTCTATGTGCAAGCCTTTTGTGAGGGACAAGCAACAAATAGGAACTCTTGGACTTTGATCTGTATCTCGGTATTTGGAGCCAGTATTTGCAGGACCAGCATTTGTAAGAAGCCTTGATTATAGTTATTTAGATAATGGGTAAAGTCAAACTTGCTTCCTGATTGGCTGAAACAGCCTGCCACCCGGGCTGTTATTTCTCAACAACAGCCCGTTCAATAACAAGTTGCCCCTAGCAGCACCCCTCACATCGTAATATCCCTGTGCCCGTGCTCTGCTAGCCGCTAATTTTCACAATACTGTTACGACAGGATGACCTAAAAGCACCCACACACACAACCAATCCTCAATGCAGTGAACAGTTAAAAAAAAAAAAAACTCTTGTTTTTTTTTTCCCTAGTAAGTTAGTCCTCACTCAATGCTGGCAAGGCTCAGAACCTCACATCCTCTCCCAACTGCCACTACACGGCACCGCTGCTCCATTGCGACTAAAAATTTAAATTAAACTCCCGCTCCTCCATAAATAAAAATGAAGTACCTCCTTGATTTCTCGCCCCAGACATCATCGGCTGAGTTCCCGAATGCTGTCACACAACACCACATGATTCCCGCTCTACAGCTCACCCTCTTGCTCCTCCGTCGACAACCGAACGATATATTTCAGCGAAAAAATAACTGACAACGATGAAAAATTTAAAGCAACAATTCCTGGGACATTGCTGTCAAAAAGATGGCACTGCAAAACACTTCCAAAAAACACATACAAACAGCAGCACCCTCTAGTGGCACTAAATGGACTATTTTACAGAACCCAGCATTTTACTAACTTTTTACTAATGTTTTACTCTTTTTTTAATAAAATCATTATTTTAAAAAAGCTAATAATATAAACCCATCATCTAAGTGTAATAATACCCTCCAGGGTGGGCGTTATGGGATATAACGGACCTTCCAGGGGCTATAAGGCCCTCCGCCTGCGGCGTCTGGCCTCATTACGCCTCTGGGCGGTCCGTTATATTCCAATAACGCCCACCTGTCGGGTATTATTACTTACTTAAAGCAGCAGTACTACCTATCCAGGAAGTGATCAATTTCCATTTTCTGTAGATCTACAGAACATATAGCGCCTGCCTGTCTTTTACTGCTGCTGTCAACATGGCAGGAGGCAGAAGTGTAAACAAAGTACAACTAAACAGATTACGAGGTGAAAGTACAATGCCTTCAGGAAAGAGTACCAGGGACATGCTCAACAGAGCACAGGGAATAAAGTGTTGAAAAAGCACAGATTTTCTTTTTTTTACATAGTACTGCTGCTTTAACATGTTTTTAAAAGCGAGGTTTCCTGAGCACAACATTTTCTTCCTATTGGATACATTATTTAACAATGATAGGAGTTACCCAATTAATCCAACATACTGTATATCAGTGTTTTTCCAGTGAGGCCTCCAAAACAGTTTTGTACATTTATATTTGAAGTATCATGGGAGCTATATTGCAAGCACAAGGTAGCAGAAATGTAACATACTGTATACTTAGAGATGTTATAATTTTCAGCATAGCAATTAACAGTTGGCATCAACAGAGCTCAACTACACAAAATCCCCCAAATTTCAGGACATTCCTTTTTTTACAGAAGAAATTTTCATTAAAACAGGATATTTTCCCCTTTAACACTCTGCTCACTTTACGTATTCCTGCTGTGCAGTCACAATCCGCTGTTAATAACACCACGGTCTGGTGCCACGGCAGTTATTCTGATGTCAGAAACAGAAAATTATAGGATTATGACTTTAGAACAGGAAAAGTAGAAACAGATGACTTGGGAGGCACAAAGAGTCTGTTTTCATGTAAATGTTTTTTTGTAAAAAAAAGAATAGAAACATAGAAACTGACAAAAAAACAGAAACAGAATTTTGTGGTATTTAGCTTCGCCTCAGCGTTTAGTCCCCACAGAAGCCGGTTATTGCTTAGTGTACTCCAACTCGCTGAATGTTATCACTTAAACAACAAAAAGGCAGTAGCTCATCAGGAACCACTTGAACATTGGGGGGATTATCTCGCAGACAAGCAGAATGCAGTGGAAGAAGCACATGGAAAAATCTTTTGGAGAACCGAGGCCAAGAACAAGCTGGCCAAACCAGAACTACATAAAAATAGTAAATACTGCATAACTAGAAAATTATTTTACAATGTTCTGTGCTTATTGCTAGATTGCAGTTTTAAAAAAGGAGGGTTAGGGCAATGTAAAATTCATGTTTTTTATGCACTGAGCTAACAAAGTTCCCAAAACATATCCTGACACATATATTGTATAAACAGAACATGACATGGCCTGACTGAAGATACTATATTTCTCTTCATCCCTGGCCAATGATAGTGGCCTCTCTTGAAGATAAATATATCTTCAGTCAGGCCATGTCATATCTCTTATATTATCGCACCAGTATACAGTAGTTAGGGATGACCAGGCAGTGTAATGTTAAACCTCAATTTGTGCACTTTAATAACTTTGCAACTGTTCAAGGGATTTGCACTAAATTTGGCAAGCTTTGCTGCTAGAGACAGGTCTCTTGATATGCCAGATTTCATGTGAATCCCTTTTATGGTTTTTGAGATACAAAGTGGTGGAAAACACTAAATATGCATTTTTTTAATGTTTTTTTTTTAATTTGTTTCAACAGCTATTTCTTGGGGTGGCTTTTGGTTGTGGTCTGAAATTTTCAAGGTTGAAAGTCTTTGCCTCACAGATGTGCAGTTTGAAGGTCTGGTGAAAAAATATTAATCCATTCAAAAGTTATTACATTTTCTATTTCAGGGAAAATATATGTCCCATGCGAAAACAAGCTTATATTCATAGGGCGATAGCTTGTTTCTGTTGGGAGGTAGCTTGTTTTCGTAGGCAGGGTTCATAGTGTCACAAGGAGCCTGGTTGTCTAGTGGCATCCCCTAACCACGCATTATTTTCCAGTATCCCTGGTGTCTAGTGCACCCCCCTCACCCTCCAATTGCAGTGCTTTTATATATTTATTTGCCAACAGCGGGGTGCCCAATCCCACTGTCAGCACTGTAAGCCCCCCTCCCTGCCAGTCTCGGACACTAGGGAGCCCACTCCTAGTGTCCCTACATATCAACTGCTTTCCCCCAGCAGTGTGGCATACTAGGAGCCCCACCCCAGTGTCCCCATAGAGTAATGTTTTATCCTGAAAAAATAACAGTCCCTCGACAGCTTTTTTTTTTTTGTAATCCTGAAAAGAAAGCGGTCCTCGTCGTCTCCCAACATCCTCCCCCATTCTGACCCTTCCACTGAGCACCCAGCACCCCACACACCCCCTTACCCTATACTTACCACCAGAGATCATCGGCTGCCATCTTCTGTGGACCGGGACACGTCGGCACTCTTCAAAGCTGAACCACGAACTGAAGAGTCAAGGTAAGTGCCATCTGATGGCTGTCAATGGTGTTTTAAACTTATGTTGATATCTCACCCATTTTAAGGTATTTTTTCATCAAATTTTCAACATGGGCTTTTGGGACCCCCCACTTCTTCATGAACACTGTCACTGTTGTTTTGTTAATCGGACCAGTAAGAGGATTTCCACGGACACTGTGCAAAATCACTTTTCAGGACTGAGTAACAACATGACAGTGCCAGTGTTCATGAGGTGGGGTCCCAAAAAGCCCATGTTGAAAATTTGGAGCAAAAATATCAAAAAAACACCTGAGTTGTGCGCAGTCGATGAAATGTTCCTATGCACACTTGTAACTTTGCCAATTTTTTATATTTTTACTCCAAATTTCCAGCATAGCCATATTTTCACACCACCTCATGAACAGTACAGCTGTCATTTCTGATAGCTTACCCAAAATGTGTTTTCGCACCTGTGTCACAGAATGGCATGGTTGTTGTGTGAAATCACCATTTGGGACCAAGTAACAAAATGACAGTGCCAGTGTTCATGAGATGGGATCCCAAAAGCCCATTTTGAAAATCTGGAGCAAAAATACCACAAAACATAGTTACGTGCGGTTGTTGACATTTTCCTATGCACGTGCATAAGTTTGCCAGTTTTTCATATTTTCACTTCAAATTTTCAAGAGAGACATTCTTTCACACCACCTTATGAACAGTATAGCTGTCATTTCTCACATCCTACCCAAAATGACTTCCTGCACCTGTGGCATGGAATGGCGTTTTGCCACGGGTTAAGAAATTCTCACTTATGGGGTTTATGAGGTAGGGTGATAAGAAGACTATGTTGAAAATTTAGGGTCAAAATGTAAAACAAAATGACAGTTATAACTGCTACATACATACAGTAATGATATGGTTATGCTATTTGAAAAAGTTAGGAAATTCATTGCAAAAAACTTCGCTAATGCATCAGTTAAGGTTGTTACTAAAGCGACAAAAGCAGGGAAATGGGGTGTTAGGGTTTCCAACCCTAACACCCCACCTCCACCTTGCAGACACTGACAGGAATCGGGTGGGTGCCTTGGGGCCGTCGGCCCTAACACCCACCCCATTCCACCACTACCCTGCAGACACTGACAGACATCGGGGCGTGCCTTGGGATCGTCGGCCCTAACGCTCACCCAATTTCCTATACTGTACCCATCTCGGGTTATTTACTTATGGAATCAGGAGAACGTTAAGGCCAATAACCCCAAGGCACACCCTGATGCCTCTGTGTCTGCAGGGTGGGAGTGGTGGTAGAATGGGTGAGCTGTAGGCCCAACTCCCAAGGCACTCCCTCAACACGTGGTGTGTTGTATATATTGTATATATATATATATATATATATATATATATATATATATATATATATATATATATATATATATATATATATATATGTGTGTGTGTGTGTGTGTGTGTATATATATATATATATATATATATATATATATATATATATATATATATATATATATATGTTGCAAAACTTTGTTAATGCTCCTCAAGTTAGGGTCAAGGTGGCAAAAGTTGGGAAATGAGGAGTTAGGGTTTCCCTAAAACCCCATCCTCCCAAACCAGGCAGAAGAGCCTTAGGAGTATGCCTTGGGCTCTCAAGCCTAGCACTCGCCCCATTCCATGTGTAAAAAAGGTCAGATTTGTAGACTTTATGAGAATGGGGTGAGCATTAGGCTTGAGAAGGCCAAGGCACACCCCATACCTGCTCTCCTGCCTGGTTTGAGAAGGTAGGGTGTTGGGAAATGAGGCATTAGCTTTTCCCTAACTTTTGTCACTTTGACCCTAACTGGAGCATTAAAGGAGTAGTCCACCCAGAATTTGCAAAAAATATACCTAATGCAGAGTGTTTTGATATGTATGTTAAGTCCTAGTGTGTCCTTCCCTCTGTCTGCTATTAGGAGTTTTTCCTAGAATTAGCCCGCTAGCTATATGGTAGTTTTACGACCACTGGGGATCTCCGTCACAAATAGGTTTATTGGCTTTCTTTCTCCTACGATGCACCCTGTCTCATGTGACACTGATGTAGCCATGCCCTTAGATTTAGCATGTGCACTGCTTTAAAATCAGTTCACAACAGCAGGTAACTGTTCTTATCCAGGGAGCACAAATGGCAACAGTTAGTTTAGCAGATACCTGAGAGCAAGCTAACTGGGGTTTCTGTAAGACAACAGCTACTAAATAGCTCTAATTCACTATTTTTGTTTTCTATGTATATCAGGTCTAGCTAGCAGGAGTGTTTTAGTTTTAAAACTTGTCATTTTATCAAACTATACACAACCATAAAAGCACAGAAACTGCCCAGATCATCAGTGTTACCTATAATTAATAAAGACTCTAGCTGTTTTCTTACAGAAACCCCGCTCAGTTAGATGTCAAGTATTTGCTAAACTGTAAATGTAGGTATCAGCATTCTATTAGCAGTTAGTGCTGATTTTGCTCTGTGACAAGATTTTCATATTTATTTATTTTTAGAAATGAAGTGTATGGTATGAAGCTGCAGCCTAGAAACTGCAAAATACTTTGAAGTAAGCTTTTCTCCTGCCTGTGGTATGGCATGAAAGCAACAGGATGACAGTGACTATTTCAGCTACACATTTGATTCCATTTTACAATGGTTCACTGCACTACACATTTAGTGCATCACACTTTTTCAAATAATAAAACAAATATTCTCCAAACTAAATAACTCACACATACATATGTTTATACTTTCTTAAAACGACACTTCACATTTGTAACAAAAATAAATAAATAAATAAATGAAAGTGATGTCACAGAGCAAAATCAGCCCTAACTCCCAGTTCCTTCTAGTAGAATGATGGTACCTACATTTATGGTTTAGCAAATACTTGACAGCTGAGTAGGCGTTCTGTAAGAAAACAGCTACAGTCTTTACTAATTATAGCATTGATGATCTGGGGCAATTTCTGTGCTTTTTATTGTTGTGTGTAGTTTGATGAAATAACATTTTAAAATGAAAACACTTACTACTGCTAGCTAGACCTGACACACACCGAAAACACAAATAATGAATTAGAGCTATTTAGCAGCTGTTTTCTTACAGAAACCCCAGTTAGCTTGCTCTCAGGTATCTGCTAAACTGTAATTGTTGCCATTTGTGCTCCCTGGATAAGAACAGTTACCTGCTGTTGTGAACTGATTTTAAACTGATATTAAAGCAGTGCACTTGCTAAATCTAAGGGCATGGCTACATCAATTTCACATGAGACAGGGTGCATCATAGGAGAAAGAAAGCCAATAAACCTATTTGTGATGGCGATCCTCAGGGGTCATAAAACTACCATACAGCCAGCAGGCTAATTTAGGAAAAGCTCCTAATAGCAGACAGAGGGAAGGGGACGCTAGGACTTAACATACATATCAAAACACTCTGCCTAACATATTTTTTTTTTGCAAATTCTGGGTGGATTACTCCTTTAACAAAGTTTTTTGTAACTTATTTCCTTACTTTTTGAGATAGTATAATAGTATCTTTATTTTACTGTATGAGCGATGCATTTATGTATGTAGGTGTGGAAGCATAGGGTCTTCTGGGGCCCTGCGCTTCCATTTATAGGACAACAGTGACCAAATTGTCAGCATAGCCACCTTATTACCCCACCTCATGTACCTGGCACAGAAAATTTTCAAATCCTCACCAAAACATAATTCTGCGCAACTGCAACGCCATTCCATGCCACAGGTGCGAAAATACATTTTGAACAGGATTTGAAAAATGACAGCTCTGACATACATGAGGTGGGGGTAATAAGAAGGCTGTGCTGGAAATCTGAGGTCAGAATATTTAAAATTTCCAAATTTATGAGCGGGCGTAGCTAAATTGCAAAAAATGATCATAACTTTTTCATGTTTTGACCCAAAATTTTCAACATAATCTTCTTGTAACCCCACCTCATAAATCTCACAGGTAAAAATGTTCATATCCATGCCAAAATGCCATTCCGCGCCACAGGTGCAAAAATGCATTTCGGACAGGATGCGAAAAATGGTATATGTACTGTATTTGAGGTGTTGTGAAAAAATGGCTGCGTTGAAAATCTGGACTCAAAACATTGAAAATTACCAGAGTTATGCATGTTGTAGACAAATTTCAACTAATGCTCATAATTCGGACATTGTTAGAAATGTTTTCACCAAATTTTCAACATGGCCTTTTTAGGACCCCACCTCATGAACACTGGCACTCTCATTTTGTTATTAGGGCCTAAAAGGTGATTTCACGCAGCAACCACAAAATCACCTTCCAGGTCCGACTAATGAAATGACAGTTGCAGTGTTCATGAAGTGGGGTCCCGAAATGGCCATGTTGAAAATTTGGTGTTAAAATTCCTAAAAATACCAAAGTTATGAACATAAGTTGATAAATACAGGGTCTGGGTTGAAGATGAAAAAGCAGATTTGTTAGCAGTTACAGAAACCTGGCTTCACCAGGGAGTGACCAATGAAGAGATTCAAATAAATGGGTATAGTTTAGTGAGAGTAGATAGAGAGAAGGGGTGGGGGTCATGCTGTATATTAAAAATACCTTATGTCCTTATAAAACCATATTAGCACAAAGTATAGAAGGAATGGATTGCTTAATGATAGAACTGTTATCCATAAAAGTTACAGTGGGGTGTACATTACACCCCCCCAAGAACAAGAGTTAAACAATTCGAAAAATTAACAAATGTCCTAATGGATAAATTAAAGGATGAAAAAGTCATTCTAACAGGAGACTTCAATGCGGATTGGTTTCAGGAAAGAGGGGAAAAATTAAAAATAGTTTCGCTGCTCTGGGGTTGGTACAAATAATTAACTCCCCTACCAGATGTTCAAAAAATAAAGACCAGGGTACAATACTTGATTTGATTTTTGTTTCCCAAGATTTAAAAGTTAACACTTGGGAAGTTATGTCGTTGAATTTAGGAGATCATAACCCCATAAAATGTAATGTGGAATTAAAATTACCAGTAAATAAATCAAATGACATATACTGGATTAGAGATCTGAGGAAATTTAATGTAGAAGCTTTCAGAAACAGTTTGGAAACAATTCACTGGGATCAAGTTCTGCTAATACCAGATCTGGAACTTGCAATACAAGAATTTAACTATTCAGTAATAGCAGTAATTGATAGTTATGTGCCCAAAGTCTTAAAGAGGAGAAATAATAAAGATGCTGGGTGGCTAACAGACAGGTTAAAGAAGTGTTTAAGAATAAGTCGGTCCCAAAAGGTGATTACGCACAGCGACTGCCAAATCGCCCTTCAGGACTGAGAAACGAAATAACAGTGACATTGTTCATGAGGTGGGGTCCCAAGAACGCCATGTTGAAAATGTGGGGCCAAAACTCAAAAGTTGAAACCCCACTTGCCTGCCATTATAAAGCTTACCTGCATTTGTTCAGTTCTCAGTTGGCTTTTGAAGAGTGCAGACGTGTTCCCAGTCCACAGAAGATCGCAGCGAAAGACCTCTAGTGGTAAGTATGGGGTGAGGGGGATGGTGGGAGGTAGGGTGGGGATGGGGAGGGGGCCCAGGAGACAACGAGACTGTTTTCTTTTTGGGTAAAAAAAAGGGGGCGGTTTTCTTCATTTACAGGATAAAAAAAAAAAGTTTGGTACACTGGGGTGGGCTCCTAGTGTGCCACGGTGGTAGTGGTGGTGGTGGTGGTGGGATGCTGACTCAGGGATTGGGCACCCCGATGTCAGCAAGGGGTGCTGACAGGCTGGGGGGCGCAACCGACACTGGGAGTGGGTATCCCACCGTCGGGAAAAGAAGGGGGAATTGTTTAACCAGGTAAGACACACGAAGGAGGGGATGCATACACAGGGATTGGGCACCCCATGTCAGCTTCTGGGGACTGTGTGGTGGACAGCAGGAGCTGCCGTATTTCTGCACACTGGGGTGGGCTCCCAGTGTGCCACTTAATGAGGTGGGGGTATGCCGGCATAGGATTGGACATCCCAATGTCTGCTTTCCCCAGGAGTGAGTGGCCGGCGGCAGGAGCCGCCAATTTAAATATTAAATGTTTTGCCAGGAAAGGCACACGGCAGCAGCTGACAAGAAGGAAACTGCACCCGTGCCCATTACTGTGCACTGTAATGCACATGGGCAGAGGGTCTTGTCGGCTGCCTCTGTGTTCCTGGTTGCGAGGGAGGGGGAGCTGCCGCTGCAATCAGGGATGACGAAACTGTCCCTGATTGGAGTGGCACATTTCTTTTAAGTCTAGCGCTCTCTCTGAAACTGCCGTCACCTGCGTTTTTTCTGTTGATTGGTAGAACGAGGGACGGGCCCCTGAAAGCGTGGGCTGCATTGGTCACACATGGACACACCTCTGCAATGCTGTACTAACCTCATTATGTTTCTTGAGCACTGTGTGTGCAAGCAAACATAAAAATCGAGCACGGCAATCAGAGGGAAGGCACTAGACACCAGGGAATACTGTATATTACTTATGGGGATAGTGTATGTGGGGGGGGGGGAAGAAACACCACCAAACACCAGGGAAATGGCAGGTTGCTAACAGCTCACACTGCAGCCGGCAGCAGGAGTTCATCTGCGACTGCAGAAGTCAAGAAAATCCACTGGAGAAGGCCGGGGAAGGCTCTTCTAGCTAAGCTGGGCACCCTGGACTTTGGGTGCCCATACAAAATATTTCTGGACCTAATTTTTAAAAACAGACATCAGAATCTAGCTAAATGGGGGCCGGGATATAATGGGAACTTAAAAACATAATAACATTGCAACAGTTTAATATTTTTGCACCAAACTAATAGTGGCAGTTCTGTTACCCATGTTCTTTCGACCATAAAAAAATTCAAAACAAAATTCCATACCATCTGGGCGCAAGGCGATGAGGAAAAAACTGGAAAAAATGGTGATTTTTTACTTTTTTCACTATCCAGATCTCAGAATCCACACATCTGACTGGAATGAAATGTGCCACGTCAAGCCAGCCCACCAGCGCAACAGTTAGATTTCTGCTTGTGTCACCAATGACCCAGGTTCAGGAATGGACCCAGGAGTTAGAGGGCCAGCCAGGGAGAAAAAGGATCAAGCATCCTGTGGACTGCTCTCCTTCTCTGGGGGCAGGAGGGATGAGTGTCCGGTACTTTCTGGACCCCTAGCAGAGGCTGGGGGTACCATTAGTGGCCCGGTGCCATCACCTTGGGGTGAGGCAGGGTGGATGCTGGACGTCCTTGCACATCCCTGCCCACAAAATCCAGCAAGCATCAAACAATGCCAGCCATCTGGCATGACGACCTGCCCTGCCGCCATCTCCACTGCCTTCCGATGTCCACCGGGGGGGGGTCCTGCTCCTGTGGCCCCGACCTGGGGAGTAAGCCGAAGCTCACCTACAGTGTCTGTTGGTAGGGGGAGTCCTCCCAGCAGCCTCAGGAGGGTAAGCCTGGGCATGGGGGGATGACTGGCGGGATGGGTCTGACTGCCAAATGGAGGAGTGGGGGGCTCCAGAACAAAAAAAAAACTTGCAACATCAGGAGAACTACCCCACAGGACAGCACATACCAAATCTTGTACAAATCCACTGATCAGTTGCAAAGTTATGAAAGTGCAAAATCTGAGGTTTAACATTAAATAGGCTTTTCAGCCTTAACTATAGGGGCACGACTGTGCCCCTATAATATCTATTCATTGCAAAAAAACTTCATTCATGCATCAGTTAGGGTCATTACTACAGTAAAGCAACAAAAGTAGGGAAATGGGGTGTTAGGGTTTCCAACTCTGAACACCCCACCCCCACCCTGCAGACACTGACAGGCATCGGGGATGTGCCTTGGGGTCATTGGCAGCAAAGCTAACCCCATTCCACCACCACCCCCAACCTGCAGACACTGACAGGTGTCTGGGTTGTCCCTTGGGGTCATCGGCCCTAATGCTCACCCTGTTCCATAAGTAAATAACCTAAGATGGGTACAGTATGGGAGAATGGGGTGAGCATTAGGGCCAGTGACACCAAGGGACAGTCTTGACGCTTGTCAGTGTCTGCAGTATGAGAGTGGTGGGAAATGGGGGTGAGCATTGGGGCCGATGCCTGTCAGTGTCTACATGGTGGGGGTGGGGTGTTAGGGTTGGAAACTCTAACACCCCATTTCCCTGCTTTTGTCACATTAGTAACAACCCTAACTGATGCATTAACAAAGTTTTTTGCAATGGATTTCCTTAATTTTTCAGATAGTTTACTGTGGGAGTGCAGGGTCCTTTGGGCCCTGTGCGCCATCCCTCCATAAATGCATGACCAAATTATCAGCATAGCCATCTTATTACCCGAGCACATATACTCAGTAGAAAACACATTTTGGCCATGATTTGAAAAATGACAGCTGTAACATACATGAGGTCGGGTAATTTATTTATTTATTTATTTAGCTTTTGTTAACCAGGTAAGCACACTAGACAAACATATGCCTATTTTCAGATATGACCCAGGAGGTTACAAGGAAGATTACAAGCAGAAGCAGGTATTAAAGAAATTCTGAGAAAAAAACAGTCAGGCACAGCATAAAGGAGGCAGGTAAAAAACATAGCATTGCAAAGTTAAACATTTGACAGTCCGGTACAGTGCATAACATAAGTAAACATTTGACAGTCCGGTACAGTTCATAACATAAGTAAACATTTGACAGTCCGGTACAGTGCATAACATAAGTAAACATTTGACAGTCCGGTACAGTGCATAACATAAGTAAACATTTGACAGTCCGGTACAGTGCATAACATAAGTAAACATTTGACAGTTAGGTGCTGAACATAACTGGGTAACATTTAAACAGCCATGGTTATAAGCTCTTACAAACACACCAGTCACAAAGGAAATGACCGGGCAGAACAGTAGAGTGCAGCACAGTGCAAAAAGGGGACTTAAGGGGCCTCAGGTACAGTGACAGCTTGAGACAAGTTTCAGGAGGTCCCAGAAGGAGCTTTAGAAGCAGGTGTGGGAGGAGAAGATATGAACCTGGACGGGGAGGGAGTTCCATAGCCTGGGTGCACAAACAGCGAATGCACGATCACCAATTAGGGTACAAGTTTTGGGAACTCTAAATACTTTTGAACCACTAGACCGTAATAGGTAGGTAGGGTTTGTGGTCTTGAAAAGCTCTGCTAGTACTGGAGGAATGGCTGTTCTGGCAGCATTGTCAATGAAGTTACCCAATACAAAGGCTCGATGGTTGTCAGGAGAGAGCCATTCAAGTTTATTGTATAGCTCACAGTGGTGGGTGAGCTGAGGAGCAGAGCAAA
Source organism: Neoceratodus forsteri (assembly GCA_016271365.2). Taxonomy (NCBI): domain Eukaryota; kingdom Metazoa; phylum Chordata; order Ceratodontiformes; family Ceratodontidae; genus Neoceratodus; species Neoceratodus forsteri. The sequence continues at coordinate 649,206,143 of CM057452.1, forward strand.
GCGGCAAATATTTTTATATGCAGCATCCCATTTTGTTAGACTGGATTTTAAGGTATGAGCAAAGATCATAAGCCCATAGCAGAGCATGGGGAGAAGAACCCCCTTAGCTAAGGCAAGGCACGCTGCTGGGGTAAGATTGTTTTTGGCTCTATAAACCAGGCCCAGCTTATTATTTGCAGCTTTGCATACATTACGTATATATAGGGAGAAATCCAGCTGAGGGTCAAGGGTCACACCCAAGTATTTGAGGGAGTCAGCAACCATCACAAGGGATCCAACAGCTCCAGTGACTCTCAGGGGTACAGGACAGGCTTTGGATTTGGCCAGAGATCCAAAAAGCATGGCCTGGGTTTTTGTCAGATTAATAGCAAGCTTATTGGCCTTTAGCCGAGATTGTAAGCATTCAGAGTCAGCATTAAGCTGAGAATTGATGACTCTGATATCCTGGGAGTGGGTAAGGATCACCAGGTCATCTGTATACAGAATAGCATTACCATGGATTGGGACCAAGGACAGGTTGTTCACAAAAAGGGAGAAAAGGATGGGCCCTAGAACAAACCCCTGAGGAACCCCAGTTTTAATGGAGGTGGGCTCGGAGAAGACCTTATTGCATTTTATGAGTTGCTGCCTCCTTTGCAGGTAGCTGGTAAACCAGGCCAAGACAGGGGGCACAGGCCGAGCAGAGCACAGGAAGGTTTTGATCAGCCAGATCAAAGGCTTTGGAGAGATCAACGAAGATTGCTCCAGTCAAATTGTCTTGATCAATGGTAACCCTGATTTCAGAGGTAACCTTGGAAAGGGCAGTGGAGGTACTATGACCCTTGCAAAAGCCGTGTTGCGCTGGGGTAAGTAGGTCATAGCATTGGATATAGTCCATGAGCTGAGTAGCTATCACTTTTTCAAGCAGCTTGCTGATATCTGAGAGCATAGCTATCGGGAGGTAATTCTCAAGGCTTTTTGGATCACCTTGTTTGAATACTGGGACAATCTTAGCCATCTTCCATATGTCCGGAATGGATCCAGTGATTAGAGATGCGTTGAAGATATGGATAAAAGGTTTGGCAAGGAAAAGGGCCACAAGACCGATAAGTTTGGGCTCCATGTTGTCATGACCAGCACTGGTGTGGGGTGAAAGGCCAGCAAGGAGTTTCCGAATATCACTGGCTACAACAACCTTGAAGTAGAAAGGAGGACAGGAAGCTGACCCAGGCTGGAGACCGCAGGGAGGATCTGATAGATTATGGTCAGTGAACTGGGAGGTGTAGGCAGACAGGTCTGAGAACTGAGTGTTAAAAGCATTTGTAATTGTCAAGGGGTTGTTACAGTTTACACCACCAACAAACATATCAGTAACATGGGCTTTGGAGGAGCCACTAACAATACTCCTAATGTTTCATCAAAAAAAACCTCAGGGCAGATTTACAAAATTCGCTTTTGGAAGAACAGATGGCTTTTTTGCAAGTGTTTCTAAGTTGTGTATACTCTTGGAAGGCAGACATATCATGGGAGCCCTTAAATTTAGCCCAGCATTTGTCCCTTGACTTCATGAGGGAAAATAAGCCACCTTGGAGCCATTTGGTGACCGTGCCCCTCACTCTCCTTTTAGTAATGGGGGGCATGTTTATCTTGCAGGGAAGAGAATATAGCAAGAAAGTTGTCAAGGGCAACTGAGGGATCTTTTGTGGATAAGACAGGAGACCAGTCTGTGTGTTTCAGATCAGCATAATGGTATTCTAAATTAAACTTGAAGTCCCTCATTTGGATGACCATACAGGGAATTTTTTTGGGAGGGGATTCTCTAGGTACAAAAGGTAGGGCTATAATCAGAGATTGAGTCAGGGAAGGTTAAGACAAGCCACTCAGGCCTGTTAGTCTGAATCCAGTCAAAGGAGGGTGCTTCCCCCCCATTAGGTGAAAGCCTGATTGGTTCAGTAATGATCTGGGAGAGAGCAAGCACTGCCAAGAGGGTTTCATATTGTTGAAATTACAACCTGCCCAGTTTAAGATAAAGTCACCAAAAACTAGTACATCATTGGAACACACTTTAGGACTTACACTGTCAAGAAGGTAAGAGAGCCCTTGCATGCCCCCTTTGGGAGGGTTATGTGCACAGACTAAGTGCAACTTTTTTGTGTTCCCCAATAGGAGAAGGGCATGGAGGAATTCGCAGGTAGGGGATGGCGGGGGCAAATAAGGTATAATGGACACATTAAGGTGATTATTATAGTAAAGCTGCAGGCCACCCCCCGTTTCCTCCCAACATGATCCTGCCTCAACAAATCATACCCTAGAAGGGCACATGCAGAATCCGGGGTGATAGGCTTTAGCCACGTTTCTGTGTCCCCCATTATATCTGGATTATAGTGAGCAACCCAGGCCAAAAGCTTGGCAAGGTTAGGCAGAAGGCTACGGACATTCAAGTGGTCAGGTTTGATGTCTTTTAAATTAAGCCAGGCGGGGTGGGAAGTGGGCTGGAAGATATTTGAGGAAGTAGCAGGCCCAGAGTTAAGTTCAATATCTCTGGCCAGATGATAAACAGGAGCAGAATTAGAACAAGGCAAGGCAGTACATTTAGTTTCTTGCTGGACTTGGATTTAAAAATGGTACATTTGATCAGGCAGGTAGTATAGGAGAGTCTTATACTTCAGACACCAAATGGGGCAAAGACTCAATTGATTAGCAGCTATCTGATTAGAGAAGGTATAGTCATCCTCTGATGGGTAGAGTTTGAGTTCCAGGGGGCCCCAGATATAGAAAGAAAGGCCAGTAAAAGTAGTAGTGCCAGCTTGGAGGAGACAGTGCAGGCTAAATGAGGCCAGACTGCAATCTTGGGGCCTGCAAAAGCAAGATAACTGTTCAGAAACAACATAGTGATAACATACCCAGTAGTTAAGGAAGGGTGGTTAGCAGTAGTACTCTGGATAGAATAGGTTGGGTAGCCAAACTAAACCGACTGGTCCACTAGGATAGGCAGGGAGTTAGCACCTTCTCTAGTGGTTGACACAATAATAAATGAGGAAACAGATTACTGATGCTGTGATACTCTGGGGTGAGTGTAATAAGAAGGCTATACTGAAAATCTGGGGTCAAAATATTTAAAATTTCCGAAGTTACAAGCGGACATACCAAAACTGCAGCAAATGGTCATAACTTAGGCATTTGTTTATATTTTGACCCCACATTTTAAACAGTCTCTTATGACCCCTCGTTAAATCCCGTAGGTGAAAATTTTCAAATCCGTGTCAAAACGCCATTCTATGAAAAATGACAGCTGTACTGTTCATGAGGTGGTGTGAAAAAATGGCCATGTTTAAAATTTGGAGTGAAAATATAAAAAAAAAATTCCAAAGTTATGCACGTGTGTAAGAAAATTTTAGCGAGTGTGCATAACTCAGACATTTTTAGGAATCTTTTTATCAAATTTTCAACATGGGCTTTTTGAAACCCCACCTCATGAACATTGGCACTGCCATTTTGTTAATCAGCTCGAAATGTGATATCACACAGCAACCGCTGCATTCCATGCCATAGGTGCAAAAACACGTTTCGGGCAGGATGTGAAAAATGACAGCTGTACTGTTCATCAGGTGGTGTGAAAAAATGGGCATGTTTAAAATTTGGAGTCAGAATATTACAAATAAGCAAAGTTATGCACATGTCGAGAAATTTCAATGAGCACATGTAACTCGCCCGTTTTTAGGATTTTTTTCACCACATTTTCAACATGGACATTTTGAGGCCACACATCATGAATACTGGCACTGTCAATTCGTTAATCAAGCCCGAAAAGTGATTTTGTGCAGCGACTGCGAAATCACCTTCCAAGTCCCAGTAACGAAACTACAGTCACAGTGTTCATGAGGTGGGGTCCCAAAAATCCCATGTTGAAAACTTGGTGAAAAAATACCTAGAAATGTCAAAGATATCAACCTAAGTTCAAAATGCCATTGAAATACATTATACGGCACTTATCTTGATTCTTCATTTTGCGGTTCAGCTTTGAAGAGCACAGACGTGTCCCGGTCCACGAAGATGACAGTGGACAACCTCCAGAAGCAAGTACAGGGTAAGGGTGGGTGTGGGGTGGTGGGTGCTCAGTGGGAGGGGAGGATGGGGAGGGGATGGTAGGGACAACGTGGAATCGTTTTCTTTTTTCAGGTAAAAAAAAAAGTTGGGGGACACTGGGAGTGGGCTTCCCAGTGTCCCACACTATGAGGGTGGGGCATATATATATGGGGACAGTGGGAGTGGGCTCACCAGTATCCCATGATGAGGGACTGTTTTCTTTTTCTTTTTTTTAAGAAGTCGTTGGGGAGTAATTTCAGGACACTGGGAGTCGGATCTCAGTGTCCCACAGTAATAGTGGGGGGGTAGTACATCTATCAGGACACTGGGAGTGGGCTCCCCAATGTCCCAACAAGGACAATTTTCCCTTTTTTTTTTTTTTTTTTTTTATAAAGCCGCTGAGGGAGTGATTTGGGACACACTGAGTGGACTCCTCAGTGTCCCACACTGGTAATGGGGGGAATAAATCTATTGGGACACTGGGAGTGGGCTCCCCAGTGTCCCACACTGCTTGTGGGGGGGGTGAGGACACACAAGTAGGGATGCTAGAAGTGGGCTCCCCAGTGTCCCACACTGGTGGGGGAGGCTTACAGACCTGACAGGGGGATTGGGCACCCCACTGTCAGCAACTACAGGCCCCTCGCCAATAGCACAACACCTGGGACAATGACGCAATGTGCAGCATGTAATGTGTCACTCTACCTGTGGCTACATGATGCCTGCAGTCGAAAACAAATTGCCTGTGTGTGAAAACAAGAGTGTTTTCACACGGCACATCTATTTTTGGCAATTTAATAACTTTTGAATGGATTAATATTTTTTCACCAAATCTGCAAAAGGCACCTCTGTGAGGCAAAGGTTTTCAACTCTGAAAATTTCAGACCACAATCTAAAACCATTTCTGACAAACTGCTATCGAAAGATAATGGAAAAAAACATTGAACAAACCCATTGAAATTTAGCATTTTTAACCACTCTGCATCTCAAAAAACACAAAAGGGATTTACATGAAATTTGGCAAGTCAAGAGATCTGCCCCTATCCACAAAGTTTGCCAAATGTCGTTCAAATCCCTTGAACGGTTGCAAAGTTATTAAAGTGCATAATTTGAGGTTTAACATTAAACTGCCTGATCAACCCTAACTATACTGGCGCTACCATGCTAGTATAATATACTGTATTTTATAGTGGTGTGGTTGCACCACTATAGTTAGGGTTAAGTAGGCTATTTAATATTAACCCCAATTTTTGCACTTAACTTTGCAGCTGTTCAACAGATTTGCACAAAATTTTGCATGCATCGTTGGAAACCTGAGGATTCTTAATATGCCAGGTTTTGTTCCCATTGGATGTATGGATACTGAGATCCAGACAGTGCAAAATGTTTAAAAATCTAGGGGGGTTGTTTGATTTGTTGGCCCCTAGCACCCAGACAGTTTGGAATTTTGGTCTGATATTTTCAGGGTAGAAAGGGCCTGGCCCTCAGTAGTGCCTTTTGCTGGTTTTGTGAAAAGATATTAATCCACTCCAGAGTTATAATATTTTATCATTTTGGTTCTGAGCATGCTCAGTGGATACTTCAGGATAGATGTTTGGAACAAAAGAAGAATTTGGGCCATACGAAAAAGGATCCTTTTTTGTTTGGGGCCAATCCTTTTTCATGAGAAAAAAATAATTTTCTATATGTCTGCCATATGGGACTCCGTTAGGTGCATTCTGCACTTAAGTGGTGCAAAAATGACCCCAAATATCTTTTTTTTTACATTTTTACACCCTTTCTCAGGACTCGCTTCTGTTCTTTTCGTATGGTCATACGAAAAAGGAATTCAAAAGAAAGGATCCCTTCATACGGAAAAAGATTTTGGACTTAGGTTTTTTTCTGAATCCTTTTTCATATGGCTTTTTCGTGTCATATGAAAAACAATTCCTTCCTACCAAAAAGGATTTTGGACTTTTTTTTTTTTTTTTTTACACATTTTAACTTCAACAAGCCATAAATCCTTCAATAGTTCGACTTAAGGGACAAACTAAATGTGTTAATGAATACTGCAAGAATAACACGTAATTCCCCCCCAAAAAATATCTAGGGGTTATATAAAAAACTATAAACATAAAAAAAAAATACAAATTCCCTTGCAATACCATTGGAAATTTAAGAAGCCATTAACTCCCTCTTTTTCCTTGGTGTCTAGTGGCAGTCCTACCCTCTGATTGCCATCCCCATAATATATTTGTCTTTCCCTGGTGTCTAGTGGCACCTCCCCCCGGCCCCACCCTCTGATCCTCGTCCCCGGTCTGAAATAAAGAAAACTGTCACTCAATATTGTTTTTTGTTTCAAACATGCAAAAACGAAAAAGGTCCCTCATATGATCTGACCTCCCACTCGGCACCCACCACCACTCACCCTCACTCACTTGAACAGGTCACAGGGCAAAGATCCACTCTCCAGTCGAAGACACGTCTTGCTGCTGGAACTGCCGACTGCAATAAGAGAAACTAAGGTATGCGGTTCAATATATTTAAATGGGGTTTTGAACTTTGATGCATAACTTTGTCATTTTTGTATATTTTTACCCCAGATTTTCAATATGGCCTTTTTGGGACCCCACCTCATGACCAATGGCAGTAGAATTATGCAAATCAAGCCTGAAAGGTGATTTCACAGTCACCTGACGAAATCATCTTATGGGCGGGATTTGAAAATTTTTCACAGCCCTTGTTCATAAGGTGGGGTCATAACATTTTAAATATTTTGACCCCATATTTTCAACATAGCCATTTTTTTTACCATGAAAGTGACAGCTGTCATTTTTCAAATCCTGGACAAAATACATTTTCACACCTGTGACATGGAATGATGTTGCGATGCCACAGAATGATGTTTTGGTGGGGATTTGAAAATTTTCACTACTGGGTTCATGAGGTGGGTAATAAGAAGGCTATGCTGACAACTTGGTGTACAAATACTGTAAAATGCCTAGGTTATGAGTGAACATTGCCCTGCATTTCTGTAGGCAGACAGCGCATTCCCTTGGCGCAGAGCATCAGGTCACGAAGGGACCTGCGTGAATGAGGATATAATTCTACTATCTCAAAAAGGAAGGAAATTCTTTGCAAAAAAACTACATTAATGCTCTAGTTAGGGTTAAACTGACAAAAGTAGAGAAATGTGGCATTGGGGTTTCCAACCCTAATGCCCCACCCCCACCCTCCAGGCAGCAACAGGAAAAACCATTATGGTTTCACCTCTCGGCGTCTTCATAAATCAGGCATGGGGTGTGCCTTGGGGTTTTCCACTCTAACGTTCACTCCATTCTCATATATGCTACTCATCCCATCTTCTTTAATGATCGAATGAGGTGAGCGTTAGGGTAGACAACCGCAAGGCACACCCCACACCTGATTTGCGAAAATGCTGGGGAGAGGTGACACTATAATGGTTTTTCCTATTGCTGGAGGCCGGGAGTGGGGTTGGAAACCCTAATGCCACATTTCTCTACTTTTGTCAGTTTAACCCTAACTAGTGCATTAACAAAGTTGTTTGCAAAGAATATATATATATATATATATATATATTTATTTATGAAATAGGTATCACAATGTAAGCAATTTAACTAGGCATTGAGCATGCGATAAAGTGTCTAACACACGAGAATAAGTTCGGCTGGGCAGTGATATGGGTGATAGTACTAGCTTAGAACTTTCAAAATTGAAATGGCAGCCACTTTTTAATCCACTAGCGATAGTAGCCAAACAGCAAAGTAAGCAGGTCACTGTCATGTGTACCACAGTTCCCAAGTCTTAAAACCACCACCTCAGTTCATTGCAACACATTGTGGTGCTGAGATGTGTTCCCGTTCTGCCCGTTCGCTCACAGCACTCCTAAAGTCGCAGAGATCTCTTCCCATTCCGTTTTACCTGCCCATCTGCACCCTCGCTCACAGTACTCCTCAACTGGAGCAGCCACCTGCTCAATACTTGATAATTTTAGCCCCAAGATCCGTACGAAGTTCTGTGTTGAAATTGTTCTGCCCATCCGTCCGCTTGCTCACAGCACTCCTAAACCCGCCAAGACCTCTTCCCATTTTACCCACCCGTCTGCTCGCTCAAACACATTCTTGTTACAACTGGATGTGGGAAATGGTTTGACTTCTATGGGGCGGGTGTGTGGGAAATCTTATGTTTTGTGAGAACAACTGTATGGCGAGTATGAGGTCCACCGGGCGGGTAGTCAGCGGAGCGGGGGCTACAGTCCTGTTACAACACGCTGCTGTTGGCATGCTCCTATGTGGAAGAGTGTACGTTCTGTGGGCAGGTGGGAAATCATGTATAGGTCTGGTGACATGTAGTGCTATGAGAACATAGGCTGGCACACTCTCTCTCTCTCTTGCTGCACACTCTTAGCGGGGAAATAAATGGCTGACAGTGACTCTTGATCTTTCTAGAAAGTCTAACTTCATAAGACAGATAATGCCACCAGAACTGCTCACTGACTGTTCATTACATTCTGCTGTCCCCCCCCCAAAAAAAAAATAGGGAACTAATTTCTGTGGCATAATAATATTTAACCTAAAAAATTCATATTTATCAAAATCTAGCAGCCTCGTGCCTCACTATGCCTCCTAGCCATGTGTTAAAGTGTCTAACACACACCCTGTAATGTCTTATTGCTTACATATACAGACCTATATACACACACTCATAAAGAGAGAGAGAATGTATTTATTAATAGTACTGTGTAAAGGACAGCAGCTGGACTATTGTGTTTGGTGGGAATTGAAATATTTACATAGGATGGCTAAACTGAGATGTAACATGTCACTATTTTAGATTCTGCACCTTTTATCCCACATGTTTTTATCTTTATCTCCTCTACATCCGACTACCCCCTTCTGCCAGTGATCCCCAGCCCCACCACGCACCGTCACTGGCCACACCACTTCTTGTTACCTCCATAGGTGAGTGGGTTCTTGAAGGTGGTGTGGAGCCTGCAGGGTCGCCTGCACCATTCTGCTACCGCCGTGTTTTTTCTCTCAACTGGGATAACCTTCATCATCCTGCTGTCGTGTTTTTTTTCTCACAATCGAGGCAAGCGCGTGTGCTATGATGCGCACACACAGCATAAAGATGTTGTGCTGATCAGTATCTGCATCCTGCCGATGAACTGGCATCTGCATGCTGTGTCACCCAGCCAAGGGTGGCAATCAAACCGCAGTACATGCTGGCCCCCCTTCCCTAAGTGGGGGGTCATCACTAGATGCTTAATCCTCCTTTCCCCAGCTGACCATCAAGAGACCCTGGTCTGATCCTGAACCTGAATTAACAGCATGGTGGCAGGTGACGCATAGTGCTTCAGCCCTCCACACTACTGGGATGGCTCAGAAACTGCATCAGGCCAATTTTAAACTTGTTGCAAAGCAATGGGAGGTCAAGTAACTTGCATAAGCTTACAAAGTGATCATTGTGGCTGTAGTGGAAATAAAACCTGCAATAATAATAATTTTATTTGTAGAGTGCAATCTCTAAAATCAAAGCACTGTACAATTCATAAAAAACATCAGAACAGAAATATCAAAACAGTTAAAATCGAGTAGTAAAAATACAGAAACAAGCAGGGGCATATAACATAACTATTCACAGAATGCCTGGCAGAACAAAAGTCTTTAAAGCTGTTTTAAAGCTCCCCACGGTCTGGCGTTCTCGAATCTGATGAGGCAGAGAATTCCACAGGGTCGGGGCTACAAACATAGAAGCACGCGAGCCAGAGGTTTTCAACTGTACCCTAGGAATCTCTAACAACCCCTCGTCAGCTAAGTGGAGTGAGCGGGCGGGGCAGTAAGGAACCAGGAGCTCTTGCATGTAGCCCAGGCCCTGTCCATGTAGGGCTTTAAAGGTCAGAAGTCTGACCTTGAAGGTGATCCGCCACTGAACAGGCAGCCAGTGCAGTTCGCACAGCACAGGTGTGATGTGGCTGGAACGAGGAGCCGCAGTCAACAGCCATGCCGCAACATTCTGCACTAGCTGCAAGTGGCGGATATCAACCCCTGGAAGCCCTAGGTAGAGGGAGTTGCAGTAGTCCAGGTGTGAGGACACAAAGACGTGGATCAATATTGGCAGACAAAAAACCCCAGTGCACAAGCACTGAGGCAAGGGTTACCTCAAAGGGCATTGGCTGGGAAGTCAAGTTTCAAAGAAATACAAAATCACACATACCCCCATAATGCATCAGATGGAACAAGGTGCTTGATCCGAGCAATGTTCCTGAGGTGGTAAAAAGAGGACTTGACAACTGCAGACACCTGTGAACACAGTGTCAGCCTGTTATCAAGGAGCACCCCTAGGTCACGCACCTGTTCAGAGGAAGGCAGCTGACTATTCCCGAGCCAAAGCCCAAAGGGGACGCCCTGCCACCGACCCCTCTATCTGGAGACTTGGATCCACAACCAATACCTCAGTCTTATCAGAGTTCAATTTCAACCAGCCGGATTTCATCCAGTCCTGGATTTCTGCGAGGCAGTTGTTAAAAGACCGCGAAAGCACTATCCTGGTTGGGAGCGAAAGACAGATAGAGCTGAGTATCATCTGTGTAGCAGTGAAACCTCAGCCCATACCATCTTACAATGTCTTCTAGAGGCAGCATGTACACCGGGAACAACACTGGGGAGAGCACCAAGCCCTGAGGGTCCCCGCAAGGCAGGGAGACTGAGTCCAAGGAAAACAATCCGGACACCACCCTCTGAGACCTGCCAGAGAGGAAAGATTGGAACCACCTGAGGACTGGACCAGCCAGGCCACAGATGACCCTCAGGCGCTCGAGCAACACCCCATGGTCCATGGTGTCAAAAGCCGATGAGGGATCAAGAAGTACCAAGATGGAGTGGCGCTTCTGATCTCTAGCCATCAGGAAATCACTGAGCACCCAAACCAGAGCTGTCTCGGTACTATGCCTCTTCCAAAAACTGGACTGGAGAGGATCGTAGCTATCATGGATGGTAATGTGGTTCTACAGCTGCAGCACGACAACTTTCTCGATCACCTTCCCTAAAAAGGGAACGTTAGAGCTGGGTCTGTAGTTAGCCAAGCAGTTCGGATCCAGAGAAGCTTTCTTGAGTGATGTAACCACCGCCTCCTTCAGGGAGCTGGGGAACTCACCCGTCTCTAAGGAGCACCACACAATCTTGGTCAGGACTGGGCCGATGGAATCAATACACCCCAAAATGAGGCCTGTTGGGCCCGGGTCCAAATTACAGTAGGTCGGCCACATATTCTGGTTAATCCATATGACATTGACACTCTCCGGTGGGTTGAAAGAAGACCAAGAAAACTGGGGTGCAGTGAACAGGCATTGACCGCCATCAACCCCCATAGAGTGAGCTGGTTGGATCTCTGCCCTGATGCTGGCCAACTCATCAGCAAAGAATTGAGGAAACTCATCACACTTAGATTGTGAAAATGCTCCTCGGACCTGTAGACCGGTTGGGCTGCACAGCCTGTCTATGGTCTGAAAGAGCTGAGCTGGTCGATTCTGAGCTGCAGCAATCTCCCTGGACAGGAACTCTGCCTTCTTACGGGTGATTGCTGATTGATAGAGCTGATAGTGCTCCATTAGGAGGGAGAGGGGGGACATGATAGAAACTTACAAGTATCTCAAGGGAATTAACAAAGTACAAGAGGGTAGTATCTTCAGAAGAAGAGATGTGCAAGAACAAGGGGGCACAATTTGAAGATAGAGGGGGGACAGCTCAGAGGTAATGTTAGAAAGTATTTTTTCACAGAGAGGGTTGTGGATGCATGGAACAGCCTTCCTGAGGAGGTTGTGGAGTCAGGAACAGTGGGGGGACTTCAAGAATGCATGGGACAGGCATAAGGCAATTCTAGTGGGGGGGGTAGGAGGAAGTAAGCTGTTGATTAACTAGAATCTGCAGCTTATCCATCAGGTAGGGAAATGGGCAGACTAGGTGGGCCAAGCAGTCCTTATCTGCCATCAAATTCTATGTTTCTATCAATCTAAGGTGGTCAGCATCCAGGGAGGATTTCCGCCAGCAACGCTCTAGCCTTCGTCCAACTCGTCCCATCAAACCAAGGGGACAGAGGACGAAGAGAGAGAGGGTGAACACGTACAGGAGCGATAGAGTCCAGGGCATACGCCATGGCCTTATTATAGGCCATGACCAAGTCCTCGGGACTCCTGCTTGTACCCGGTATCCTCGATGGGTCCAATACCACCAGTAGACCTTTGAGAGACACATCCCTCAAAGGGCAGTATCTGACCATCTCCACAGGGGCAGGCCTAAAGAGGGGAGCCTGGAAATTGAATCCTATGGTGTGGTGGTCCAACCAACTGACTGGTTTTATCACCAAATCGGTGGCCTCCAAGCCCAGGAGAAAAATCAGATTGAGTGAGTGACCATGATCATGAGTTACAGAGGTAACTACCTGTGTGAGGGCCAACAAACACATAAATTGGAGGAAATCCCGACCAAACTGTGAGAATTCGTCGACCCAGGCATTGAAGTTACCCAGTACCCTCACTCTAAAAACTCAAACGCCATGTCGACAGTGAAGTCCGCGAATTCCTGCAGGAACAGTTTCTCGTCCCCGGATGGGTGGTAGACGAGTACGATCCTGCACCCCACACCTGCAACAATAGTGCAGTCAAATGATCTGGAATCCTCAACTAGCACTCCCACAAGACCCAATTCTGATCTAAAACATATGGCTATACCCCCATCCCTGCAGTCCGGTGCAATCTTATTTCACAGTGTAGTACTCTACACATAGCCCTCCATTCCATTTGGGTTGTCGTGCTTAATGTGGGAACATTCACATTCAGGCCAACAAGGCACAACCAAACTGTTTATATGTTGGGTAGGGGGCGCATGATCATAGGTCTTATGGGAACAGTTTTTGCACAAGACAAAGTGAAATCCTGAAAATAACGTTGTCCAGCTATGGCCTGTGTTTTGATGATGGTTGAACAATGCTTTCAACTTGCAGTTCTTACTGCAGACAAGATTGCTTAGTAGCATGCTAAGGATCTTTTCACCCCAGGTCATTGGTTAAAATCCAGCTTCAGTCAGTAGCTGCTGAAAGCCATTATCGCCTGACGGGTGTTCGGTGACCAATCTGACATGAATTGTAGTTGGTCAGTACAGGTCCACAAGTCCACGTCACAAAATCGCCAACAAACTTGGCACTTACTGGCACCCTCGTTTACTGCCTCACAAGAGAAGCCACGGACTGAATGGGCATGGTATCTGAATGATCCTCTTAGCTATGTGGTGGTCACTCTATGACAGGGCTGAGGAACACTGGTGTGTTAGTGTTTGAAAACTTGTAATGTGATTGATTGTTTTTTACCTGCCATGTAGATAGATGGAGGGCTTCAGTCTCCTGTGTTGCCAGTCAGGCACTTTTCATAGGTCCTCCGTTTTTTCTGTTTTACTTAAGAAGGTGTTATTGCAGAAATATTTATCTCCAACAAACCCAACCTTCATTTAAATGGTGCTCCATGGCCTCATGGCATTGAACAAAAATCTATTCTTCATTAAGTCTATTAAAAGTCGTCCTAATGCATGTAAACAATTGTGCGTGAGTACGAAAATATATATTCCTGTCTAGTTTAGTGTTCAGAAACGTGACTACATAAAGCATCATAAAAATATGCAATATCGGAAATGCTCTTGCTGTGATAAACAACTGGTGGAAATGAACATTAAAGCTGGTGGGGAAAAAAAGGTAAAAGTGTCCCATGGTGGGAGTGGAATGAATTGAAATGCTTTTTAGGGGCAAAAGCTTCTGCTGGTCATATTGGAGCACTTGGCGAGGACAAGGCGATCACTTTCTTTGAGGGAGCAATCTGGCATTAATAGATTATCCTCTACACAAAGAGGGAAACAAACTGGTGATGTACATTAAGATAGTGCTGAGTAATTATCCTCTGGTCATCCCCCTTGCTACTAAATATCCACTAATTATTTCTTTGAACAGGAAATAGACACTGCATGGCAACTCCAAAAATGCAGTTTACAAGCAGAATGTCAGCAAAACAAAACACCAAAATTGACTAAACAAATGGAAAATAATTTGCATATGTGACCCCCCACCCCCCCAAAAAAAAGGTGCTGGTTCTGGGCCATAACAAATGAATTTGTCTTTATAATAGGTCTGAATACTGAGCAGAAGACTATAGCCGAGCTCATGTCTGATAAGGATCTGAAGCAGAGCAATATCTATGTGCAGGTAACTGAAGCTGGAGTTAACATGCTTTAATTTTTACATTAGCCCTTTTTCTATTAAAAAAACAAAATGACAGATTAGCAAGAACAGTATAATATCTAGGATTTTACAGTGGGGGGTGTGGTAGGGTGTGGGTGTAAGATAACTCATTCGAAAGCACAGCAGAGACAGGACACAGGTTTGTCAGGTATGGCACACAGTAACTTATAGTGAGCCGTTTATTAAGTAAACAAATTAAACTTCAGACTTTACTTTTAAACTGAGGAAAACAATAAAACAAAGAAATAAAATTTTCTTTTAGCTCTAAATAGCCGTCTAAGTCACTAGAACATAGCGTGGAAGAAATCAGAGGCAACTCTCCACTGTCTTCTATGTTCCACAGAGAAGAGCTAGATCCACTCTCTCCTACCTCTCTACTTCAACTGAGCACTGCATGTTTCAGCTGCTAAAGCCATTCTAATGCTACAGGGAACATTTTGACAAGAAAAGAGGGGTTTTGTTTTAAACTGTGCTGATAGCTATGCTGTTACAACAGCAAACTGAGTAGCTAACCAGCGCACAGAAAAACAGGAAGCTCTGCAATACTGAATTAGTGCTTTACATTAAATTTTGCCTGCTTACCAAGCATCTAGCAGGCTTTTGGTTTGTTTTTTTTTAACCCACCGCCAGTGTTTCTTATAGACACGGGGGGGGGGGGGTTCAGGCACAGCTTGCCAAACAGAACACAAGAAGGGCACTCAAGGCAAAGAGGAATATAAAAGAGGGGCAGTGATAGAAATGAGATACCACAGTAGGAGGCCACCCTACTGCAGCAGAGATGTGAAAATTAAAGCAAAGGAAAGATTTATAGCTGCTGAAGCAGACTTTGGAAAAGGAGACAGATAAGAAGGAAGCCTCGAGTTACCTTTATTTGAAAAATGGGGGGGGGGGTGACTAAACCTATCATGGGGGGAAGGTCAGGGGTTGGGACTTGGAGGTAGGACTTGGTATGCAGATGATCTTCCAGGAATCAATCTTCACCATTGATTTACACTAATGGGGTTCTGAGTTGGATGCACTAGGATCTTGCGGGAGCCAGAACCTTTCGGAAGGGCTGGCACCGAGGTAAGCTGCATGCATGCGTGGCACCGTGAGACTGGCTCGCACTGCATGGCTTACCTTGGCACCAGCCCTCAACTGCACTATAGTGATGATGCCCATCCACCAGGAGTCAGAACTTTTCATCTATATGACAGCAGCATTCTTTTTTCTCAATTTTTAGTGTATAAAGTTAGTTTGTTATTTTTGTGTCAGTTTAGTGAATTCACAAAAATATTTTTCTCAGTCTCTTATAGCCCTGCTGAGTCAACAGTTGATGGCCATGGATGATGACGGTAGGGTGCCTCCCCAGGCAAGCTGCTCCGGTAGCAGGGCCATGTCTCGTCCCCTTTCACCTTCAGGGGAGGGGTCTGATGACCATGTGGTCCTGTACCTGTAAGGAAGGAAAGTCCTTCTGGAAGCACAAAAAGAAGAGGGCACATTCCTGGTTGGGGTCGTGGTGCCACTCTGCCTCTGGTTCTTCCTCTTCCCATAGGAAGGGGATGAAATGGTACCTCTCAGGGTCACCCTCTGTGAGATTTGCCAGGAGGTTCTTGATGTCCCAGAGCAGAAGCCCTCACCAGAGTCATAGGTATCACCAGGGGTGTCCGTTCATGGAAGGTTGAGGTATCGTGCCTGGAGTCCCTCTCTGTCTATTTGGTGGGGACTCCAGTGGGCAGTTCCACCACTGGGCAGCTCTTTTGGAGCAGTGAGTGCAGCATCTGGCTCATTTGCTCCTGCCTGCGGAGCTGGTCCATGACTCTTTGGAGCTGGTTACTGCTGCACCATCTCTGTGGAATTCTCTTCCACCTTATATATGTGCAGCCAGCTTGGTGGAAGTATTTAAAGCCTCCCTAAAAACTTTTCTTTTTAAAAAAGCCTTTAGTTTTATTCAAAATTTTGATCTTAAGTTTTGGGGGGGCGTTTATTGTAAAGCGCTCTGAGCCCCTGGATAGAGCACTATATAAATAAAATGTGCCTTGCCTGGTAACACTGGATCTTTGGGTGGGGGCCTTCAAGCTGGGTAGAACATTTGACTCTGATAGCAGCCTCAGGGCCCTTGTTGGGGACTGCGCCAACTCCTAGCCAACTGGCTGCACCCCCATTCAGTGTCACTGTGATGAGACCGGCAACAGTGCCTTTGCCAATCACTTTGGTGCTGGCTGGATTATTGGTGCTGGGTTTAGGCCTCTCTGAGTGGCATGGCACCATCCTTGATTCTGGAAGCTCTCCCAGTGCTGGATTCAGTTCCGGCCATGGTGCTGCCTCTGACACTGGCTCCTTGTAAATTGGGGACAGTGCTGCCTAAGCCTTGTGCTGGATTGGGGAACTTGCGATCCACCCCCCTGCCTGATCCTTCTTCAAGGGGGGTGGGGGTGGAAGAGGATTTGTCTGACACTGAACTCACTATTTCTGAGTGTGATGACAATGATTCTTTCTATAGCCTGGATTCTTCGGACCCAGGCCCTCCTTCTGTTCCTCAGGAGGATTTGATGTTCCAGGCTTTGTTAAAAAATATACTTATAGGGATGTGGAGATGATGTACTATCCACAATTCTGGCAGTGTCCTTTCCCCTTTAAGGTTTGCCAGAAAGTCTTTAAGCTGGTTCTTCCCACCCGCCCAGGTGTTAACTCCCTTGATTGAATCCAACAGAAAACCAGCGCAACACTACGAGCGGGTGCTCACAGCGTGAGGTGCAAACCTCAATACTTCACACAAAAGCCAAGGTAATGAGCACTCCAGGACACAGAAAAATATACTGCAAGTGATTTTAATCCAAATGGCAAGTCCAGACTTGCCATTTGGATAAAATCACTGTCCTCTATATATTCTGTGATACAACTATTTAACTTCGACACTGCCCATGATGTCAGATCTTCCTTTCCACTGGAAGAAGGTTCCTCCTTACCACTCTCCACGTTTAGTAGGCCCTTTGCATTCAAACTTTCACGACTGTGATTTTATTAGTCTTCAGGCAACTTCCTTCACCCTTCCATGATGAAAAACTCAAAGGCAGCACCAGAATTCACAGAATGTACATGTGGGCAGAAGATGTCCCGGATGGACCCGCATACCACGTGCGTCTACTGCCTAGGCTACAAACACAATCCCAAGGTGTGTGGCCTTTGTCGCACTTTGCATTCTACAACTTTGGAAGCCCAGCATGCTCAGCTTCTGCTGGGGCACCCTGATGAACAGGATCCTCCCATTAAATTGAAAGACGCCCGCCGGGCAGTCTCCATGACTGCCGGGTCTGCTGAACAGCTTGCAGCATTTGAAGAGGCTGAGGCTTCGGAGCATGCCTCTTTGGCTTCGTCCTTTCTGCTGCTTCCTTTAGGTGCCACCTTTTCAGGGATATTTTGGGATTTGTGCCAGTCCCTTCCCACTTTTGGCCAGGGACCCCCTCTGGGCAGTAAATCCAAATCCTCTAAAAGAGAGACTAAAAAGAAGTCTCGAAATCAATCATGGGATCATGGTTACTCTCGGGACTCGTATTCCCATGTTTCTATGGAGATTTCGACTATGGTCGATCCTTTGGCCCTGGCCACTGGCTCCATGGTTCCCCCATCATGCCAGTTGGTCGAGATGCCCATCAACCAACCTGTCAAGGGTTTTTCTCAAACTGGTCAACCCATTCTTGCCAGATGAGGCCGATACCTCCCTCTCTAGTACTCCGGTCCTGCCTATTACCTCCTGGGGGGGGGTCGGACCAGCCTACTGATCTGGTCCCTAACCCTCAGGATCTGGTGAATGTGGAGGATCCTCAGCTTTTGCCAGCTCCCTCCAAGTCTGGCTGTCAGTGGCCCTGACAGTTGAAGTCATGGTCCCGATCCCAAAGCCCCGTGTTGAGCAGCCCACACCGGCATCAGTGTTCCCACTTTTGATATTTGGGCAAGCGGCTTCACTGCTACTCCTCCTCCTCTTCCTCCTCAGACCAGAGGAGGCTCTGGCGCAGAATGTGTCAGTGCTATGAGGAGCTCATGCTCACCAGGGTTATGCAGCTTCCAGATCCCACCCCAGCTCTTCCATGGCTTCCACCACCAGGCCTCAGCCTACCCCAGCTAGGACGACTTTGCCTCTACCTGTTCCGGCCTCTCCATCTATTCAGGTGGAGCCGCTGCCCAAACAGCCACCTGTGGGTCCGCACCCTAAGGATGCTTATACTGCTTCCGGGCTTCCTTGGCAGCTGTCAGTCACCGTGACTCCCAGTCTGCCTCATATGGTCAGCAAGGACACAGGCAGTTGACCACTTTTCAATGAATCTTTGGAGTCTGAGGGCTCCTCCCCACACTCCCGTCCACTGGACACCAAGTTGGGTGAGGATTTTTCAGTGGAGCACAGTCCCACTTTGTGGGCCTTCTCCAGCTTATCTTGGAGTTGATGGGTCTTTATATGAAGCCCGTCCAGAAATGGGCCAAATACCCACTGACCGAGATTCTCAACCAGGGTGACTCCCCTTGGGAGGCCTTTCTGGTTACCGAGGCCATTCTTGGCCCTGCTCTGGAGCTTTGGCAGCACCCTACCTCTTGCCCTGCACCCTTATCATGTATGGCATACAAGTATGCAGTCCCTAACAGATTACCTGTTGGGTTTCACTGAACACCCCTTGGCCAGGGGTGTGCTGGCTGACTTGGTCTTTTGGCGTACAGGCAATGTTGGGGACATGGATAAACTTCCCAACAAGGCATCCAAGAAATTGGATCATATCACCAAGAAGGTCTATGCAGCCTCCTCCCTTGGCCTTCGTCAAGCGAGTTCAGCCCTTTTCATGGCCCACTTAGCTCACACCCTCTTGGGCACCCATAATGAAGTGCTTCCTCATTTCCCTGCAGACTTGCAACCATGATCAAGCAGGTCTGGGACCAGGGCCGAGCGCTGGCTAAGCAGCTCCAGATGGCTATGAACATTGGCAATCCCTGCACCCAGTCTGTGGCCACTGCGGTAGCCCTGTGCCACAGGGCTTGGCTGAGGTTCTCTAACTTCATAGCAGATACCCAGCACAAGTTCCCACCAGGAGCAGGGAAATTCTTGACCTAATACTGACTAATAATGACAAAATCAAAGAAGTCCAGGCAGACTGTCAGCTGGGGTCCAGCGACCACCACATAGTGTGGTTTAGCTTGGAGACAGGGAGATAGTCAAGCCACACAAAGGCAAGAGTCATAGATTTCAAGAGGGCAGACTTTGATAAAATGAGGCAGTGCATAAAAGAAGCACTGGCAGGGAGGATGGAAGATGGGGAAGCTTGAGGCCTAGTGGGAATGCATAAAGCGAGCCATAGGTGAGGTAACAAACCAATGCACTAGGGCAATAACCAAAAGCAAGAGATGAAGGGAAACCATTATGGTTCTCTAAAGATGTGATGGAAAAGGTAAGGGCCAAAAGGGTGGGGTTCAAGAAATATTAGGAGACTCAAAAGGAAAAGGACAGGGAGATGTACCTAAAGAAAGAGCTAGAACTTTTCTTACTAATAGAACACTTCCAAGTCAGCAGGAGTCGGTGCCTGTTGGGATTAAGCAATCAGATACTTAATTAGAAGTGTAGAGTCTCAGTTAGGGTAAGGAGAGTCTGTGTGTTTTTCTGTTTTGGGGGAAGGGGACTGTATCAGCTTCTTAGTTTGCTAAGTCAGGAGGAAAGCAGTTAACTGGGGTGTGGCTTAGGCAGCAGGAAACCAGGTGTCTTCAATTAGTTCCCTGCTGCTAGCTTTTGGCAGACAGCAATAGTGCTTTCAGAGCAAGGAGCAGCTGACTAAAGAGCTATAACTTTTCTTACTAATTGCCCTTCTTCCCTCCCACCTATAGCCAGTTACACTTTTATATGCACTGGATTTGACTGCCAACAGGAACGTTCTGTTTGGCAGTGGAAGGGAATGATCACAGAGACACTTAACCTAAAGTGTCTAAGGGAAATGGGGAAGGCAGTTAGGAGCGCAAAGGCACAGACTGAGGAAAAATTAGCACAGATGGTAAGGAAAGGGGACAAGACTTTTTAGGTACATCAGTGAAAGGAGGAGGGCCAGGGAAGGGATTGTTAGGCTTAGAGGGGATGAGGGGGAGTGTAAGGAGGGAGATCTGCAAAAGGCGGAAATACTGAATAAATACTTTTGCTCAGTATCCACTAAAGAAGGGGGACCAGGGACCACAGCTGGGCAACAGACATGAAGGGGGGGGGAGAGGTCCCCACCTGCCCATTTACAGTGGAGAGAGTCCTGGAAGAGCTCACAAAACTGAAGGTGGATGAGGCTATGGGGCCAGATAGCATACACCCAAGAATATTAATGGAGCTACGAGGGGAGCTAGCAGCACCTCTGGCAACCCTGTTCACAGAGTCACTCAACACAGGAGTGGTTCTAGAGGACTGGAGGAGGGTACACTTAGTCCCCCTTCATAAAAGTGGTGACAGGGTGGAGGCAGGGAACTATAGGCTGCTCAGCCTCACCTCAGTAGTAGGTAAAATTATGGAGGCATTGCTTAAAAAAGAATAGTAGAGCACTTGAAATCCAATGGTGCCCGAGACCCGAGGCAGCATGGATTCTCAGCAGGGAGGTCATGTCAAACAAATCTGATAAATGTTTTTGACTGGGTTACAAAGGAGGTGAATCAGGGGGAGCAGTGGACATGGCCTACCTCAATTTCAGCAAGGCCTTCAACACTGTCCCCACATAAACAGCTGGTAAACAAGATGGGCAGTCTGGGCAAGGGCAACAAGGTGGTAAACTGGGTTAGAAACTGGCTAACAGACAGGAGGCAGAGGGTGGTGGTAAATGGGATCCAATCCAGGGAGAGAGGCATAACAAGTGGGGTACCACAGGGTTGAGTCCTTGGGCTGGCACTGTTTAATGTCTACATTAGAGACATAACAGAAGGGCTGGAGGGAAAGGTCTGCCTGTTTGCAGACAACACCAAGATCTGCAACAGGGTAGATACCACCACAAAAGAACTTGGCCCAGAAGGGAAACATTTTAAAAGGATTTATTAGATTCACTGGCGCGTTTCTGGTCCCACTGGACCCTTTATCAACGCATCAGGCAATTCAATAAATCCTTTTAAAATGTTTCCCTTCTGGGCCAAGTTCTTTTGTGGTGGTGAGTGCCTGGATTTGTGTTTTTGTCTTTTAGTTTTCCATGGCACCCTGTCCTAGTGCGAGCTCCTTTGTGGTTTTTGAACAGGGTAGATACTCCATGTGATAGGGGTGAATAGGACCCTGTACCAGTTGTTATGGAGAGTTTGAATGCAGGGATCTGCTCTGTTCTTTCCATTCCTGTCTCTTGTCTGTCTGGTTGCGTAACCAAATTTTCCTGTGAGACCTAGGATTTTATCACCCTGACAGTCTCGCAGTTCTTTGCCTCTCAACCTTCCCTTGCTGTTTTGTCTTTTCCTCCTTTGCATATCTGCTGGTATAAAAATATATGTAAATCATTATGTGGAAATGTAACTAATATTGGGATCCCTTTGTTTAGAACTTATATAGTGTGACTGGCCCAGTGGTGCTAAGGGTTGAGGCACTGGACTCCACACCTCACTCCATACTGGTGACCCAGGTTCGGGAATAAGCCTGGGTCATCGGGGGTTGGCAGGGTAGGAGAAGGATCGAGCGTCCATAGGACTGCTCTCCTTCTCCGGGGAGGGGGGAGTGGGACACCTCGGTGATCTAGTGGCCTCTAGTGGTGGCTTCGGGTGACAGCGGGCCATTGACAGACTTGGGGGGATGTGCTGTGACTGATGCTGGCAAGGGGCGTGTGCGGTAGCATGCGCGCTCCTGTCCCTTGGCGTCATCGCATGCCACAGATGTCCACGGGGGGAAGAAGAAAAAATGGAAAAATGGCTCCAGTTGTGGTGGCATGATTGCCGTCTCAGGGGAGATCGTTCAACTCCGAGGTGTGCAGCAATACTGGATCCTGGTTCCGGTGGAAAGGCATGGGGTAGGGCTCTCCACCATCCTACCACAGGGGGAAAGCTGCAGGGGTAGCAGCCGCCAGACCTACATAGGAGCTGGAGGGATCTTCGGGACGGCGGCCTGAAGACCGAAGGGATGTCAGGACATCAAGGTAGGCAGACTGAGGTCAGGGGGAGAAAAAGGATTAACAAAAAAAAAAATTATATGGTGTTACTGTAGAAATGTATACAATTATAGTTTGAGATGATTGTAAAAAGCTATTTGGCACTCAAGGGGTTAACCTGAGACCAGTTTTTAAACCCTGCTTCAGAAGCTGTGGAGAAGGGGCCTCAGTTCTGGGACAGCACCTGCCTGACATTTACAAGAACATTTTAGAAAAAAACAGGATGCTTGTTAAGGAGGGGGGTTGCAAGGACTTATAATATAGACAGCTGCAATTTCTTGCAAGACACAGAGATTGAAGGAAAACTCAGATGGATCTTCTCTGTTTATTCTGCCTTTGTAAATAGTTATACTGAACAAGTTTATTTTTTATGTTACTGTCAGTACTAATAAACGCTTTTTGTGAATTCTACAACTGCTCCTGGTTTTTCCACTGCTTCCTGACCGGTGCCTCGATGACAGATGGTGTCAGCCTAAGTGGGATTTATGCCATGCATACTCTAAGCCAGGAGTTTTGTGCGTGGGTACTGGACATAGTACCAGGGAAACCTAGAGAAAGGTATGGATTCTGCAGCAGCAAGTCCAGGAGTGGTTACCAGGAGAATGGCAGCCAAACTAGCAGAGACAGAAATCCAAGCTGAGATTGTACAGCCAGCACAAGTTATGGAAAAAGAACAGGCAATGACAGAACCTGAAAGCCTTGACTGCTTTTTTCAAATGGTGAGCTATACAACAAAAAGAGACTGAGAAGCACAGGAGAGAAGAGAAGCAGCAGATGAGGGAAGAGATGCAGCGACAGGAGCAGTGATGGCTGAATGCCTTGCAAGCTATCAAAGGCAGAGGATCTGGCACACATCCAGATGAGCAACAAAACACAAGCAACTTAAATGCCATTAAACTTACAAAGTTGCATCCCTCGGATGATATCGAGGCATACCTGACATTTGAAAGAGTTGCCACCGCCTGCCAATGGCCAAAGCAGCAATGGACAATCAGGCTGGTACCCTACCTGACAGAGAAATCCCAACTTGCCTACAGCAATATGGACACTGCACAGTCGGAAAACTATGATCTGGTGAAAAGGGAAATCCTGAAGAGAGAGACCTACAGGCAGAGATTTCAATCTCTGAAGTACAACTCAGTCGACAATCCTCAAGAAGCCTTCACCTGACTCTGAGAACTCCTGATAAAATGGTTCCAACCAGAGGGCAAAACAGTCCCATAGACCATCAACACATATGCCATGGAGCAATTCATCAACATCCTGCCTACAGATATGCAGCTGTAACCCCTAGATGGTGCTATCCCAGGGGCTACTACCCTTACCTGATTTGCCACTAACAGGTTGAGGGGCCTGGATCCGATGGCGGGTGCCTCCACCCAGAGGTCAGGGTTTGCAATAGGTAAACTAACTTGGTCACAGCCCTCTGGGACACTGCAACCCCCCTTTTTTCCCACTAGTGGCCCACACAATATATCAGAATTACCTTCACAGTATACACTTACCCCCAGGACTGGTTCAGGCACTGGGACCCCCTGTAAAGTAATAAGATACAGTGCAACAATCACAGTACAATACTTTAACATAGACAAATACCTCAGGCAGTATAACTTTGCTGAAATAAGCAGCTCTGATTTATTTAGGGGGATATAACAAGGACAGGGAAATCAGGTTAATTAGCTTATCACTTTACTCATCTACCTATGGCTCTGTGCACAGGCCTATCCCTACCAGTTACTGTCCCTGGGTACCCAAGCCCTAGTGGCTAGTCAAACCGTGGCACCTGGTAGGGCCCTTTCACAGAAGAAAAGAAAAATAGTTAAACAGTTAGCAGTACAGTAATTCCATTTGGATTTAATGTGGCAATTCAACAGGAGCGACCCTGAATTAGTACTCACGACCTCCAAACAAGATAGGGTCCTTCAACGTCAGCAGGGCTACTCTTGAGCTCCACGAGACTCCTCACACATTTATATGGTAAACAGTAACAGGCAAAAGTCCTTTAATGGCAGCAGGATTCACTTGAGCACAAGCCTCCTCACACATTTATATGGTAAAAAGAAAGTACTATACCAGGCAGGCTTCTCTATCCCGATCGCAATTACCGCGCAATACCCGAGAACACACATAGCAGATTCAGTTCCTGACAGACCGAAATATAATTCAGCAATTTCTCCAGTCTTCTACAGGGTGAGCCTGGTTTCTACTCTTCAGATATCCTTTGATTCTCTTCACAGGATGGATTCAGTCCTAACAAGCAGTTACACAAGCTGCAGACCGGAACTCAGGGCCTTACACACATTTCCCGACTAAAACTGCACACCGAAAAAGCACAGGGCTCCTTCCCTCTTCACTGCCAGAGCTCAACTGAAACTCCAGCAGACAAAACCGGGCACTTCCTTTGAGTTCCTCCCAGTTCTTGGCTGGATTGGCTGTTACTCACAATACACTGCCCCTGTTGGTCCAAAAAGGCGCCGAAGTCCAAACTACATCTCCCAGAGTCACTGCCCATACAATCCTCTTGTGGCTGGCTCAGATTACGAGTCCAAGTTCTGATTCGTCCAAGGCACCATTTTAGAGCTACCTTAACCCACACTGATTGGTCCAGTTTAGCAGTTCAAAACTAGAATGAGGAACTAGGCAAACACAGTTCTGACTGCAAAGAAAGCAGGTTAGACAAACTGTATTTTCATTATTACTCTAAATGATTTCTGGCAAACAGTTACATCTTTCAGATAGGTTCCCTTTGCACTCCTAGTGACTGCAAAAATGGAGTGAATTGGCAGCAGCTCAAGTGGTACTCAAGCAAAGAAACACACAGTCCCCCCCATACAAACTAATTATGTCTGCAAGCAGACAGCTCTTAAAGAGACAGTACCAGAGGCTCTAAAAACACTCACAGATAAATGGCTTAAACGCCAGACACCATTCAGGCTTGGAGCATTCAAGCAAGCTCCTGGAAGTCTTTTGGGAACCCCCATTTGCAGGGGGGTTACACAGCTTTGGGTAAAGGAACATCAACCAGAATGTGGGGAAAAGGCTGTTTCTTTGGCCGAGGACTACCAACTGGCCAGACAGACACCACAGCAGTGAGGTAACAGCCAAGACACTTTTTTTCCCATTTTAAACTCCCCTCTGGTGGGGGTAACAAATCTGTGCCCAAAGACGTTATTTGTTATAACTGTAATAAGCCAGGTCATATTGCAAGACATTGCCATAAGAAGAGTAACACTGGAGCAGATTTGTCCTTGGCAAATTGGGGCAAGTACTTAATAGATGGTGAAGGTGGAGGATAAGATTGTAAAGGGACTCACTGATTCGGGAAGCAGACCGACCCTAGTGCATGCTGAAGTGTTGGGAAAACACTGTGCAAAAGGACCGGGTACTGGTCTCCTCTGCATCCATGGGGACACTCTATACTATCCCACCACCCAAGTGACTTTGACCATTAAGGGTGTGTTACACCAAATGAACATGGAGGTAGTACCTAAGTTACCTGTACATGTGATAACTGGAAATGACTGTCCAGGATTTATTGAGTTAATCTCAGAGGAACTGAACCCTGCAGTTTCAGCAGCAGTGGTGACAAGAACTCGGGCCAAGAAAATCTCAGATGGTAGGGACTCTTTTCCTGTCACTGATTTTGATTCAGACTTGTTTGAGAACAGCTCCAACATCCGGAGGTCCAGGAAAAGAAGACGATGCCTGAAGAAACTGTGGCAACAAATGACTGATGGACATAAGGGGTTAACATTTGAAAATACTGAAACTAAACTGATCACTGATTGTGATTTTCTTTCAGAACAAGCTAACAATGTTTCCCTTCAGGGTTATTTTAAGCAGCTGGGGGTGAAACCAAAACAGGGTGGACCAATGTTTAAAAAAACATTTAATGGGTTACTGTACATAGTTTGGGTTAAACCTCAGACACAGGAACAGACAGAACAATTGGTTATACCACAGAAGTATAGAAAAGATTTGTTACAGATAGCACATGATAGTCCTATGGCTGGTCACTCAGGGAGGGATCACACCCTTGCCAGATTGCTGTATAGATTTTACTAGCCTAGAATTCATGAAGATGTTGTTACCTATTGTAATTCCTGAGCTGAATGTCAGAAGGTAGCCCCAGTTACTACAAAAGACAAGGTGCCCCTACCCTTGATAGATGCATCTTTTGAGAGAATTGCAATGGATGTGGTTAGCTCTTTAGACAAAAGTAAAAAGGGTAATAGATTTATCCTTGTAGTATGTGACTATGCCACTCGATACCCAGAAGCAGTTCCAATGCATACTGTCACATATTTAAAGGTGGCAGCAGGGCTTGCAAAAATTTTCAGCAGAGTGGGCATACCTAAAGAAATTATTACTGGTCAGGTTAGTAATTTTGGTGCTGCATTACTTAAGGAGCTTTGCAGACAACTACAGTAGGTATCACTGCTATAAGAACCTCCCCCATCACCCTCAGACAGACAGTCTTGTTGAGCATTTTAACCAAACCATAAAATGTATGTTAAAGAGGTTTGTAAAAGGGGAAGGGAAAGATTGGGACCAGTACTTGCCTTACCTACTTTTTGCTTACAGAGAAGTGCCACAGGCATCAACAGGGTTTTCATAATTTGAAATGTTGTATGGTAGGCAGCCAAGAAGGCCACTGGATGTGATGAAAGAAACATGGGAAGATAACCCCACTCAGAAACAGTCTATAACAACTTATATGTGTGCCATAATAAAGAAGCTGGCAAAATATGTTGAAATTGCCCATAGTAATCAGGAAGAGGCCCAAAACCAGTAGAAAGTATATTATGACCATGGGGTGTGTAAAAAAAAAATAAAAAAAAAAAAAAAAAAGTTTTGGAGCCAGGTGAAAAGGTTTTGCTGCTGTTACCCACAACAGAAAATAAACTTCATGAAATGGCAAGGGCCTTACAGAGTGCTTAGACGTATTGGCACCATTAACTACGAGACTGAGACCCATGACAGGAAAAATCCTACTAAGATATACCATGCTAACCTCCTCAAGAAATGGATTGAAAAAACACCAAAAGCTGCTTTGCTAGTTGTACCAGAAACTGATAAAGAAGATATTAATGTAGCTTATGACTGACTGGAACAAACTGTAACTGCTGATGCTGTAAAGGTGAATGTTTCCTTAACCTCAGAACAAACTGCAGAAATTCATAATGTGCTATTAACAGTACTTTTAC
This sequence comes from Neoceratodus forsteri, assembly GCA_016271365.2. Classification (NCBI taxonomy): domain Eukaryota; kingdom Metazoa; phylum Chordata; order Ceratodontiformes; family Ceratodontidae; genus Neoceratodus; species Neoceratodus forsteri. The sequence goes on from CM057452.1 coordinate 649,233,792, forward strand.
CACAGTACCAGGCCGAGCAAAAGGGGTCGAGCATGTAATATAATAGTAACAAAGAGTACTCGTCCTATTGGGAAAAAAACATGCAGGTTATCAGAGCAGTTAAGAGCTTACATGGTTAAGGAAATACAAAAAAATGAAAAAACTGGGTATCATAGAAGAGTCGAGGAGTGCGTAATCATCTCCAGTTGTATTACAAAAAAGAAGGGGTGTTAGAATCTGCCTTGATTTTAGGAAACGTAATCAAGTGTCAAGAATTTGACAGTTATCCTATACCCAGAATAGATGATTTGGTGAACAGACTGGGGAGTGCTAAATATATCAGTACCCTCGATGTCACCAAGGGGTACTGGCAAATCCCTTTAGCTAAGGAATCCAGAGACAAAACTGCATTTGCCACTCCTGTTGGATTCTGTCAGTTCAGCACCATGCCATTTGGTTTACATGGTACACCAGCTACATTCCAGCAGTACATGGATGTAATTTTATCACCTCACAATGGTTATTGTGCTGCGTACCTGTATGATGATGTGGTGTACAATCCAGACTGGAACAGCCACCTGGAACACCTATGAGCAGTTATCCAATCTTTCAAAAATGCAGGTCTGACTATTAATCCTACCAAATGTGCACTGGGCATGCAGGAAACTAGATACTGTAGAACTGAAAATTATCACGCTGGCCAAATTTCGTGGTTAGGACAGAAGTCACTTGTTCGCTACAGTTTAATTTAGAGGTGCCAATATCAGCAGTTACGGTACCTGAGCAATCACCAAAATATGCCACTAATTACATGCCATGCATACACTGTAACACCTTTAGCACATAATCCCTGGAACTCATTCACAGGTAGTTAAGTGCTCCCGCTGTAGGCGGTTGCCATTGCCAAGTGATTAAAATGAGTCATTACCTAACTGTAACTACCTACTTCCCACTTCCCTGTATCTGCTGTTGTGCTCTGCGGTATGCAGTCTAAGTGTGCGGTTTTCAGTCTGCGATGTCCCTCATCCAGTTGCTGCAATAATGTCTTTCATTCAGTGACTGCAAAGAAGTAAGAGCATCAAGCGGAGTTTTCCTTGACGCAAGAGATTACCCCTCAAGCTCTCAGCAATTCAGTGGGAGTGTCTTTAAAGACTGCTGATAGTATGGTGCAGGAGCTACATTGAGATTCCCCACCTCCCAAAAAAAGATGAACTGAGTACTGCCATTACAGTCATGAACTTGGGCATTATGCTGCAACACGGAGTGTAATGAACGCAGTTCATCACTACCACAGCAAGTATGGCAAAACCATAAATGAAAGCTCTGCAAGAAAATTTAAGGCTGATTACCTAGACAAGATTAAAAGGTCAGGCGATCCAGCCTTAGATGCACATAGCCTACCTACAAAGCCACATGGTCATCCAACTTTACTGCTTGATGATGTAGAACTAGAAATAAAAAAAAAATCAAGAGCCTTTGAGCAGAAGGTGCAGTAGTAAATGCTGGAGTGGTGGCTGCTGTAGCAGTCAGAGTGGTCAAAGCTACCAACTACAAGCCGCTGGCAGAATATGGGGGGTGCTATCGCCATAACCATGCAATGGGCCTGGCATTTTTTTAAATCGGATGGACTATGCAAAAAGAAAGAGTATGAAGGCCGGACGAAAAACACCCAGTGACTGAGTCATTGAAAGAAAACTTTCTGGCCCATATCAGTAAAGTCTGCAGGCAAGAGTTCCTGCCGCCAGAGCTCATTATTAACATCAGCGAGACAGGGATTAACCTTGTCCCCTGTAGCCAGTGGACTATGGAGTCATCTGGGGAACGGCAAGTGGATGTGACAGAGCTGGGAGACAAGAGACAAGTTTCCCTACTAATGGGGTGTACCCTGTCTTGTGATTACTTCCCTCCCCCGCCAGATTATCTATCAGGGGAAGACCACGGCCAGCCTGCCAAACTATCGCTTCCCAGCAGAGTGGTGCATTACTTAAAGTGAAAATCACTGGGCTAATTCAGACACAATGTTGTGCTTTATTGATGTCATCCTGAAACCTTACATTGCCAGTGTCATTAAAAAACAACTGCCCTGTGAGCATCGAACCCTGTTGATTATGGATTTATACAGGGCACACACCACTACAGCTGTTCTGGAGAAGTTGGAGAGCGAGGCTATAGTGCCAGTGTTTGTGCCAGCATCGTGTATGGATCTCCTTCAACCCCTAAACGTGTCCATAAACAAAATTTTCAAAGACTTTCTTAAAATTGAAATTCACAAAGTGGTATGTCGGACTAATTACAGACCAGAATAACTTGGGGTCTCAACCAGATGCCATCAAAGTAAGATTTAAAAATGTCATCTGTTAAATCTAAACATGCTGGATGGTTGGTGGATGCCTTTAACTAGTTGAAGGAGAGGTGAGAGGATTGTATCCGTGGGTTTGCACAAGCCGGGATCTCTGAAGCTCACTATGACTGTCTGAACAAGGTACTGTAGGACACTCCTGCGATAAGTGAAACCTGTGTGTAAGTTACAGTAAACCAGTATAGTAACTGATTGATACTCTTGTTTCCTTGTAGCCTGTTGCCCCTTCTGTGACAATGAGTGATGACAAATAAACTGCACTCGCCACTTAAAAAGGTATGGAATGACACTGCAAAGCTTTAAGTGTTACGGGCAGGCTCAGTGTAGCAGTATAGTGAGACAAACTTTCTTTTCTTTTGTTTTTTAGGCAGAAAAACTGATGGCTACAATAGAGTTCCTGCTGCGGCGCTGTTATCCTCACGCTGAAACTGAATTTTAATCCTGTTCTTTTGTAAATTAATAAAACAAAGATTGCTAAAAATAATGTTTGCTGTTTGTTTAATTTAGCGGCCCCTACTGTCCCGTGAAAATCGCAAGAATTATTTAACAGTGACATTTTTCAATTCTGTAGTATTTGGGCTGTTTTGGGAAATGGAGAAGTTAAGCCAGAAATTTCTAAAATAGAAGCTGTAGCTAACAGCCCTGTCCCTAAAACAAAGAAACATGTTAGGTCATTTTTAGGGATGGCTGGTTATTTATCAGAGATTTGTTCCCAACTTTGCTAAGTTAGCTACTTCCCCTAATTGAACTCACAAAGAAACGGTACCCAAATAATGTGAAATGGGCCCTAGAGTGTGATGAAGCTTTTCAAGTTATTAATGCTGCTTTATGTTCAGCCCCTGTTTTAAGAAGCCCGGACTTTATGATACCATTTGTGTTACAAACAGATGCATCAGAGGTAGGCCTAGGTGCAGTCTTTTTTTTTTTTTTTTAATAATTCAAAGTTTATTCACCACATTTTCCACATTACAGGAGGCAGTAATGAGCACTTTGACATAGGATTCATAAAACAAATCATACTGCCCCCAACCCTTAGTTCCCCGGCACAGCAGTTCATTCTAGCACTGTTATCACCCACTAACTACCTTTACCAGAAATAATTAAGGTGGTAACCTCAACTACACACTACTTCATAGCCACCGTAATTAAAGTGTGAAGGGGATCCCAGATATCCTTATACCTATGTAGTCTGTTCTGAAGGCTAGCAATAGCCTTCTCTGTACGTATATTTGCTAAGATTTCATGGAGCCACTCCTGATATGTTGGACCGGTCCTTTCCTTCCAACGACTGAGAATAACTTTTTTAACCGAAAGCACCACCATAGATATGTGAAATCTCCGGATTTTAACCTTTATGGAGGATAGATCCCCCAACAGGCAAATATCTGGTGCAAAATAGTCTTGTAAACCTAATAAAGGCTCCAGATTGGTTTTTATGTGCTCCCATGATGCTATCCGGGGGTACGACCAGAAAAGATGAAAAAAGTGATCCTGTGTCCTGGGAACACTTATTACACCTATCTGTATCAAGAAGGCCCCATTTCACCAGTTTAGTTGGAGTATAGTATAAGTTATGCAAAATGTGGAACTGCATGAGACGTAATCTATCTTGGGATACATATTTATGACAGTACATCCACAGGACGGACCATTTAAAAGTATAATGGGGAAAAAATGAAACCCAGAAGTTGGTGGGGCCACCACCGCATCCAAACCTCCATTGGAACAAGACTTGCTAAATCTTAGAAATCGCACCAGTAGAGACAAGAAAAGGGGAACGTTCAGATACCAATGCAAAGGTCGGTGGACAGGGTGGGGTGGCCCCAAAGACCATGGTTAACAAGTGCCTCAGTTGAAACACTTTAAAAATCTGAGACTCCAGTATTTTGAACTTGTATATGAACTGAGAAAATGAGAGCCACTCACCAACTTCATCCAGAAATTAGGATACTATCCCCTCTCCTAAGTGAGGCAACCATGAACGGGAAATTTTCTGTTTGTTCATAGTAAAAGCCGAGGAATTCCAAATAGATTGAGCGAGATCTTTACTTTGATTGTAACGCAGGAAAGAGCACAATTGCGAATGTACTCTTAGTGAGGTCATGATAGTGGGACATTTATTAATATTTTGCATCTGAGAAATTTTTAGATAGAGTATAGTCAGGGGGTCCATGTTCATAGATTGGAAAAAATCTAATTCAATCTTAAGTCAAACCGGGTTCATGTTATCTGGACCCGGGGCCTAGGTGCAGTCTTGAGTCAGCATATAGATGGGAAAGAACATCCTATTCTGTACACAAGTAGGAAGTTGAATGACCAAGGGAAAAGGTACTCCACCATTGAAAAGGAATGTTTAGCAGCGAAGTGGGCCATGGAGTCCCTTAAGTTTTATTTACTAGGAACTGACTTTGTACTTATAACAGATCACAATCATCTCTGTTAGCTTAACCAAATGAAAGATGACAATTCCAGAATCACCAGGTGATACCTGGCACTACAGCCATTTAAATTCAAGGTGATACACAAATCTGGTAAAGAGAATAGCAATGCTGATTTTCTGTCAAGATATGGATCAGGAATTGAGGGTTCTGAAGGTTGAAAAACAAATGTACGAGTTTAAACTTTACTATTTGCTGTACTGTTATAGAAAAAAGGATACTGCACATGTGCTTAATTTCTAACAGACGCTAATGCTAGTATAGAATTAATAGAAAGTTTTGGAAAACATGTTTGATGAAACAGGTTCCCTCTTAAAGAGGGGGTGTATGTGACTGGGTTGAATAGGACCCTGTCCCAGTTGTTATGGAGAGTTTGAATGCAAGCATCTGTTCTGTTCTTTCCTTTCCTGTCTCTTGTCTGTCTGGTTGTGCAACCAAATTTTCCTGTGAGACCTAGGATTTCATCACCCTGACAGTCTCGCAATTCTTTGCCACTCTCTGTCTCTCAACCTTCCAACTGCTGTTCTGTCTTTTTCTCCCATGCATATCTGCTGCCATAAAAATATATGTAAATCATTATGTGGAAATGTAACTGATATTGGGATCCCTTTGTTTAGAAATTATATAGTGTTACTGTTCAAATGTATATAATTATAGTTTGAGATGATTGTAAAAAGCTATTGGGAACTCAAGGGGTTAACCTGAGACCAGTTTTTAAACCCTGTTTCAGAAGCTGTGGAGAAGTGGCCTCAGTTCTGGGACATTGTGTTCTGGCAGCACCTGCCTGATATGTACAAGAACATTTTAGAAAAAAACAGGATGCTTGTTAAGGAGGGGGGTTGCAAGAACTTATAAGACAGACAGCTGCAGTTTTTTGCAAGATACACAGAGATTGAAGGAAAACTGAGATGGATCTTCTCTGTTTATTCTGCCTTTGTAACTATACCGAACAAGTTTATTTTTGTATGTTACTGCTAGTACTAATAACATTTTTTGCGAATTCTACAACTGTTCCTGGTGTTTCCTGTGCTTCCTGACCTCTGCCTCGATGACACTCTGGAAGGGGTGGAGAGAATGAATAGGGACCTAAGAAAAATAGTATTAGGTGTGGCAACTGAGGTTCAACTCCAAAAAAGTGCAAAATAATGCACCTAGGATGCAGGACCCCAGAGGAGGGCTACAGGATGAGGTGGGGGGGGTTGCTGACAGTCACCAGGGAGGAAAGGGATCTGGGAGTTATCATTTCTGACAACCTAAAGGTGTCCAGGCAGAGTACAAAGGTTGCAGCAAAGGCCAGTGGCATACTGGGATAGATAGGTAGAACTACCACTAGCAGAAGGAGGGAGATGGTGATTCTGCTGTATCGCACACTGCTGAATCCTCACCTGGAATACTGGGCAGTTCTGGAGGCTGCATCTTTGAAAGGACATAGACATGGTGGAGGCAGTCCAGAGGAGGGTGACAAAGATGGTACAGGGCTTGCACCTGAAGACACACACAAGGAGAGACTGAAGGACCTCAACATGTACTCACTGGAGGAGAGGAGAGATCGTGGAGACATGATAGAGACCCTCAAGTTCCTGAAGGGCATAAACAAGGTGCAGGGGGGGGCAACATCTTTCAATATAGGGGACGAACAAGGGGGAAAGATAAGGGGGAATGTGAGGAAGTTTTTCCTCACAGAAAGGGTGGTGGACACATGGAATAGTCTGCCACAGGAGGTGGTGGGAGCAAACACAGTGGTGGCATTCAAACATGCATGGGACAGGCATAAAGGAACCTTTAGGGTGGGGAGGAAAGAAGTAAGCCACTGACCAAGTAGGGACTAAGGCCCCAAACAAGGACAGGCTTACAGGCAGACTGGATGGGCCTGACGGTCCTTATCTGCTGACAATTTCTAAGATAAGTTGGCAGATGTCCCCTTCTTGGGCACCGACTTGTTCAGGCCAGGGGCCGAAGGGCAGCTTGCTCATATTGAGAAGGCCAGTGCCACCCTGGACTCTGTAAGCTCCACCCAGAGGGATCCCAAGAGCTCTAAGCCTCAGAAGAAGAAGCCCTTTCAGACTCTTTCTGTTCCTGTAGCGAAGCTGTCCCAGCCCCCAGCTGGGCGGCAGGCCCAGGCTTGGTGTCCCTGGCCAAAGTCTGTTGCCTCGGTTGTTAGGAAACCAGGAGGTTGAGGTCCCACTGGTTCCTCAGCTGGTCCCTCATCTGCCTCCAAGTCTGCCCAGTGATGGGATGGGGGGGTGCCTCCCCCATGCCCGTTCTGACTCTCCTGGATTCACCCATGGGGGGGCCAGCTCTGCCACTTCCTTTCCACATGGTCTGCTGTTATCATGGACAGGTGGATCCTCGAGATGATCAGTCAGGTCTGCCTCTGGAATTCAAGGCTTACTCGCCTTGCCGAGCCCATGCCCCATGGGAGTACATGTTGTCCTCTGACATTCTGTCAGCCCTTCAGGAAAACATTGCCCAGCTCCTCCAGAAGAAGGTTGTGGCTCCTGTCTCAGACCCTCCAGTGCACCCAGGATTTGTCTCCAGGTACTTCCTGGTGCCAAAATGGATTGGGGGGGAGGGCTTGTGCCCCATCTTAGATCTGCACGACCTGAACAAATTTCTTCAACTGCGCACTTTTAGGATGGTCACTCTGTTTCTGATCATACCATCTCTGGAGCAGAACATGTGGTTCTGTTCTCTGGCTCTTCAGGATGTGTTCTCGCATGTCCCAATCCATCTGTCCCACTGCCAGTTCCTCCAATTCCATGCAGAGGGGATTCTCTGTGAGTTCCAGGCCAAGTCCTTCAGCCTCTCCTTGGCTCACAGGGTCTTCACCAAATGCATTGCAGTGGTGGCAGCCTACCTGAGGCACCAAGGGGTCTGGGTATACCTCTACCTGGATGATTGGCTCATAGTGGGTCCCTCCAGGGAGGAAGTGGAGTGGTCCAGAGACCTGTCTCTACAGACTTGCATGTCCATTGGCCTCCTGGTCAACGAGGCCAAGTCAGGACTCGTACCCTCGCAGGTGATTCATTTCATCAGGATAGAGCTCGACTCTTGCAGAGCCAGGGCTCGGCTTCCAGCAGACTGGGTGGAGGTGCTCTCCTCCTTTCCCTGATCATTTTGGGTTGGGCAGTTGCACCCTGCTCGGGACTTCCTGCATCTCCTGGTATACATGGCAGCATGCATCAGTGTGGTCTACTGGACCCGGTAGAGAATGCACTCTCTAAAATGGGAACTTGCCCTGCCAATGGTCTCTGTACAAGGGCCACTTTGGGTCACTGTGATCCAGCTAATGTGGGAAGCCCTCCAGTTGTGGTTAGTTTTGGAACATCTGCAGGAAGGGATCCTATTTGTCCACCCAGAGCCAATGGTCATCCTGACGACTGATGCCTCCCTGATGGGCTGGGGTGCCCACCTGAGGGACCACAGAGTCCATGGGCTCTGGACCCCAAGGAGTCCCGATGCCATATCAACCTGCTAGAGTTTTGGGCAATTCAGCTGGCATGGATAGCCTTTGCTCCACATATCTGGGGGCAGGTCGTTCAAGTCCAGATGGACAACACCAAAACCATGTACTACCTCAACAAACAGCGGGACACACTCCCTTCCTTTGTGCAGGGACGCTCTCTGCAACTGGATCCTTGTGCTCAACCTGGACATCGATCTCCTGGCCATCCATTTGGCCGGCATCTCCAGCTAGCTGGCAGATGCCCTCAGCCATGTGGGCGAGGCATCTCACGAGTGGTCCCTCCATCCAGAGGTAGTACACAGCCTGTTCTCCCAGTGGAACACCATTCTGGTGGACCTGTTCACCTCCAGGGAGAACACAAAGTGAAGGCAGTTTTGTGCCTGCCCCCGGCAGGGAATACTGCAGGGGGATGCATTCTCGAAGGCCCTGGAACCTGGGCCTTCTTTATGCTCTTCCACTATTTTCCTTGATCCACAAAGAGTTGTTCAAGGCCAGGAGGGACAAGGCATGGCTGATCTTCGTGGCTCCGGACTGGCCTCATCAGTTTTGGTACCCCAGTCTCCTCAACCTCAGCAGCAGGCTCCTGAGGTGCCTCCCTCTATGCCCAGGCCTGCTCTCTTGCAATCAGGGAAAGGTACTCCATCTGGACCTTCAATTCCTGCACCTGACAGCCTGGTTCCTGAGCTGCTAGAGTTCTAGGCCTTGGGTCTCTCCGAAGATGTCCTCACTATAGTCGAGGCTTCTCGGAAGGAGTTGACCCAAAAATGATATGCCTTCAAATGGAAGAGGTTCTCCATTTGGTGCCAGGGCAAGGGGCTTGACCCCTTATCTTGTCTGGTGGCTAGCATTCTCAACTACCTCTGGTCCCTCTCTGTTGAGCCTCTGGTTGACAACCCTAAAGGTGCACCTGGCTGCCAACTCTGCTGACTGGGCGCAGGCCAGTATGCAGTTGGTGGTACAGGAGAAGGTGGTCTGGTGCTTTTTCAAAGGTTTTGACCACATTTCCTCCAGTGTATGAACCATCACCACCACCTTGGGACTTGTTACTGGTATCGGCTAAGCTCAAGGACAAGCAATTTTAACCAATGCACAGGTGTGAGATGTCTCAGCTGTCTTGGAAGAACGCCTTCCTGGTGGCTATCATGTCAGCCAGAAGGATCAGTGAACTTCAGGTGCTCTCACTGGAGTCTCTTACCTGGTCTTCCACAGGGACAAGGTTATCCTTTGCCCAACCCGAAGTTCCTCCCAAAGGTTGTGTCAGATTTCCACCTTAACCAGGTGATTAATCTCACAGTGTATTTCACCAATCACACCTTAGAGGGTTGAGCACAGGCTCCATACATTGGACCTGCGGTGAGCACTTGCCTACTACAAGGGGTGCACGGTTAGAGTTTGGGGAGAGGTTCACCAGATATTTGTCACCTACCCTGAAGCCACACGTGGAAGATTAGCAGGTGAATTATGTTCTGTATTGATCTCTGCTATAGGTTGGTGGGAAGGGAGCCTCCCAAAGGGCTAAGGGCTCATTCCACATGTCATACTGCTGCCTCAGTGGCGGCTTCCAAGGATGTCCCTATCCTGGAACTCTGTAGGACTGCTACCTGGAAGTCAGTACACACCTTCATTTCCTGCTACCACATCGACCTTGAGTCACTCCGGGATGCCGGGTTTGGGGCCTGAGTTCTCCACTCTCTATTCCCTAAATAGGGGGTGTGCCCCTTGCCCCCTCCTCCCGGAGAAATGCTAGGAGTCTGCCGGAAGTCTGGATAGTACATCATATCCATGTCCCTAGGGATAGTGCAATGTGTTAAGGCTCTGAGCTGCAGATCTGGAGACCTGAATTTGAATCCCACAACTGCCTAGGTGCATACTGTGTGATCCTGAGCAAGTCACAACTTCCTTGTGCTCCCAGGTCGCATCTGGAAACAAGCTTCAGCTTAGTTTGCTACTCTTGGTTAAACAATGTTTCTTTTCCCTTTCCCTTTCCCTAGAAAAACAAGTTACTCACCTGTAACAGTAGATCTTCCACAGAATGGTCTCATGCAGTAAGTCATTACTTCTGGGAGTTTCCGATAGGTGGCGCTCCCACATGAAAGTTTCTTCCAGCAGTCTTCACACCAGGGACCACCCACATGACCTCGCTTCCTGGGCTGTACCTATAAAAGTGGGTGGTCCCTGGTAATCTCTGTTCATTTTCCCGCTGACTTCAGCTCTGAAAGCAACTCTTCTACAGCAGTATACAACAGGGATTGAACACACAGCGTGGGGTGCCTGGACTTCATACAAGGCACCAGATTCCTGTACTCGATAAGAGTGCTACAATGGATGTTTCTAGGAGCGTGGACATGTTGTTCATCCACACTGTCTGGCATTGTCCCTTTACCCTTTAAATCTTGCCGGAAGTCTTCAAGCTGGCTCCTCCCACCCACCTGGGTGGTAAATACCTCAGCTCCACTCCATGACACCAGATCTTCCTTTCCGCTGGAAGATACAGGTTCCCTCGTGCTACTTTGCAAGTACCGTAGGCCCTGGAGTCAAAGCGATGGTTTTCACCACACTTACTCACTTTAAAACTCCTCAGAGTTTACGATTCGGATCCGAACGCTTCGGATATGGAGGACAAGTTGTCCCCCGGGTTTCGCCGGTGTCCTTGTGAACAAAAAATGTCTCGCATTGATCCCCACCTCTCGTGCGTTTATTGCCTAGGCGCCGTGCACAATTCTTCGGCTTTCACCATCTGTTCGGCCTTCCATCCCACCGTTCTGGAGGACCACAAGGCGTGCCTTAAGCTGGGAAGACCAGAGCTTCGCAATCCACTGGTGAAATCGAAGGAGGCCAGGTGGGCAGTTTCCGCGGCTGCGGGATCCACCGAGCAGCTCGAACAGATGGCGGCTTTCGAAGAGGAAGCTGCCCAAGCTTCCGCCAACCGAAGTTTCTCCGTCCCGCTCAACCTGGGCTCTACCTTCACGGGATCCTTCCAGGAGTTGTGCCAGTCTCTCCCTACCAAGGGTGAGGCACCTTCTGGCTCGCACTCCTCCCAATCCAAGAAAAAGGATAAGGACCCCAAATCATCTTCTTCTAGCCAAAGAAGACGTTCCTGGGACTGAGAGCGGTCCGACACTCAGGAGCAGGTGGTTTCGGCCACAGTCGAGATTGCTTTCTTGGCTGCCGGGTTTTCAGACCTTCCTTCAGGCCAGGGCACCAAAGCCAAGGATACGGTAGAACCGGACGAGATTTCTCTCGATCCGATCGAGCCGTTGTCGCCGACACCTGTCGCAGACTCCTTGGAGAGGACTCTCATTCGCTCCTTCTCCGAGGAGACCCATCCTTCGGGCATCCTGATCGAGGGACAAGAGCTGGAATCTCGGTTTTCACCGAATCCAGCTTCTCCCGACTGACAGAGCTGACGCCGTCGGTCTCGATCGAGGAGTAGGACCCCATCAGTCAGAAAACCGAGAAAGGGTCACAAACACTCCCGGGAGAGGTGCCACCACCGTTCCTCATCCTTCTCGGACGAGGAGAGACTTAGACGGAAACTCCATCGACGTTATGAGGACCTCATGTGGCAGCAACTCCTTTTGACTGGTCAAAAGCCGTCTACTCCGGCTGTAGCGGCCATTACTTGGCCCCAGCCTCTTCGGCCAACACTGACTCCCTCAGTTCCGAGGACTCCGGTTCTCCCTCCAGTGGGACCAGTACGTATTTCTGGTCGGCCTGTTACGGGCTCCCCACCAATTTTGGTGGAACCACCACCCAAACAGCCTCAGGGAAGGGCTCCCTCTAAGGAGGATTGGCCAACTACGGGCTTGCCCCATAGGTTGTCCATTACAGTCACTCCTGATCGCCCTAGGCGCATCGAGGGGGACTTAGGTGGGAGACCACTGTATCCAGATTCCTTGGATTCGGATACTACTGGCCTTCACTCACATGATGAGCTGTCAGTGACAGGCCTGGAGGAAGGTCCTTCCTCCTTCCAGGGCATCCTTCAACTCATTTCGGAGTCCACAGGTATGCCTTTGCAGCCCATACAAAAGGAGGTGGAATATCCTCTCACGGATATTCTCAACAGGGAGCATACCACAACGGAGAACTTCCCAGTGGCCGAAGCCATAGATGGCCTGGCACTGGAGCTTTGGCAACGCCCTGCCTCTTGCCCGGCTCTATCTGCCCGTATGGCCGGCAAGTACGCGGTGCCCATGGGGTCCTTGGCAGGCTTTACTGAGCATCCCTTAGCCTAGAACCTTGTGACTGCCTCAGTGTTTAGGTACACGGGCAGTTCTGAGGATACTGACTGCCCTCTGGACAAGGAGTCCAAAAATATGGACCACTCGGCCCGGAAAGTTTACGCGGCATCATCCCTAGGCCTTCATCAGGCTAGCTCAGCAGTGATTACGGCACACTTCCCTCATGCCCTTCTGGGGTCGCTTGATGAATTCCTCCCTCATCTTTCAGCAGACATGCAGACCACGGTCAAGCAGGTCTGGGACCAGGGCCATGCTGTTGCTAAACAACAGCTCCAGACGGCTCTGGACATTGGAGATTCCTGTGCCCGTTCACTAACTGCTGCAGTAGCCACTTGCCGCAGGGCTTGGCTGAGGTTATCCTCTTTTCCCGTGGATACTCAGCACAAGCTAGCTGATGTGCCCTTCCTTGGCACGGACCTCTTCGGTCCAGGAGTGGCAGGTCATCTACAGCGCATTGAGCAGTCTAATGCCACCTCTGCTAAGGGTTCTTCGGGCCAGAACCAGCAGAAGTGCAAGAAGAAGTCCTTTCAGCATTCTTCCCCTGTGGTTAGACAGCCCTCCTTCCAGGGGGGTCAGCAACAGAAGCAGGCTGAAGCTTGGCACCCTAGGCCCAAGCAAGGTCCCCAACAGCTCCGCAAAGGAGGCCGAGGTGCTGGTCCAGGTGCCTCCTCCTCCTCCTCCAAGCCTGCACAGTGATGGGCCGGAGGTGGCCTCCCCTACACTCGTCACACCAGTTCTGGGTCCTCCCGTGGGGGGCCGGCTCCACCACTTTCTTTCCGCCTGGTCCGGTATCACTCCGGACAGGTGGGCTCAGGAAGTGGTCGGGCAGGGACTGCCTCTAGAGTTTGAGCAGTACCCTCCCAGCCGGGCCCGTGCCCCACGGGAGGGAAGGATCTCAGTTGGCGCTCAGTCAGCCCATCGGGACGACATTGCTCAGCTCCTCCACAAGGAGGTGGTAGCTCCAGTGCCGGATCCTTCTACAGACCCAGGCTTCGTGTCCAGATATTACCTGGTGCCCAAGCGGACGGGGGGTTGGCGCCCCATCCTAGATCTCCACGACCTGAATCAATATCTCAGGTCTCGCACCTTCCAGATGGTAACTCTGAACCAGATCATGCCATCTCTGGAGCGAAACATGTGGTTCTGTTCACTGGATCTTCAGGACGCGTTCTACCACATCCCAATCCATCCATCCCATCAGCGGTTCCTCCACTTAAGGGTCGAAGGGACCCTGTACAAGTTCAGAGCCATGCCATTTGGCCTGTCATCGGACCCTCGGGTCTTCACCAAATGCATCGCAGTGGTGGCAGCCCATCTACAGCATCAAGGGGTTCGTATTTATCCCTATCTAGATGATTGGCTCCTGGTGGGTTCCTTCCTACAGGAGGTGGAGAGGTCCAGGGACCTGACCCTCCAAACCTGCTCCCACCTGATCCTCCTTATAACAAGGCCAAGTCAGAACTCATGCCCTCTCAGGTGATAGGCTTTATCAGGGCAGAGCTTGACTCTCGTCAAGCCAGAGCTCGGCTCCCAGCGGACAGGGTGGAGGTTCTTTCCTCCTTTGGCCAATCATTTCTGATTGGGCACTTGTGCCCTGCCCGGGACTTCCTGCGCCTCCTGGGTTACATGGCAGCATGCACCTCAGTGGTCCGTTGGGACAGATTGCACATGCGCCCCCTTCAATGGGAGCTGGCCGCCCAGTGATCTCAGCGTCAGGGTCTCTTCGACCAGCTGGTCACTGTCACCCAGAGGATGTGGGATGCTCTCCAGTGGTGGACCATCCCGAGTCATTTGCGGGAAGGGATCCCGTTCATCCGCCCTGAGCTGATGGTCGTCCTTATGATTGATGCCTCTCTCATGGGCTGGGGAGCCCACATGGGGGACAACAGAGCTCACGGGTTCTGGACCCCCGAGGAGTCCCGATGCCACATCAACCTGTTGGAGCTCAGAGCAGTCAGACTGGCATTGTCAGCTTTCGCTCCTCAGCTCCAGGGTCAAGTGGTTCAAGTCCAGACCGACAATACCACGACCACATACTACCTCAACAAACAGGGCGGCATGCACTCCCGTCTGCTATGCAGGGAGGCGCTCTGGATCTGGACCTTCGTCAGCCGGCTGGAGGCAGATCTCCTGGCCATCCATGTGGCAGGAGTCTCGAACCAACTGGCGGATGCTCTCAGCCGCATAGGCCAGATGTCCCATGAGTGGTCTCTCCATCCAGAGGTAGCTTACAATCTGTTCTCCCGTTGGGGCAAACTGTTGGTGGACCTGTTTGCCTCCAGGGAGAATACCAAGCTGCGGCTGTACCATGCCCGTCCCCCTCAGTAGGGCTTACTGCAGGGGATGCCTTCTCGAGGCCGTGGACCCCAGGCCTCCTTTACGCCTTCCCTCCATTTCCCTTGATCCACAAGGTGTTACTCAAGGTGAGGAGGGACAAGGCAAAGGTGATCCTGGTAGCCGCAGATTGGCCACGCCATTTCTGGTATCCAGATCTCCTCAGCCTCAGCTGCAGGACCCCGGAGCGGCTTTGTACATGCCCAGACCTGATATCATTGAACCAGGGGAAGGTCTTCCACTCGGACCTTCAATCCCTGCACCTCACAGCCTGGTTCCTGAGCGGCTGGAGTTCCAGGCTCTGGGTCTTTCCGAGGATGTCTACACCGTGGTGGAAGCATCTCGAAAGAATCGACCAGGAAATGTTATGCCTTCAAATGGAAAGATTTTCCATTTGGTGTCGAGGAAAGAGCCTGGACCCTTATCCTGCTCTGTGGCTAACATTCTGGACTACCTTTGGTCCCTCTCCAATAGGAGTCTTGGTCATCCGACCCTTAGGGTGCACCTGGCAGCCATCTCTGCTTACAGGCGGGCCAGTCAGCCCGACATTGGCACAGGAGACAGTGGTCGGGCGCTTTTTCCAAGGCTGGATCACATATCCCCTCCGGTGCGTGAACATCCACCTCCGTGGGATCTCTTGCTGGTTTTGGCAAAGCTCATAGGCAAGCCATTTGAACCCATGCACAAGTGTGAGCTCTCGCACTTGTCATGGAAGACTGCCTTCCTGGTGGCTATCACGTCAGCCAGAAGGACAGGGGAACTCCAGGTGCTTTCGGTGGACTCCCCTTATCTGGTCTTTCACAGGGACAAAGTTGTCCTGCGCCCCCACCTGAAATTCCTTCCGAAGGTGGTGTCAGTTTCACCTTAACCAGGTTTTGACTCTGCTAGTATATTACCCTGACTGCACCTCGGACGCCGAGTACAGGCTCCAAACTCTGGACCTCAGACGTGCTCTCTCCTGCTATAAGGAGAGGATGGAGGAAATTCCGGGAGAGGTTCGCCAGCTGTTTTTCACCTACGCTGAAGCCGCTTCTGGCAGACCTGCAGCCAAGCGGAGTACTGCAAGATGGATCACATCATGCATAAGTCTGTGTTATGAGTTGGTGGGCAAGGAGCTTCCCAGAGGGATAAGAGCTCATTCTACCCGCCATACTGCTGCATCAGTGGCTGCTTCTAGGGACATCCCTATCCAGGAAATCTGTTGGGCTGCTACCTGGAAGTCAGCAAACACCTTCATTACCCATTACCACATCGACCTTGAGTCACGCCGAGATGCCGGTTTTGAGGCCTCAGTTTTCCAATCTCTTTTTCCTAGGTAGGGGGTGCGTGCCTTGCCTCCCTCCGCCCGGAGAACTGCTAGGAGTCTGCCAGACAGTGTGGATGAACAACATATCCACGCTCCTAGAAAAACAGGTTACTCACCTGTAACAGTAGTTCTAGGAGTGGTATATGTTGTTCATCCACACACACACACCTGACCTCCCGGCTTAAGGCGCACAACCTTGCTTCCAGCAGGCTAGATCTGGCATCATGGGGAGGAGCCGAGGTATTTACCACCTGGGTGGGTGGGAGGAGCCAGCTTGAAGACTTCCGGTAAGATTTAAAGGGGAAAGGGACATTGCCAGACAGTGTGGATGAACAACATATACCACTCCTAGAACTACTGTTACAGGTGAGTAACCTGTTTTTCCCTGTCATACATGCAGGGTACTCAATCAAAGGGCTCAAAAAACTGAGTCCTCTTCAAGAAATAAAACAGGGAAGGAAACACCTTCACCTAAAGTCCTGCCTGACCGCCTTTCAACGGTCATACCTCCGAAACATGGATCATCAAGAAGACATTCGTCGACGGGCAATACACCCCCATCGACAGCAGGCACTTCTTCATCAAAAGAGCACAGTGGTACATCCTCTAATAGAAAGGAATGTTCCTCGGCTACGGGTCATCATTCCTCGGCTCCCCCGTTGATGAAGCCTCATACACTGTCAATGACAGAGGTCCTGCTACCTTCCCCATTGACGGGGCATACTCCCCTGTCAAACAAGAGGACTCTACAAGATATCCTCATCGACGAGAATGCCTCCTCCATTGATGGAGCACACTCTACATGCTTCATCGTCGACGAGGGTGCCTCCCCCATCGACGGGCCATGCCCGCAAAGCTCCATTGTCGACGAGAGGCCTACCACCGTCGACGGAGCATGCATTCACCTCATCGTTGACGACAGCATTTCCATCGTTGATGGAACATATACTCACTAACCCATCGTTGACGGCACAGGTACTACCTTCCTCATCATTGACAGAGTGTATTCCACCATCGACAGAGCATGCTTTTACTTACCCTTCATCTATAAGACACAGTACATCATCAATGAGGCATGCTTCTCTTCCTCTTCTGTCGACAAGGTTGATACCACCATCGACGGTGAAGCCCCTGCATCATAAAATAACACATTTACCTTCATATAATATAACTATGGAGGATCCTTATAAAAAGTCTACCATGAAAAGCCATGAATATTTTCAGAAACAGGTATCAAAAGATACTCAAGGGGCTGCAGTGGCACGCAGAGACAAACCAACCTCATTTGCACTCATGCATGGTACCCATACACTAGTCAATGATGAACAAAGATGCCAAAAAAGCACTGGATCACTCTACCAGGAGGCACAAATTGATCCCCCGTCACCACGTACACTGGACTCAGAACAAGCTTACCTGGCTATTCCATCCTCACAAGTTCCAAATATTGAAGAAATAGTAAATAAAGTGTTAGATTCTATGGGCTTTGACCATACACACACTCCGAGACATAACCCTCAATCACAGACTATCTCTCCACCTCCATCAAAACAGGCATACACAGAGCCAGAACGCTCACTAGTCCTGCCTCCTCATGAATATTCAGAAGAATATTTTTCAGATTATCCTACGAATTCGGAACTTCAAACGAATTATGATGATTCTCCTAATACAAGAGGGTATAAGTCCCCTTATGATGTTCCATCTTACTGGGTCAAAGGGCTACCACAACCACTAAAGGTAATTTCTCCACCAGATGACCCCTCATTCCCCGAAATGATGTTACAAATACAAAAAACAATGGGGTTTGCCACAACGGAACAGGACAGATTAAGCAAAGATATGGCAGAATATCTGGACCTTCCGGAATAACCTATCCGGGCAGTCCCTTCTTTTATACCAATGTTCAAAAATGCGATTACTGAAGCATGGAGTCAACCCATAGCGGCACAGGAGTTACCTAGAAAAGCACACAGGCTATATCAGGCTCCTCTTGATTATCAGTATTTAACAAATACGCCCACTGCAGATTCTGTGGTTAGTGTAGCTGCTCACAACCACACTGGCAAGCCTAAACATACAAGTACAGTACCTCCAGAGAAAGAGACTCTAAACGCTTTGATTAGATGGGGAAGAAAGCGTTTTCTCTAAATACACTAAATATCAGAATACTTAATTATGTGGGACATATGCTGAAATACCAGCGTACAGTGATCACCTCTGCTGGGGACATTATAAACAGACTGCCTGCATCCCCTGAAAAAGAGCAACTCACATCAATAATAACCTTCACTTCCCTTTCTCGACATTTATTAAGATCAGGATACAACTTTGCTGATGCTTCAGCTAGGGCCTCTGCAGTTGGTGTTCTTATACGCCATCAGGCATGGCTCCGACTCTCAGGGCTAGCACCTGATATTCAACAAAAAGTGGCTAGTGCCCCCTTTTCAGGCGACCATCTTTTTGGCCCCGGGGCTCAAACGATACTGGATAACCTACAAGCCTCAGGCAGACAACTGAAGATAGTACAATACCTGTACTACAAACCATGCCCTCAGTATAATTATTCATGCAAAACTGGAACTAATTATACCCAACAAGAAACCTTTAAGGGCAGAGAACAAGTGACAAGGAACACATTGAAGCCGACCTGTGGCAGTCCCTCTGGCCGGACCTACACCTCTTCCTCTCACTAAAGGCTTCAGACTTCACCCTGGTCTGCTCTTATAGGCCTCAGAGACCTCTTGGGCTTCAACTAAAGATCAGACTGAGGTCTTTTCCAAAAGGCTGTATACATCTAGCCACTTTTTCGAAGGTGTCACTGTTTGAGATATCACGGCCATTCCATCGGAATGCCTCTCAGCCTGGTGTGCGCTGGACTCCATGTCCCTCCCACGAACAGGTCCTCCTACTACTGCTCACATGCTGAGACACAATCAATATATCCTGGTATGGATTATATTATTCTTTCAACCTTCTACTGCTATAAGCAACTTTCACTTGATCATGAACAAAGGTCACATGAATAAGGGTGAGTATACAGAGATTATAAGTATCAAACACTCAGCATGTCTCTTACTTGACCCAGGTTGCTTGGTCAATAAAATAAAAATAAAATATATATATATATATATATATATATATATATATACACACACACGTGTTTAAGTAATCTCAAGAATGAGATCCACTGCCTTATGATTTTGATTATATTGTTCATTGTTTTAGCTTCTGTTTTCCAAACAGTACACATAATTAGAGACCTGTGTTTTTCTTAAATAAGAAATAACAAGAAATAAGAATTCAAGGTATAAAAAGAAATAACAAGAAATTCAAGGTATAACAAGAAATAGCAAGAAATTCAACATATAAAAAAATACATGAATAAAGTGAAAAAATTGCTGGGGGGGGCAAAAACTAAATAAATGCTTGCAACAGTTGTTTAGGCTCCGTTGTTACTGGAGAGATGGTCCACGAGGAAGCGACAGTGGAATTGTTTCATTCACAGAACCTTTCTAGACCATAGCATAATGCTGCTTAATACAATGTAGTATACTAGGAATGTGATTTCTAGTGTGTATAAGATCATTTTCAGATAGTTTATGAATGTAAATGTCATAACAGGAAATAAAACTAAATTTTCTGTGATTAAAAAGAAATAACAAGAAACTCCAAAAAAATAAAAATAAAAATTATAAAAAATAAGAATTTCACAGGTCTCTACACATACTGGACTCATCGTACAAACATTTCAGATTTACGCCTAACAAGGTTGCAGGCCCTGACATACCTGGGACCCCTTGTAAGTAAGATTACAAATACAAGATGGTTATATCAACATCACTCTATTATTTTACATGTTTCTTAAACCAAATGCAAGATTGGGTTATAACTTCTGATTCTAAGAATCACTGACTTCCTTTATGTCACAGATGCATTGTTCACTTCACAACATGATCTGCTACTTAAGCAGGGGTCAACTTTAACTTTTTGTTTGCACTAGCCAGCCGGGCTAGTGAACCAGAGATTGCACTGGGCTGCAGAAGTTTGCACTAGCCCACAGTCAGTATGGTTCACAGTGGTCTGTTAAACAAAAGGCAAATAAAATCGAAATGTATCGAGCATGTGTCTGAATTTGAAACCTAAATTGCAAATGAACTTTGTAAATAACGCTCAGTGAAGTCAGTGTCTTAATGTCATTGTCTTAAAGTTTGTAATATAAAAGTAAAATGATCCTTAAATGTTGCTGGATTGTGTGGTGTCGGGAGTGTGGCTCACTCTCAAGCACACTTGTATCACTATTACAATCACTTTCAGCTCAGACAGACCACAGGGACAAGGTTGAATGGAACAGCGGAGGTCGGAATGCTGGTTTAACCTCTCTGTGTTCCTGGGCTATAGCTTGTTAGTCTCTTGTTTGATTAGCACCACAGTCTCTCACTGTTCCCGACCGCACCCTGGTGTGAATGATGATGAATCTAGCGATGTTGTTTTACTTTGGGGGGATGGATTTGGGGGTCTGTCGTTGTACCATTACTGCCTGTGGAGATAGAGACCAGCTGTTACAGTTAGGACAGAGGAGCCTGTTTTCTCACTGACACATATTTGCTGCAGCTGCTGCTTCAGAGTTTTGGAAGCTGCTTCTCAGTATGATGGTGACCACAGGGTGACAGGGTCAGGATATCTTACTGTTCCGACAGCGCCATCTCCTGACTTCTGAATGCTGTGGGGTGTTGTCTGTTCAGTTTGGGGGGGGGGGTGCTCCAGTTGCGTTTTTCCTTTGGAGGAGCCCCATTTTCTCACTTTCATGTGTTATCTGCTGCTTTGTACCTTCTCAGACAGTGACCACAGCACAGCATGACAGGGACAAAGCGAAAACAAATGGAACAGCGGAGATGAGGTTGGAGTGCATTACTAGCTAAGCTAACTTTATTTCAGCTTCAGCAGTCTGTCTTGATTTACTTCTGACACAACATTATGGCGCAAATGTTGCCCTACCACTAGTCTTGACTTAAATACTGAGCTGCTTGTCTTTAATTATGTGTTTGCAGTCTCACTTTTCCAACCACACTGTGTCCTGAATGCTGCAGATTGGTGTTTGGGGGCTCCTATGTGGTCTCAGTCAGTTGTCTGATTGCATTTTTTTTTCCTTTTGCTTTACTTCTTTGCAGGCTCTCTGCTCTGACCGCGCTTCATGCTGGTGTTTTTTTTTTCTTTGCAACCACTTGAACTCCTCACAGCACAACAGGCAGAGAATGGAACAGCAGCTTTCCACCACAGGAACTGCACTAGCCCAACCGGGCAAGTGACAGAGATCCTGCACTAGCCCGCGGCAATCTGCACTAGTACCCAGGCTGGTAAATGAATGTTAAGATCAACCCCTGCACTTAAGTATCCTATTTATGCCAAATGGATACATTTTCTACTGTCTTGACAGACATGGCAAAATAACCCTTAACTTGCTACATTGTAGTACTTCTGAAGAATAACATTGTATTGTTTGAGCTACTGTCACAACTCAGGGCCCAGTAGCCTTTGACAGAGACTATCTTTTCACGGCATATCACTGGGATTGATTATTCACTCCATGATATGGCGGACTTCCTTCTGATTTATTGACATGTCTCACCCTGAGTGGGCTGACATCCACTTAACACATCTGATAAACACCTAATAATAGCAGGACTGGTTTATATTTCAGCCATAACCCTATAACAAATAAGATAATGCAACACTTACAGATGGAATACAAAATTCTTCCATATGCTACTCGCAGCATTTATTGGTCCTATGACCACATTATCCCTATGGCAGAATGCCATATCTGGCCACCCCACTGCCACATAACTGCTTGGGAATCTCCCAGAAGTAATGACTTACTGCAAGAGACCATTCCATGGAAGATAGATCAGTTATGCAAAGATTTTTGTCATAACAGTAGATCTTCTAGGAATGTCTCTTGCAGTAAGTAGCTTCCATTCCTCCAACCCCCTGCCATTCTGCAATAGAAAAAATTATCTAGGGTTGGGACACTTTGGTACCTCGGTTCCCCTCAGTCCCTCCCTTTCCTGAGCTGAAAACCTGTGGGGAACGGAGATTCAATCAATCAATCACTTTATTTAACCAGGCATAAACACCATTGAGCAAGCTCATTTTCAAGGTGGTCCTGGGCATTAATACAATACAGTACGCTTCATAAGATTACAATTACACTGGACAACAGTGCAAAAAAAAAACATTGTGAAGGTGCCGGTCAATATGGGCCTTTGCATACCAGTCAACATAATTAACATGCAAAGGTACATAATGATAAGCTTTACTGGAATGAGAAGAGACAACAATCCCATATAGTTTCCACTAAGTAAGAGCTCATACCTAAATGATAAAAAAAATGAGGTATTAAGGAATAGGGTAGCCTTTGATAGAGACTATCTTTTCACTGCATATCACTAGGATTGATTATTCACTCCATAATATGGCAGACTTCCTTCTGATTTATTGACTTATTTGACATGTCTCACCCTGAGTGGGTTATAACTAACATACAAAGGTACATAATGATAAGTTTTACTGGAATGAGAAGAGACAACAGGCTTTTATAGGTACAGCCCAGGAAGTGAGGTCGTGTGGGTGGTCCCTGGTGTGGAGACTGCTGGAAGAAACTTCCATGCTGGAGCACCACCTATGGGGAACTCCCAGAAGTAATGACCTACTGCAAGAGACATTCCTAGAAGATCTACTGTTACGACAAAAATCTTTGCGTAACTGATCTTTCTAGGAGTGGTATATTATGTACATCCAGACTGACCCACCTGACCTCCCCTGGCAAATGACTCACCGGTCTTGCTTCCAGCAGGCAAGATCTGACATCATGGGGCGGTGCTAAAGGAGTGACTACCCAGGTGGGTGGGAGGAGCCAGCTTGAAGTCTTTCAGGCAAGCCTTAAAGGGTAACAGACACTGCCAAAGTGTGGATGTACATCATATACCACTCCTAGAACTACTGTTACAGGTGAGTAACCTGTTTATTTTGCACTTGATTTTGAGCCTTCAGCTAGTGACCCCAGGTGTACATCTTCATCTGCAGTGGTGAAACATTTCTACCATGCCAGTCAGGTTAGTTCCCCCTACTTCTCCAGAATTTTAAACCCTATCAGATGCAGTTTGGAGCAGACCTGCTTCTATTCCAACTGTCTGAAGGCAGATAGAAAATACACAGCCTCTAAGGACAGATCAGTATATGTGTCTCAGACTATAACTGATGCTATTGTTATTCTCACTGAGAATTACAAATCAATTCTGCCCCAGTAGTTCACTATGCATCCCATTAACAAGGAGTCACGCAAGATGGACACTATGGGTAAGTGATCTTTCACTGCTGGTACCCTGCGCATGAGAATTGCCAGCTACCAAGGGCATTTTTCAAATAAGAATATACCCTTTGGAGCTCACTTAAGTCTCTTGCAGAGTCCTTGCCTGACTGAGATTAAACAAAAGATTCTGCAAACTTTTACTCATAGCATTAAATCTAACATCAGCTTAACGCAGCTATGGATTTCACACTGCTTCTCGCTCCACTGCAGCAGGCATTTGTATCGGAAGGCACTCCTGGCTTTGTACTTATGGATTTTCACAAGATGTACAACAGTAGGTGGTGAACGTTCCTTTTGATGGCACTTACCTGTTTGGACAGCAGGTAGAGAAGTCTCTTGAAGCCTCTCAAAAAACTAGAATGGGCAAAAAGACTTCTAGGCCAGCCCCTGGTAATCCTCAGAGAGGGAAAGGACAAGGTTTCTTTCAGAACAGGCAGTCCTCAAGGAAAAAGTAGGGGATCTCAAAACAAATCTCAGCCTCCCCACCCACAAAACAAGGTGCAGTCAAAGGCACAAGCACCAAAAGCTCCTAGTGCCACCCTCTGAAGCTGTGGCCCAGTCCTGCCTCAGCTGCCCGAGGAAGACCTCTCCTCTCCAGTAGGAGGGCACCTGACCCAATTTTACTGTCAATGGGAGTCCATCACAACAGAGAAGTGGGTCCTCAGGATCATCCAAGAGGGATACTCCCTGAACTTTACAGGAATCCACTCAGAAAACAGACCTTCATCAGCTCACATGTCAGAGCTTCTGGTGCAGCAGATTGTAAGCCTTCTGAGCAACAGGCATTGGAGGCAGTGTCAAAGTGCAGTAAAGACTTCTACTCCCACTACTTCCTTGTACCAAAGAAATCAGAGGGCATGCATCCCATTTGCGACCTCAGAAATTTGAATACATTTATGGGTTGAGAGAAATTCAAGATGATCTCTGGGATCTCTGCTTCCCTTCCTGAAGCCTCAGGATTTGTTAGCCTTTCTAGATATGCAGGATGCTTATCTGCATATCCTAGTGCACACCAGCCACCACAGATACCTCTAATTTGTTATGCTGGGATGGCATTATCAGTGGAGAGTCCCATCCCTGGGGCAATCCTCAATGCTGGTATTATCAGTGCAGAGTCCCACCCTTTGGGCTATCCTTAGTGCCTTGAGTCTTTACAAAATGCTTTGTCATACTCGCAGTGCACTTGAGAAAACTAGGACTCCAAGTTTACCCTTATCTAGATGATAGCCAGTTGAGCCAAGCAAGAAACGGAACTAGTAATGGCCACAGCCTCTCACTTCCTTACTTCCATGGGAGTTCTGCTGAACCTAAAAAGTCTCAGCTTCAGCCTTCTCAGCAACTTCTGTTAATAGGAACTGTTCTGGATACTACCAAGGCCCGGGCCTTCCTTCCAGAGAGCAAGAGGCAGGCAGTCCTACAGATGGTGTGCTACATAATGGAACACAAATCTGTACAACTGAACTCCATGCAGCACATGCTGGATCTGATAGCCTCCACAGTGCTCCTGGCATGATTGCACATGAGAATGACTCGGTGGATGCTTATTGCACAGTGGTCACAAGCATTGCATCCTCAAAGTTACCCTGTTCTAATGACCAAGCCCCTTGTTCTGTCACTTGCACGGTGAATAGAGGAGGACCTCCTCCTCCAGGGCTTTCCCTTCTCCCAGCCAGAGCCTCAGATGACTATCACCATGGATGTCTCCCTATGGGATGGGGCTCCCGCAGTCGGGTCTCCAAACACAAGATGTTTGGAACTTCTTAGAGACTCATCTCCACATCAACACACTGGAAATGAGAGCTGTATTGTGTATAGGCGCCGAGCCCTAGTGAACGTGTCAGCCACAAGACAGTCCTCCTACAAACAGACAAAATGTCAGTCATGTTTTACATAAACACTGAAGCAGGAGCACACTCTTGTCTTCTATGCAGGGAGGCAGTGAGAGTGTGGGAATGGTGCCTGCAGCATGGGATCCTCCTCCAAGCAGTTCACCTGCAAGGAGTACAATGTGCTTTGACAGGGTGCCAGCCCACTGGCGCAGTGGTAGTACTACCGCTCGTGACTCCAAAAACCTGGGATGGAAACGAGCCTAGGTGTCAGAGAGACAGCTGGGGTGGAGGAAGACTGAGCATCCCATGGACTGCTCTCGGAGGGGATCTCCAGATGCATGCCTGACCCTGTGGAAACCAGGGGTCCAGTAGCTGCCACTAGTCAGTACAAGAAGCGGGTCAGATGTCAGTGTTCGCACCTTGGCATCATTGCACGTCTCGTCTCCCAGGCCAGAAAACCAGGAAAACCCCTCTACCAAGCAGGATATCATTTGCCCGCTCAACTGGGCTCTCTGCCTCACTGACCGACTACCCAAACTTTACTGGGGGTTGCCGGGTGAAGCCTCCAGTAGCACTTCCCACACGGGGTTATCCATGGGGGAACACATGAGGTGCAGGTAAGTATTGCACTGAGTCATTCTCATGTGCAAGTCCCAGTGATGGCAGGTGATGGAGCTGGGCAAGTGGTTGGACCAAAGGGGGCTGGTGGAGATGCTGGGAGTGAAAAAAAGCAAAATAAAAAAAAAAAAAAAAAAAACATGCTCTGACAGATGAGCTCAGATAAACAGAGATCAATCCTCACAAGTGGTCACTAGTCTCAGATGTTGTGAGATTGCTGTTTGATAAGTGGGAAACACCAGATGTGGACCTTTTTGTGTACCCACTCAATGCCAGACTGCCTTGAGTCTGCTCTTGAAATCCAGGAAATGGCATTTTCTGTCAGGATGCAAGACTGCCATGGCAAAATCTGTTTCTGTATGCATTTCCTCCAATCCATCTAGTGCAGAAGGTTCTGCTCAGACTGGAGGCACACAGAAGCAAGATGATTGTACTCACCCCCTGCTGGCCTCAACAGATATGGTTTCCTCTGTTGAACAGAAGTCTGCACACCGAGGATCCTCCCACTCAGGATGGACTTACTGACTCAGGGTCACCTGGTCCATCCCAGCATATGCTCCTTTCACCTTCAGGCCTGGTTCCTGAAGAAATACAAGTGAACAGGTACAAAGCATCTCAGGGGGTCTCTGAAATACTTTTGGCTGCTTATAAACCTTCCAAGTTGAAAAGATTTTCCATCTGGTGCTCCAGAACCAATATGGACCCTTTTGGGTGCCCACCTGACAAGCTTTTAGAATAGGGTTACCACCTTTTAAGAAGCCCAAAGTGGGACATTTCTTACTGAAACATGATGTTTTGCTGGACAGTATGTAACCTTGACCAATACAACAGACTTGTTTTCGCTAAATAATCAGAATTAAGACTAAGTGTTGTAGTTTTTCAGTTGTTTCTAGTGTTTCTTATCATTTTAAGGTATTTCAATAAAGGTATTATAGTTTTTTACAACATTTAGAGGAAAGTAAGAAAATATTTTTTCTACTATAATGTCAGGACAAGTAATATTTTTCAAGTTTTTTCACAGGACACAGCTGCCCGAATCAGGACTGTCCTGCGAAAATCGGGACAGGTGGTAACCCTATTCTAGAATACTAGCTGGACCTTTCTGATGTTGGTTTGCAGTATTCCACAGTCATTATCCACTATATATGCATATCATGAGCCCATTGGTATCCTTTACCTGGCTTAAGTACCACTTTTTAAGAGTTTCCTTAAGGACAGTTAACACACAAGGTCCCCCATCCAAAAGCCAGTAGCAGCCTGGGATATCAACCTTGTGTTGAACATGCTCACTTGCAAGCCTTTTGAGCCTCTTGTGATGTGAGCTAAAGTTCATAACTTGAAAGCACCTTTTCTAGTGGCAGTCACTTTGACTTGCAGAGTCTCTGAAATTTATACCTTGGTCACAGATCCTGTGTACACTGTTTTCCATGAGGACAAGGTAGTTCTCCA
The DNA here is from genome assembly GCA_016271365.2 of Neoceratodus forsteri. NCBI lineage: Eukaryota > Metazoa > Chordata > Ceratodontiformes > Ceratodontidae > Neoceratodus > Neoceratodus forsteri. The sequence goes on from CM057452.1 coordinate 649,261,186, forward strand.
CATGTACCCTGAGTTCCTAATGAAAGTGGTGTCTGAGTTCCCTCTGAATCAACCTCTAGTGCTGCCTACCTACTTTGCCAGTTTCCAGAAGGAAGCAGAAAGCATTTTCTGGATGTAAGGAGAATCCTTAAGTTTTACCTTGACAGAACTAAGGACTTCAGACAGTCCAAACAGCGTTTTGTCTCCTTCAGTCCCAATCAAAAGGGATTGCCTGTTAGTCAAGCACGTCTCTCTGGATTGTGAGCTGTCTATGCGATTGCTATGCCATGACGCAGGTCAAGTTGGAAGTCAGGTACATGCCCACTCCACCAGAGCAGTTGCTACATCCCTGGCAGTGATTTGCCCTGCACATACCAGTGATATTTGCAGAGCTGCAACCTGGAACACAGTGCATACTTTTGTTAAGCACTATGCCTTTGATGATCTTGCCAGGCAACATGCCTCCTTCTGCAGGACTGTCCTGAATAGACTTTTGTCCTGAGTGAGCCTCGGCTCCTACCGCCCTAGTCTGGGGGACTTTGTTTGAGCTTGAAACTCTGACACATTAGTGTGAATCAGTGTGATTCTTGGAAGATATGAAAATGATGTACTCTCAGTAATTCTTGATCTTCTAGGAATGTCTTCACCATTGATTCACATTCCCATCCACCATCCTCTGGACTCATTCCAGTCTGTTTGTTGGTCTTCACCCCTTGTTCATGGTTTGGGCTGTGAAGACACTGTGTTACTGATTTGTTACCACTTCTTACACAGGTCATCAGGGCTATCTTATACCCTTAAGTGCTTAAGTGCTAGTTATGTGATGCTGCACCTCCTTGGTAAAAAAGGTATTCAGTTGAAGGCTAGTGCAGAGGAAAGCCATGCAGAATGAACCAATCTCTCAGTGCTATGCATGTGCACAGCTTACCTTGGCGCCAGCCCTCCTGAAATGTTCAGACTCCTGTAGAGGGTCCTAGCACCTCTGGCTCTGAACCCCATTAGTGTGAATCAATGGCGAAGATATTCATAGAAGACCAAGAATTAAGGTAAGTATGTAATTTTCATTTTTTTGAACGGATTTTAAATCTTTTTGTATAATACATTACATTTTTATTATCTATGAGCAGAAAAAAACATTTACAGGGTGTCCTTGTGCATCAACTTAGAACTGCAAATAACACTATAGGGAGGTTACCATAGTTTAATCTTGATTTATTGCATCACTAGTTTTGTGCCTTTCCCTTTGTAGCAATCATAACTTTTCACCTGTCCTATAGGTCAGGTTAAAATAACATCACTTCAGTATTCATCACAGTGCCCCCAGTGGTGGTGGCGGGGAAAGTTTGCTCACAGGAAGGTCCAGGACATCAAGGATTCAGACGGCAAACGTCATGCCTGCCCTGGTAGCTGACCTCAAGGGGCAGACTGTTTAGACTCCAGGCTCATTGTGGAACAACAATAACAATTGGTGGGGCAACTGGCAGTAATTGTTCATGAGTTTGTCCAGACAGGTGTGGTTCTGGAGAAATGGAAAGTGACCAATACAGGCCAGTCTTCAAGAAGAGAACCATGTTGAACCTAGCAAACTACAGTTTGATCAGTCTGTAGTGCTGGGCATGATACTGGAAGCCATTATCAAGGACAGAATAATGGAGCACTTTGTTGAGGCCAAGGCTCTTGCCCCCTCTCAGCATGACTTTTAGGGGCAGATCCTGCCAAACCAACCTGAGCACATTCATGGGTGATCCAGGAGGTGGACAGGAGTAGGCCTTTGGAGGCAGTCTATCTGGATTTAAGCAAGGCTTGTGATACTGTGGTGCACTGCAAGCTCCTAGGCAAAGTAGACCAGTGTGACGTACACAAGGTGGATTAACTGACTTGAGGGCAGGAAGCAGAGGCTTGTAGTGGATAGGCACTACTCATTTTTTTTCTTGAACAGGGCATATTAGTACAATACTCAGACATTTGGGGGCAGCTGACTTCTTACATCAACTAATGCCTTGCCATTATCTGAGAACAGCAGTCATCATTATTCCGGGGGTTGGGGCCTGTCCAGCACTCAAAAGAACTAAAACTAAAGTGATCAGATCTTCTTTGAGGACATCTTCCTCTATTGAGACATACCTATGGAACTGTAAGCTGTCAGCATCAGGACCATTCTGAAACTTTTGCCTGCTGGGGCTGCCTACATTGACATTCATTGAGGATGCCGGTAAAATGTAGGCAGGCCCATCATCCCTCAGTTCTTTCTCCCACCATCAACCACTCATCAGATCAGCAGAGAAATAATGCCAAAACTCACCATTGCTTTTAGTGTTTCTGTGTGTTGTGTTTTTGTTTTATACTTTATAGGACTGTGTCATCATCAAACCTGAGCGTGCTTCTTTCCAGGCTCTGCTTAAATTGATGCAGTACTTCTTTGACTTTATAGCTGAAAAAGAGGACTCCTCTAAGAGGAATCTCTCTTAATTTCTGAAGGTTCCTACTGTGCCATGGTGATCGTCTGTCCCGTACATCTGACTAGGAGGCTGCCACTATGGCTGCCTGGCACAGGCCTGGTGCCCTTTCTGTTCCTTGTAAGGCAGACAAGCAGTATGCAAGATCTGCTACTAAAGCCTTCTACTCATATATATGAACATACAAAACCGCTAACAGATACAGGCCATACAGTCTGTCAAGCCTGCTGAAATGTGCAGTTAGCATCCCTTACACTGCAGCTGCCCTCCCCTCCCCCCTCACTATGACCCTCCCCCTCAACTTGTCCCATCCCCTTTTAAAACCTCTCCACTGTCTTACAGGATACCACCTCCTCAGGCAGAGTGTTCCACTTAGACACCACTCTTTCCATGAAAAAGTGCCTCCTCATTTCTCTCCTGAATCTCCCGTCCCATACAATCACAGACAATGCCTCCTCGTGTCTCTCCCACCCTTCAACTTAAATATCCCCTCTGTACTAGTCTTGTTTATACCCTCCATGTATTTAAAGGTCTCAGTCATACAGTATTACCCTGATCCCTCCTTTCCTCCAAGGAATATATGTTAAGCTCCCTTAGCCTTCCCTCGTAGGGTTTGTTTTCCAATCCCTAGATCATATTTGTCGCTCTCCGCTGCACCCCCTTCAGTAATCTAACATCCTTCTTCAAGTATGGGTACCAATACTGCATGCAGTACTCCAGGTGTGGCCTCACCAACAACCTGTACAGAGGCAGGATCACCTCTCTTCTCCTAGATGTGATTGCTCTAGCAATACACCCCAGCAGCCTGTTGGTTTTAGCTGCTGCCTTCTGGCACTCTGCTGAGTTGTTCATTTTCCCTGTTGTTATCACCACAAGATCCTTCTCATCCTCAGTAATGGCTAACTGTACCCCCCAACTGATAGCACCTCCTTGTGTTCCTTGCTCCAGAGTGCATAACTTTGCACTTCTTAGCATTGAACCGCAACAGCCAAGTATCTGACCAGTCCTCCAGTTTATCCAGATCGTCCTGCATCCCCTACTACCCACCACCACTCCAATCTTGGTGTCATCTGCAAACAGACTGATCTTGTTCTTAATGCCATGCGAGATGTCTGGTATGAAGACACCAAACACCGGGCCAAGTACAGAGTCCTGCGGTACCCTGCTTGTCACAGTTCTTGGAGTTGAGAGTTCCCCTCCCACCACTACCCTCTGTTGCCTCCCCTGCAGCCAGTTCTCAATCCATTTCACCATCTTTGTCCCTGCCCCCAGGTATTTCAACTTACTAACCATCCTCCCATGTGGCACTAAATCAGACCCCTTGCTGAAGTCCAGATACAGGACATCCACTGCATGGCATCTGTCCAGTTCTCTAGTCACACAGTCATAATATTCAACCAGGTTCGTCTGGCAGGATCTACCAGAGACAAACACATGTTGCTTTCTGTCCTGGAGTCCATTATCTACCAGAAAGGTTACCAACCTCTCCTTGAGGATTGTCTCCATTAACTTTCCCACAATGGATGTGAGGCTTACTGGTCTATAGTTGCCTGGTTCATCCTTGGGGCCGTTTTTGTGGAGGGGCACCATGTGCGCCATACTCCAGTCCTGTGGTACACTCCCTGTGTCAGGGAGGTGTTGAACAGGTCTACCAATGGCTCTGCCAGGACCTCTGCCAGTTCTTTCAGTACCCTGGGGTGTATGCCATCTGGTCCTGACACCTTATCCCACCCTCAGTGCCCTTAACCCTTCTAGTACCCGGCCCACTGTGATTTCCCCATCTGTTACCCCTCCCCCCATGCCTACCCTCCCCACCCCCTGAGGAAGTGTCCCGCTCTTCTGCTTAGTAAATACCAAACAGAATAATTAATTTAGTGCTTCTGCCTGCTCTGCCTCTTTCTCTGCCCACCCCCCCATCCTTCCTGATCCTTACTATTTAATCTTTGCAGAACCTTCTCTCCCTTATGTACCTGAAGAAGTCTTTTTTCCCCATCCTTTATGGCCTATGCCAGCCTAAGCTCTCTGGAAATCTTAGCAACCCTGATTGCTCTGGTCACCTCTTTTGAATTCTTCAGGTACTTCTCTCTGTCCTTCTCACTCTTGAATCTCCTGAAGGCTGCCTTTTTTGCCGTCACCTTTTTCATGACCTTCCTGCTCAACCAGCTTGGTTTCTTAGCCCTAGCCTTTTTTGCTTTGTGTTTTGGTACAAGTTCTAGTGGCCTCCATTATCCCTAGCTTGATGACTTCCCATTTCTGGTTAGCATCCATGTGTAGATGGATTCTGGCCAGGTTCCCCGCCACTATTCCACCCATCCTCCCAAAGTCAGCACGCCTGAAGTCCAACACCCTGTTTCCTGTTCCTACAGCTTCCTTGCCCATGCTGAGTGTGAACCACACTGAGTGGTGGTTATTCCCTGCCAGTGGCTCCTCTGCTCCAAGCTCTCTTACTAAATACCCATTAGGCAGTATGAAGTCCAGAGTGTTGCCCAACATAGTTGGCTCATTAACCATCTGTACCAGGAAGTAGTCATGAAAGGTCTCCAGGAGAACCTGCTTCCTTGTACTCGAGATGGCTGGGGTGCTCCAATCCACTCCTGGCAGATTGAAGTCCCTCACAATCACTGTGTTACCATTCCCACTGACCCTCCTTACCTGCTCCGCTAGCTCTCTATCCAAGTCCTCGGCCTAAGACAGTGGCCTGTACACCACTCCCATCCTAAGTGTCCTGTTATTGGAACTCCATCCCTAATGCCTCTGTTCTACTCTTCTCCCCCTTGCCTGGCACACCTTATCCCCTCCCTCACATAAATCGCCACCCCTCTCCCTTTGTCCCTATCCCTGCAGAATATCCTGTACCCTGGGATCACCAGGTCCCAGTTCTGGTATTGGGTGGCCCATGTTTCTGTGATGGCAGCTATGTCCACCTTCCCCCTCTGCCATGAGACAGACTCTTGTCATCATGGCTGTGTATGATCGTTCCAAAGCACCTAGGTATACAAGTTCCCTTCCTCCAGATAAGGAATCCAGTGTGTTGGATGCTATGGGCAAGAGAAATTATGCATCTGCATCTCTTGGCCTCATAACTGGCAGTGATCAGGCTTACATGATTAAATATCAGAACAGCTTGTGGAGCTCCATCCTGGTTACAGCCGGCAAGCTGCATGAAGAGCTCGCCAAACATAAGGTCCAACAGACTGTATTCCATGGCTTGGTGCTGGAAAGCATCTTTTGCTATTAGTCTATGATGCTTCCCCCCATGCTTCTGCCTCTGGCATTTACTTCAGATGCTACTCATGACTCAAAGTGGCTGGTTTTGCTACTGATATTATTTTTTTTTTTTTTAATTTCTTTTTATCCCGTCCTACTGCCTGCCAGCCCCAACCTTTCAGGGCATCCAAGGAGTCATCCTCCTGCATCACGCCCATTCACTCACCTCCTGGTCCCCCCATGGAGCTATGGCTCCCCCCCGAGCGGGGACGAGGTGGGGTCTGCACCCCAAAATCCTTCATTTCATCGGGTCCGTGGAGGTGATTTGGTGAGCGGGGCACATAGGAGTCATGCTCCGGGAAGCCCATCTTCCCAGAGCTGGCAGAAGTTTTTCTGGTTTTCCTCCCTCAGGCACAGTGAGAGCCCCTGACGTCAGGCATGCACAACAATGTTCACTGCATCTTGATGGCCACCCATCTTCTTCACGGGGCTTGTGGTCCCCCCCCCCCCGAGCCTTCACCTGAGGACACACACACAAGTGTTGTGGGCAATGGCCAACCTCCCCCCCCCAACCGGGGACGGTGAGCTGTCGTGGGATGCTCAAACCGTTCTCCCCCCCGGCTGGCCCTCCAGCGACCTGAGTCTGCTCCTGAACCCGGGTCACTGGCATCGCAAGTGGAAATCCAACCGCTGCACTGATGGGCCTTTGCTACTGATATTTAGCAGTCAGTACTTAATGCCCCTTTCTGTGGCCAGAAACTATTTGGCAACAACATGGAGATGATGATGCAAAACCTAAAGTCTTCCAAAATTACTCTCCAAGTTCCATAAAGGCTCTCTGCTGTCAACCACGTGGTCATGGTAGAGGCTCTTTTCATAGGTCCTACTCTCAACTGTCTGTGGCTATACTCGTACTCCAGGGCATGGGCCTCAGCATGCCTCTACCCCGTCTTCCTTGTCCCCTGCTGCCCACAGCAAACCCCCAAGGGAGGGGGTGCCTGCAGCATCCCTACCACCCCTGGAACATTCTGATTCCCTTCCTTCTGTAGTCCCTTTAAAAGACCCAGGGATACTGGTGGGGGGGGGGGAGGACCTGCCTCTTTCTGCAAAAATGGAGGGAGATCACAACAGATGCATGGGTCCAGGATAATTATACAGAGATGTCATGCTCTGGAGTTACTGCCTCACCCCCCAATGCATCCTCCTTCATCATTTTGCTATCCTGCAGGATCACCTGTCTGTCCTGTTTCCAGAAATGTATCCTGCATATTTGTTTCTAGATCCGTAGATCAGTTCTGGAGTGGGACCTTAACATACATCTGAAAGCCCTTACAAGGGCCCCTTTTGAACCGGCTGCTACATGTGACATGCAGGTCCTATCTTGGAAGATGCCATTTCTCACAACCATTACCTCTGCACAGTGTGTCTGGATTTTAAGCTCTGGTTGCAGAGCCTCCTTGTGTTTTTCACAAGGATTGGTTCTCTCTAAGAACTAATCCTCATTTTCTCCCGAAAATTGTCTCCGCATTCACATCAAACCAGACTATCCACCTTTCAGTTTACTTTTCTTCCCGATCTTATAAAGGGAAGATGTTACATTCACTAGATGGTCATTGAGCACTACCCTTCTGTTTGAACCATACCAAGGATTGTAGGAAATTCTCCCAACTCATCTTTTCCCCCAGGATGGTGGGCTCTCCTGTTTCTAAGCAATGCCCTTCCACATAGTTGGCATCTTGTGTGACTTTGTTACCGGAAGCACAGTAAGGAGCTTCCCAAGCCTGTCCATGGCCACTCAGCCTGTGGTATGGCCACTTATGTGGCTTGTTTTCATATCATGCTGGCTGCTGACATTTTCTTTGTCACCATTTGGAGTACTGGCCACATGTCAAGTGGGGAACAAACAAACATTTCTGGTTCTGGCTTTCTAGAAATACTTTATAATAATGAATACATGGTTATGGTTGACAGTGTAGCAGATGAACTGAATTCACAACTGTTCTGGTTTGAAAGTTATTTTTTCTTAAATAATCTTGAGATTATGGCCTATCTTGACGGTTCAGCTCTGAGCAGAGACTTTTAGTATCATTGTGCGGACACATATGTGGTTTTTACTTGACGCTCATGGACTCTAATTGCTGTGAGGTTATATTGCTCTGTAATACTACTGGGATCCCCCGTATAAGGTATCTTAAAATGGCTGATGCACTTGTGAATTGCTATTCCTTTATATTAGGAGGCTCGTCCCCAATGGTGATTGACTTTTATGGACTGTTATTCATATGATATATATGTAATGTTTTACACTTAAACTATTTAAAGTTAAAAAAAAAAAACACACAATGTGGGCAGCCCCATCATTTCTCAGTACCTTGCTGGAGACAAGCTCAGAGAATTTATCATACCAGCAAAGATCAGGAAAACCAGGCACACAGCAGAGGGGATGAAACTGGATAGTGAAGACCTAACAGGACAGAGGAAGAGCACGTAGCATGCGAGAGCAGACAAGACTTCCAAAAAAGACCAAACACCACATAGAGTAGAGAAGGGGAGAAGGTGGAAGTATGAGCTGTGGCTCAATGGTGAGATTCACTCTAAGAAAGAACAGTTACCTTGCCCCCTGTCCCAGCTTCTTCCTAACTAACACTACTTGGTTTCTGAAAGTTGAGTGCATTCGCCTTGTTTTATCACCTGTCTCTTCCATCCCGGCATGAATGGCTACTACCTGTATGTTTAAATTCCCTGACTATCCCTGTGAGGATATCTGTTGCAAGCATTCAGTACTGTTTTGTACGTCACCATTGTTTTGTTTGTTGACTGCATCTTGTACTGTCCCGGGTCGTGGTTGAAAATAGGCAGGGTTATTGTCTAATGCACCTACCGAGTCAACAAAAGCTAATAAATAGTTACCGTAACAGTAGATCTTTGAGAGACTCTTCTCCATTGGACCACACATACAGTATGGAACTGTAGCATCCAAGGCATTAGGATCACACGGCAACTTTTGCTAGCTGGAGGCCATCCTCAATGACTTTGTGCATCGGTGTCTATGTAAACGATGGTGGCCCCATCACTCCGCAATTCTTTTTATACTGTCAATCATCCTTGTTGAACCTGCTGAAGGAATTTTGGGCCCATTTACATGTCCTGTAAATGCTGTGCTGGAATATTTACTGTCACAGTCAGACTCGTGTCTACAGTATTCCTCGCTTGAGGTACATTTAGCCACTGTATCAGCTTTCCATGCCCCTATTGATGGATGCACGGTGGCTCAGTTAGCAGTGTCTTGCACTTTTCTGAGAGGTAGTCTTCATATGAAACCTCCTAGCCACAATCCAGTTCCCCCGTGGAACTGGAATTATGTGCTTGAGAAACTGAAGTTGGCTCCTTTTGAGCTGGCCGTGAGTAGTGGCCTACATTTCCTGTCATGGAAAACATTTTTCAATTGCAGCCACTTCTGCTTGAAGAATTTCAGAGCTTCAGGCTACAATGTGTGAGCCTCCTTGTTTGATTTTCTGCAAAAACAAGAATTTTATTTGTATACAAATCCTACATTTTTACGAAAAGTGGTATCTGAATTTACACTGAATAAAACGATACACCTTCCTGTGTATTACCCAGGGCATGCCAAGGTGAGGCACTGCTCCATACTTTAGATGTACTTAAAATGCTCACATACTATGTGAATCACACCAAGGACGGCAGAAAGTCCAGCAGCGTTTTGTTTTTCACCCCTTGGAAAGAGGGCACTCCTGTATCTAAGCACTCACTGCCTGTCCAAATGGCTAGCACATTATATTATGTTCTGTTATAGGAAATATGGTAAGGAACTTCCTGGTGTGGTTTATAGTAACTCCACTAGGGAATGGCCAGAAATGTTTCTGTGGCTGAAGTGTGCTGCAGTCAAATGGAGCACTGTCCACACTTTACTACTGTTACAATCTGGACATAGTCTCTCATAGACATGCTGGTTTCGGGTTTGCTGTACTGCAAGTCTTGCTATCTTGAATATATAGCAGGCTGTAACCGTCTCCCTGTTGGTATTTGGGACTACTTGAGAATCATTCCAAAGATGTGAACTAATGGAGGAGATATCCTTGAAGAAGATAGAATAGTTATATATGTACCATAACAGTAGATCTTCAAGAGAGTCTCCTACATTAGCCTGTGCCATCCCTTCCTCCCTCCTTCCCCCTTCTGCTTCCAGAAGGGTTGCATCCAATATTATGCAACTGAACCTAACACATGCATTACGTATCCAGCCCTATGCCTTGCCTTCTATGCCTGGGCTGGTTTTATCTCCTGGTTCCTCTTGGTTGGAGGTCCTCAGAGTCTAATCTCCAGTGGGGAACTGAGGAGTGATGGGGCTGCCCACATTTATATAGATGCTGATGCATGATGTCGTGGGTGGCCCCCAGTTTGCAAAGGTTTCCATGTGGTCCTAGTGCCTGGCAGCTATCATTCCAAAGGTGTGGACTAATGGAGGAGATTCTCTCAAAGATCTAGTGTTACGGAAGTAGGAAACTGTTCTTTCATCAAGTGCATCCCCCCACTAAGCCACAACTCCTACTTCCACCTTCTCTACTTTATGTGGTATTTAGTGTTTTTTGGATGTCTTGCCTACTCTCGCATGCTATATGCTCTTCCTCTGCCCTGTCAGGGCTTCATTATCCAGTTTCATCCCTTCTGCCATGTGCCTGGTTTTGCTGGTCCCTGCTCGGATGATAAATCCTCTGAACGTGTCTCCAGTGGGGTACTGAGGAATGATGCGGCAGCCCACATTCATTTTTTTAACTTTATTTTTATTAGTTTCAATGTAAAACATTATATATATATATATATAGATATAGATATAGATATATACCATATAATTGACAGTCCCTAAAATTCAGTTACCAATTGTGACAAGCCTTTAATATAAAAGAATAGAAAATTACAAGTGCATCTGTCACATTAAGATAACCTCATATTGAGAATCCCAGTAGTATTACAGAAAAATATAATCTTACAGCAATTAGGGTCCAAAAGTGTCATGTACTTCACGTATGTGTCTGTACAATGATGCTTAAAGTTCTGCTTAGTGTTGACTTGTTAAAATATGCCATATCTCAAGATTACTCAAGAAGAAATAACGTTTTCAAACCAGAACAGTTGCAAATTCAACTGATCTTCTACACTATCAGGCATAGCTATTTATTCATGATTATTATTATTATTATAAAGTGTTTCTAGAATGTCCAGAACCAGAAATATTCATAAGTAGCAAAGTGCCATAACATTTTTGCCACTCTTCATTTGCTTGGGGTACCTGCACAATTTTAAACCAAGTCCTCAGAGACAAGAGAAAGAAACACTTACCGGCTCAGGCTCCACCAACCTTCAATATAAAAACAGTCCATTCTTGTCACTGAAAGTCCTGAAACCAGCCTCAGTCAAACCCCTAAGGTGCATTCTCCCTCTGAGTCTTCAATCTCCAGTCCATTACAGCATTGTTTTATCTCGGCAATCTTCTCTGCAAGTCTCCTGGAATCTGTTGACTCTGTATAGATATATACTTTCCCCTCCTGCACACTTTGGCCAGAAAGATCATGCTATGACTGACTCCCACGTCTCTCGGTTTTGAGGTCACACCATCAAATCTATTTTTTTTTCCCCTGCTGGCAAAACTAATATCCAGAAACATGTAAACATTGTTGCCATCATTTAATAGTGGGTTTTTCTGATGTGCAAGGTACAAGACGTGATCACGAGTACCAGCTCCATCTAAAACAAGTATGACAGTCCTCGGTCTGCAACTTCAGACCGACTACCTGAGGATCACAAAAATGGAACCACACATGAAGAAATTCAGCTGTATCACAATTTATGAAATACACAGAATGAGAAATTTACAGATACAACCATTGGCTGAACAGGACGCCCAGATGGACCACCCAGCATAATCTGTATGTCTTTGTATCACAGGCTGTATTTCCTCACTCCCATCACAGAGTTGGTGCCCCAACCAGTTCTGCATAAACAGTTTAAAATTATTTCCTTCAGCCCAATCACTTGTGTATTGGCTGTATGCACCTGGTTTTCCAGAGTCTCTAGGCACGTTCGGAAGTGTTGACTCTCCCTGATCTGCATGTTGGGTTCCCCAGATGCTGACAGCCTGGCGCATTATGTCTCTGAGCTCCAATTTCACTCCCACAATGTTTGTTTTGATCACCGCGATCTGAGTGGTACCAACTATTGAATTTGTCAGTCACGGATGCCACAGACTTGATTAAGCATTGCAGCTGATGCCCTAGAGACTGCAAAATCTCCTCTGATGAGGTTCCTGTTGGGTTTACCAGGCTGCCCGCTCCTTGTGTATTTTATAGCTCCTCCATCATTTTTGCTCCTTCTGCAGGTGACCAGTCCTTACTAGGATTCCTCTGACGGTTGATCCTTATGAGGATTCCCTATGGCACTTGCACCAAGTTGATTTACCAATTGGTGTTGAACAAGGTAAGCAAAGGACACCCAAAAAGGGGATAAAAATAGTTTACAGTCCTTGGAGTTTGTGGAGCAAACGTTCAGGCAGCCATTTTGCTTGGGCCTTATAGTGTCCCCCCACTGCCCATGTTCTATAGGCAGCATTGACTTCGTCAGTGTAGGCAGCCCCAGCTGGCAAAGGTTTGAATGGTCCAGACGTTGACAACTTAGTTTCATAGTTATGGCTCAGTGGAAGAAATGATCTCGAAGATCTACTGTTATATTAAGAAACTGAACTTCTGCTTTCATTCATTTACAAATCGGTGCTACATTTGATTGAATTGAACCATTCTGGTAGGTCACTTAGAGAAAGTATGTGCAGACATTGACACGGTTCGCAGGTGGGAAATTTTGAAAGTGGGCCTGTTGGAGGCCACTAAAACCTGCACTAAGTTCCAGTACAAGAAAGCAAGATCAAGTAAACCCTGCTGTTGGACTAGGGATGTACAGGAGAGGGTAAGGGAGAAAAGGCTAGCCTATCAAAAGTGCAAGACAACCAGTAAGGAGAAGGACACGGAAGAGTACCATATGAAATCGAAGGAGATGAGTAGGGTGGTAAGGGCAGCCAAAGCAACCAAAGAGCTAAAGTTGGCACAGGGGACCGGGGCAGGAAGAAGAAATTTTCTGGCTATATCAGGGAGAAGAGGAAGTGTAGGGGGCAGATCACTAGGTTAAAAAAGGAGGGTGGGTAGGGTGGTAAGGGCAGCCAAAGCAACCAAAGAGCTAAGGTTGGCACAGGGGACCGGGGCAGGAAGAAGAAATTTTCTGGCTATATCAGGGAGAAGAGGAAGTGTAGGGGGCAGATCACTAGGTTAAAAAAGGAGGGTGGGTAGGGTGGTAAGGGCAGCCAAAGCAACCAAAGAGCTAAGGTTGGCACAGGGGACCGGGGCAGGAAAAATAAATTTTCTGGCTATATCAGGGAGAAGAGGAAGTGTAGGGGGCAGATCACTAGGTTAAAAAAGGAGGATGGGTTGGCAGAAGAAGGAGTGGAACAGGCTGAGGTACTAAATGAGTACTTCTGCTCTGTCTTTACAAGGAAATGGATGGTCCAATTCCACAGGGTGTTAATGTAAAAGGGTGGGAGGGGGTCACTAACATGTGATGAGATATCGGTGGGGAAAGTGTGGGAAGGACTTGGGTCATTAAGGACAGACAAGGCCCCAGGTCTGGATGGGATCCACCCAGAGTTATAAAAGAGCTGGCGAATGTCCTGGCAGCACCGCTGATGGGAGTTTTTCAACTCCTCCCTCCAAACAGGAAGTGTACCATTGGATTACAGAATGGCGCATGTAGTGCCCCTCCATAACAGTGGGTCAAGGGACAAGCTGGGAAACTATAGACCAGTCATCCTGACGTCCATAGTAGGGAAACGATTGTAAAGTATATTGAAGCTGAAAAAAAACTGGATCCAGTACAGCCAATCTCAGTTCAAACAGAAAGATACTCATTAAGGGAGTAGCCCAATACCAGCTAAGGCATGAACATACTGAAGCAAATTGGTAGCAACTGAGCCCACTCACCAAATTATGAAAAAATATATTTTTTATTTCTGTTGTTATATATCCTCAGAGATTCCAATACTGCTTGGTATACAGTGTGCATAATTCAAATGTTTCGGAATAAAAATCCATCAGTGAACACCACTGTATCTGCACAAAATTAATAAAATAATCTCATTCTTTATACTTAATAATCAGAATTTGGTTTATATAATTTTCTATAAACAATAATTTTTAATTTCCACACAAAATATATTCTGACCCCAATATTTCATTTCTAAAGGTAGTCTTAGTCTCCGCTGATATATCAATATTCCTATAAATGCATTTTTAAAAGATACAAACAGGATGTCATTGTCCATGCTTCTCCAGTAAACTTCATTATCGCTGGCCCGGTGGCACAGAGGGTTGAGGTGCTGGCACCTTACCTCGGCCTATGCCAGCGATCCAGGTTCGGGAACGGACTCAGGACGTCGGGGGCTGGCAGGGGCGGGAGAGGATCGAGCGTCCATAGGGCTGCTGTCCTCTCCTGGGGTTGGTAGTGGGTTGTCGTCGTGCTTCAGCAGCCTCTGATGGAGACCAGGAGCACTGTAAGACGTATGCAGGAGGGATCAATTAGAAAAGCAGAAATACCGCTCCACGGCAACCGGATGATGGCCGCCTGGCTCTCTGAGGCCATCTAGGTCCTACCGAGCTCTCCACCTCAGCAGCACCCCCAGGGCCAAGTGTTGCACTGGTCTGCCCCCCCCCTTGGCTGGTGCTTTCCCCCTCAGAGGAGGGGGGACCCATCCAGCGAAGGGTTACGCCAGGTTACCCTGGGGGCTGGCTGCAATTTGAGCGGAGGCTCGGAGGACAGATGGGTTGGAGGTCAGCCTTGGCAAGCTCGAAGGAGTGGCTGCCGTGGAGCACATAGGGGTAAAAGAAATAACACAAAAAAAAAACTTCATTATCAAATCTTACTGATTATTGCATAAAAGATAACATTTCTTATGATGTAATCATATATCTAGCTTCTCTCTGCATGTAGATAATCCCAAACATTTCTAAAGTCCTATGCTAAACAATCACCAGGTAGTATTCATCAACAAGGAGCAAAAGGTGTTAAGCATACCTGCTATCTGCTTTTCAATTTAGCATAGGACTTTAGAAATGTTTGGGATTATCTACATGCAGAGAGAAGCTAGATATATGATTACATCATAAGAAATGTTGTCTTTTATGCAATAATCAGTAAGATTTGATAATGAAGTTTACTGGAGAAGCAGGAACAATGACATCCTGTTTATATCTTTTAGAAATGCATTTATTGGAATAGCGATTTATCAGTGGAGACTAAGGATACCTTTAGAAATGAAATATTGGGGGTGAGAATATTTTTGTGTGGAAATTTAAAATTATTGTTTATAGAAAATTATATAAACCAAATTCTCTCTGATTAAGTATAAAGAATATTATTTCATTAATTTTGCGCAGATACAGTGGTATTCACTGATGAAGTATTTTTATTCCAAAACATTTGAATTATGAATAGTGTATACCAAGCAGTATTGGAATCTCTGAGGACATAAAACAACTAAAATAAAAAATACATTTTTTTCAGAATTTGGTGAGTGGGTTCAGTTGCTACCAGTTTGCTGCAGAAAGTATATTGAAGGAAAGGCTGTTGAAGTTCTTGGAGGTAAGTGGACTTCAGGATGTCAGGCAACACGGTTTTGCCAAGGGGAGACTCTTGTCAGACTAATCTGGTTGAATTTTTTCATTGGGTGACAAGATCTCTGGATGGTGGTAGGCCAAATGATGTTTTATATCTAGACTTCAGTAAGGCATTTGACTTGGTGCTGCATGGGAGACTGCTGGGCACGCTGAGTGACTTGCGGGTGGGGGAAAGGTTGATGAGGTGGATTGGGAACTGGCTAAGTGACAGACAACAGTGGGTGGTGGAGGAGGGGGAGCTATCGACACCCAGAAGGGTTATTAGCGGGGTCCCTCAGGGTTCAGTTCTGGGTCAATTGTTATTTAATGCTTTCATTTCAGACACTGCAGTGGGAGTTAGGAGTAATATGAGCCTGTTTGCTGATAACTCCAAACTAGGTGCGAAGGTAGACTCTGAGGAGGGAAGGAGGACACTTCAGAAAGACCTAGAAAGACTAGAACAGTGGTCAGTCACGTGGCAGCTGGAGTTTAATGTTAGGAAATGCAGTATACTACACTTGGGAGCAAGGAATCCAGGGTACAGCTACGAATTCAGGGGGTACAGTTAACGGTCCTGGAGGAAGAAAAAGATCTGGGAGTAGTGATCACTGGTAAAGTGAATCACTCAGGACAATGCAGGAAAGCAGCGGCTAAGACGAACAGAATGCTGGGGTGTATTGCTGAGGGATCACTTCAAGAAGGGTGGAGGTAATTCTGTCACTGTGTAAATCCTTGGTGAGGCCACACTTGGACTACTGTGTGCAGTTCTGGTGTCCTTACTTAAAGAAGGACATTATACTCCTGGAGAGTGCCCAGAGGAGGGTGTCTTAAGATGATCCTCAGAATGAGGGATAAGCCCTATGCGGAGAGACTTGGGGAATTAAACATGTACTCCTTAGCCGGCCTGGTGGCGCTGAGGGTTGAGGCGCTGGACACCACACCTCGTGCCATGCCGGCGACCCGGGTTCGGGAACGAGCCGGGAGTCACTGGGTGTCAGCGGGGGGGGGGGGAGAGATCGAGCATCTGGAGGACTGCTCTCTCTTCCCAGGGGAGGGGATGGGATACGCTCGCTCATGGAGTGACCTCTGGTGGTGGCTGGGGCTCACCGACTAAGCAGCATGGCGCATGCCAGGGGGAAGGCGGAGCTACAGTGCTACATTGCCGTGCTAGCTGAGCTCCGAGGTGGTGGGAACAAAAACAAGTGAAATGCCTCCTATGCGCCGGTGAGATGACGGTGGCACATCCCAGATACCAGCCCAGATGCACCCACGAACTCCCTCCAGAGGACCCGACAATGTACAGGTAGGCCCCTCACACTTAGGAGTAGCCACCGAGGGAGGAGCGGAATCGGCCCCGGAGATGGTACCGGGGGTCGGGTCTGCCTGTGGTCGATCGGGGGAAGGAGTCGGGGAGAGGCGGAGGGTTCAGGTTGGGAGAAGGGTGGAGATCCATGTGGGCAGTCCTAGAGGATGCCCGGGATATAGGAAGAATAAATAAAAAAAAAAAAAAAAAGTGTACTCCTTGGAAGACAGCAGGGACAGAGGGGACATGATCGAGACCTTTAAATACTTGAAAGGTATTAATAGAGCAAACATAGAGAGGGTGTTCAGACTGAAGGGGAAAGGGACTACAAGGGGTCATAGCCTGAAACTAGTTGGTGGGTAGTATAGAAGAGACCTGAGAAAGCATTCATTTCACGGAAAGGGTGGTGGTGCCTTGGAATATGCTACCTGAGGAGTTGGTATCAAGGGAGTCAGTGGGAGGTTTTAAGAAGGGATGAGATAGATACATTGGCAGGGTACAGGTAGGGCAGGTAGAGACCAGGGGGACTCTGAATGGTAATCAGGGGAGGGATGGAAGGGAGATGGGAGGGGGGCAGCAGCAGTTATCAAACTGTGAGCTGCATCTCAAGCAGACATGATAGACCTCAAGGCCTAATCTGCTGGCATTTTCATATGTTTGTATGGAGCTCATCCTCCATACTGCGATGAGCTCTTTCTTGATTTAAAGAGCAGCTGACACCTTCAAGAGAACTTTAACAAAACATAATATTGTTTCACATTAGTTCTCTATTCCTCCTCCCCATTATTTATTGCTGAGGTCATTTGCATGAAAACGGAATTTGTGCTCCTGAAGAGTTCATCTGTTTCCGTTGCTGTCTCCCTACCTGAGGTCATGATTCACTGCTTGTGACGTCACAGTTACTCTTGTGGTAACAGACTGTGAAGTCTCAACAGAGCATTATGACGTGAAGTAGGGAGTAAGCTATAGAGGCAGAGTAACTTTAAAGTAACTGCATGGGATAAAATTCATGTATTCATGCAAATTTTCACAATAATTAATGGGGAGGAGAAATCTAGAATATATATGGAATACAAGCAGAATGTTACCTAATTATTATGTTTTTAAAAGTTTTCTTTGCGGTGTCAGTAGCTCTTAATGCAGTCTACCATCATAATAAGGCATTGAGTGGTAGGGTGTAGGATGGAGAGAGTGGGTCTTTCCAGTGCAGTGAGATAACTTTACAGGCATTCAGCAGGGCTAGATGAATGAGCGGGATCACCGCTGGATCTATCTGTAGATCTGTTGAGGGTATCAAACCTAAAATAATGATGCCCAGGTCAAAAGGGAAGTCCCCACCAACATGTGACCAACAATCTGTAGCATTCTTTTCCAGAATTCCTCCAGGAGCGGGCAGGTTACCAGCATATGGGTCAATGTGCCTTAGTGCTTCACCTCTGGCATGTCGGATATCAAGTCATTAAATGTATTTAGTTTAACAGGCAGGAGTTTGGTAGTATCTATGTAGCGTATTGAATTGGATTTAAATTTATGGATAAAATTTATTATATCTGGCCACAAGCCAAGGAGATGATAGTAGTGCTAGCCAGTCTCTGTCTGACAACTAAATGCCCAACTCATTTTGACAACCTTCCCTCAACTTGGGGAGTTTGAGATGTCAGCTTTCTTTCATTCGTGTGTAATTCTGACTGATCATTTTGTCAACACAGATTGGATTTACAAGCCCACTCACCAAATGAACATTAAAACATATTCCTGCCAGAATAAACTCCATTTTGGTAAATCCCTTCGTCAAGGAATACTGCCTTTATTCATTTAACAAAAAATCACAAAATGCCTGGTTCCATAAAGATTCATCTATTCTAAGCTTTTAACAGATATTCCCACTGTAGATACAAGTTTCTCATACTTTGGAGGGTCTCTACAGCAGGAATATCATTAAAAAACTTATTAGATGAACCCATATGGAACCAGGCATTTTGTCACTTAATAAAGCCAGTATTCCCTGATGAAGAGATAAGATAGATAGTAAGATAGACAGATAAAACTGCATTTTTATACAGGTAACATGCTATTATAGAAATATATCCCTGTTTACAAGACAGTCCTGTGTATAAAACATTTCATTTCTAATAAAAACAGCACAGAGTACAAATTACACATAACAATTCAAATTACACATAACAATTACAAACGTTAGAGAACCAGCTTTTCAGTTCATTAGCAAAAGCAGATACTGATAGTGAAGTACAAACAGAGTAAGGTCATTTATTCCAGTGTAAAGCAGCCTGGAAACCTAGCATCTTTTCTTTATATTTAGTACTGCTGATGAACCCTGTTGAAGAGTTTTCCTGAAACGTTGGAGTTTATTCTGGCTTGAATGTGTTTATAAATAAAATATTTTAACATTCATTTGGTGAATCCAATCTGTGTTGGCAGTTTCTAGGCTTGATTGGATGTGGGCCCCTCCCTTATTTAGAGAGACCGGGATCTTCAGTCTGTGCCAGGCAGTGACGCAAGCATGGGCGCAGTGCAACTGAGATGTGCCAGGTCCAGGTGATACTGAATATGGCATGGACAGCGCACACACTGCGCATCGGGCAAGCCACAGATAGGGAGCACAGGGATGTGCCAGCACAAGTGCAGTTGCACTAGGCGCATCACCTGCAATATTCAGCTGGGGGCATGCAGATGAGGCCATAATATATGCAAGGTGCAAATAGGACCATTAGCATGTCATTATGGCCCCATTTGCATGCCTTGCACAGGGTAGGCCGGCGACTTGCGCCTGGCACCCTGCAAAGCATGATGTGTGCTGTGAGGATCCCAGGGCATCTCCCACCCTGTAGCCGCGATCACACGGGAAATGTATCTAAAGATAGCCCTGGTAGTCTAGTGGCCCCCACCGGTCCCTGCGTCCCTGATGAGTGTGCAACATGTCAGTCCCTAGTGGTCCCCCCTCCCACCTGAGTCCCCAGTGGCCCCCAGTGCATGCCAATACAACCACCCTGTTGGTCTAGTGGAACCCCATTGCCGCAATTACTGAACCACCCCGTATCGCAATGCCCTGGTGATCCAGTGGCACCCTCGCCCACCACCCTCACAGAATCCATTGCCTCCTGCTTCCCCCCATCATCAGTGGACTGCATCCTGCCCACACACCATCCTGGCCGCCCGCCGGTGACAGGTACAGTATGGGCTGTAAGTCCATTGGTCCCCAGTGTGGACCAATGGGCTCGTAGGGCATACTGTACTAGACAGTCCCAGATCTGTGAATGATTCCATTCACAAATTTGGGCCAACTAGTACAGTATGCCCTACAAGTCTATTGGTCCACGCTGGGGACCAATGGGCTTACAGCTCATACTGTACCTGTCATTCTGCAGGCAGCCAGGTGGTGTGCGTGAGGGACAGCCACCCACCGAGGATTGGGGAAAAGGGGTTCTGTGTGGGTGGGTGGGTGGGGGTGCCACCAGATCACAAGGGAGGCGATATAGGATGGTTTCACGACGCAGCAACGGGTGGGGTTCACCAAACCACCAGGGTGGTAAATTGGATACATGGGGATTCGGTGGAGGGGGACCACTGGACCACTAGTGATCAACATGTTGCATACTCATCGGGGAATCGGAGATGGAGAAGGCTACTAGACTACCAAGGCTATCTTTAGGTACATTTACTGCGCAATCACGGCTGCAGGCAGGGGGTTCACTAGACCACCAGGGATGTGTGTGCTTGCGGACGGTGTTGCGGGCAGGTGGCCACCCACAACTGGGCTGCTGTGTTGCACCCTGCAGTATAGCAGCCCGCCTGTGGGTGGCCGGGAGTTGATCCTACTCTGCAGGGGCTCAACTTGGAGCCCCCTTATGCGGCGCAGTGCAGGGGTGCACTGGCATATGCTCCGCAGATCCCGGGCTGAGTATTGGGATGTGCCACATATGCATTGGCACGCCCCCTTCATCTGCACCGCATACATTATCATTGCACCCCAGCACATCGGGATTTGCGCTGCACCAGGCAGCCATCTCAATATCCCACTGGAGCACAATGCGGGGTTGCACCGGCGCAACCCCTTTGAATATCTGGGCCAAAATATTTTTCTTTTTTGTACAGAGGGGAGCTGAACCAGAGATCTACTTGGAGATCATTTTGTCACTTGATAGTAAACCAGTCATAAAAGCCTCTAATGGAGATGCTGGGGTTTTTTTTTTTGTTTGTTTGTTTGCAAGTTTTGGTCAGGAAAACCACACTAAGCCTAGGCTTGTTTCCGGGTGCTTCCTGAGAGCACAGGGAAGTTAAGTAACTTGCTTATGGTCATACAGTATGCAAGTGCCAACTGTGGGATTCCAACCCAGTTTTCCAGGTTTGCAGCTCCATGGTCTTAACCACTATGCTATACTGCCTCAAGGGTACCCAGATGCCTTCTAATAAAATCTCTCACCTGCAAGTAAGCAAGAAAATAGCCTTAGAGGAGGTTAAAGGAATCATGAATTGGGATTCATAATCCATTAAGGAGTTATTGGAATATAATTCCTTAAACTGATATAAACCTTGATTTTCCTAAATCCAAAACAAATCATTTTCACCTACCGAGGGTAAGTAACAATTGTCGAGATTGGAGGAAACTGGGACACTCACTAAATGACCTAATAAGATCGAGCTATTGTGTAATATCTTAACAGTGAGTTTGGTACGTGAGGGGGATCTTTTATAGTTAGAGTTTGTGTGCAGATCGATTGTACAGTAAGTGGTGTTCTCATGGCCCTGAAAGGGACGATGCTTTTTATGTTTGCTTGCATGCATGTGCAAGAAACATGGTGCCACCATACGAGTTTTCGTAGGTGTGCCTCCCCCACTTCCAGTGCCCTGCTTCCTTTTGCAGGTGCAGCCGCACCACGCCAATGGATGTCTGAGCTGTCTGTGACAGCCATTCAGAATGCAGCGGCGTACAGTTGAAAGCAAAAAACCACTGCAATCAGCGGTTGTAACGTGTAGGCAATTTGCATACTGGCATCAGCAGGTAATTTACATACTGCCGTCGGCAGTATGCAAAGTGTCTGCATGCAGCACTGCATCCTAAACAGCTGTCATAGACAGCTTCCTTTATATCTACTCCCCTCCCAAACACTCAAGAAGCATGCTGGGAGCCCACCCAGCGTGTTCATCTCCCCCACCACACAGTATATTGGCTGACAGGGGTGCCCAATCCCCATCGCTCCGCACCCCAAAAAAATCTTCCAGCTGCCATGCTGGGAGCCCACCCCAGCATGGCGCAAGTCCCGTGTCGTCTTCCTAAAAAGAAAAGAAACACCTGAAAAGAAAACACGGTCCCTCGTTGATTGTCTTGCCCCCCAACCCGCGATCACCCTCTGCACATCCACCTCTCCACACCCCCCACCCCATACTTACCTCCTGAGTCCGCCGCGACAATCTTCGGTGGACTGGGAACACGTCTGCACTCTTCAAAGCCGACCACAATCTGAAGAAATGCCGGTAAGCTGTATAATGGAATAAATATTTGTTTTTTTTTTCAATTTTGGTGCATATCTCTGCCATTCTGGGGAATTTTTTCACTAAATTTTCAGCATGGGGTTCTTGGGGCCCCACCTCATGAATTCTGTCACTGTCATTTTGTTATTTGGTCCCGAAAGGTGATTTAGCGGTCACGACACGTAACTACCTTTCGGGACCAAGTAATGAAACGACAGTGCCACAGTTCATGAGGTACACCCCCCAAACCCCTATGTTGAAAATTTGGTGAAAAAATTCCCAAAAATGACTGTTTTACAAGCATGCGTTGCGCAGTTCCTATGCACGCTTGTAAGTTCGCAAATTTTTAATATTTTCACTCCAGATTTTCAGCATTGCCATTTTACCACACCTCCTTATAAGCAGTATAGCTGTCATTTTCATATCTTGACCAAAATGTGTTTTTGCACATATGGCGCCAATGCGGCGGTCAGTGTCACAAAATCAATGTTAGGGACAGATTAAGAAAATCACAGTGCCACTGTTCATGAGCAGAGGTCTTAAAATAGCTATGTTGAAAATTTGCTGGCAGAAGTCGATAAGATGACTGTGTTATGAGCGTGCATTGAGCAGTTTCCATGCACCCTTGTAAGTTCACGAATTTGTACTATTTGCAGTCCAGCTTTTCAACACTGGCATTGTTCCACACCTCCTTATGAACAGTATAGCTGTCATTTTTCACACCCTGGCCGAAATGTGTTTTCGCACTTCCGGCACAGAAATGCATGATTGCTGTGGGACATCAGTGTTCGGAACTGATTAAGAAAATCACAGTGACACTGTTCATGAGCAGAGGTCCCAAAATGCCTGTGTTGACAATCTGCTGTAAAATATCCCCAAAGTAATTGCATTATAAGTGTGTGTGTTGCGAAGTTTCTACACACGCTCATGACTTCAGTATTTTTATATTTTCACTCCAGATTTTCAACATTGCCATTTTTTACACCTCCCCATGAACAGTACAGCTGTCATTTTTCACATCTTGTTCGAAATGTGTTTTTGCACCTGTGGTGCCAAATGGCGTAGTCACTGTGCAAAATCAGCTTTCGGCTAACAAACTGATATTGCCACTGTTCATGAGGTGGGAGTTTCCGACCATAACGCCCCACCCTGTAGAGACTGACAGGCATCAGGGGTTTGACTTGGGATTGCCACCTGTAATGCTCATGCCATTCCACCCCCACCATGCAGCCAGTGACCGGCATCGAGGTGTGCCTTGGACTCTTTGGCCTCAAAGTTCACCCCATTCTCCTATACTGCACCCATCTCACCATATTTCCATATGGAATGGGGTTAACATAAGGCCCAAAGACCCCAAGGCACACAGTGACACTTGGAGTCTGCAGGGTAGGGTGTGGTGAAATGGCGTGTATGTTATGCCTGACAACCCTAAGGCACACCCCAATGCCTTTCAGTCTCTGCAGGGTGGTGGTGGGGTTGGCTTCAGTTCAATACTTCACTGCCATTCCTATTATGCATCTCTCTAACTCCTACACTACCAATGCCAATGCCAGCAAGCAAACATTCGGCATTGACAAATGCTTGTTTCAGTATCTGTCCATGAGGGGGCTGTATCTTCTGCCTGAATCCACTAGTAGACTTGCTCAAGTTGAGCATCATATTAATATCATAATAGGTTGTGGAGGCCCAGGTCTGTTTGTTCTACAGATGAGTAAGTCTTATTCAGCCTAGTTCTTAGAGTTTTTAGATTGCCAGAGAAATTTGCTAAATGTTTTCACGATTTCAATTTCAGTTCTGATGAAAGAGTTTGAAACAAAAACTAAAAAAGAATGCATTTATTCTTAGACCGAACAACCACTAGTATCTTCCGACCATTTTAAAAAATAATCTTATATGATATTTTATAAGGCTTGAAATTATATTTTAATAGATGCAAAATTTGAACTGTTAAAACATAGAAATTTTAGTTTTTTAAAATAAAAACTTCTATGTATTGAGCCTAACTACACAGTTCTACTGTGTAGCTTCATGTCTATACATATTGATATAATATGTTGCTAAAAACGACAGGACTTTAAAAATTAAACTTGTTATGCTTTTTTTTACATAAATATGTATCATTTCCTGTTTTTATATAGAAACATAGAATTTGATGGCAGATAAGGACCACCTGGTCCACCTAGTCTGCCCATTTCCCTACCTACGTAAACTCCAGATCCTAAATGATCTGCAGCTTACCTTATGTTTCCTACCACTGTGGTTGCTTTCTGTTTATCCCATGCATTCTTGAATTCTCCTATTGTTTTAGCCCCTATGACTTCTGCTGGTAGGCTGTTCCATGCAACCACCACCCTTTCTGTGAAAAAATACTTCCTCGTGTTACCCGAGTCTTCCCCCCCAACCCCAGCCACCTATTGTGACTCCTTGTTCTTGCACTTCTCTTTTTCTAAAAGATGCTGCCCTCCTGAACCCTGTTTATCCCCTTGAGGTACTGGAATGTCTCTATCATATCCCCCCTCTCCCACCTTTCCTCAAGGGTCTACATATTGAGGTCTTTCAGTCTTTCCTCGTATGTTTTCTGATGCATTTATTTCACCATTTTCGTTGCCTTGTCTGGACTGCTTCCATTCTGTGTCCTTCCAGAAATGTATCTAGAGGAGCATGGTCTCCGGGATGAGAGGCAGCATGGGTTCATGGGGGATATTGTATCAGACAAATCTGATTGACTTCTTTGACTGTGTCACTACAACAGTAGACAGGGGCCAAGCAGTAGACTTCCTATATCTTGATTTCAGCAAAACATTTGAGACTCTGCCCCACAAAAGGTTGATCAGAGTTGGTGGACCTTCAGGTTGGGGAAAAGATAGCCAGATGGTGGAAAACTGGCTGAGGGACAGAACCCAGAGGGTGGCTGTGTGGGGAGAGTTATCTGGCACCAGAGAGGTAACCAGTGGGGTTCCACAAGGCTCAGTGCTGGAGCCAGTGTTATTTAATGTCTTCATCAGTGACACTTGGGATTGCATTAAGGGCAAAATGTGCCTATTCGCAGATGACACCAAGCTCTGACGGAGAGTGGACACAGCTGAAGGGCAACAGGAAGACCTGGAAAAGCTGGGGAGGTGGTCCAGGATCTGGTAGCTTGGCTTCAGTGCCAAGAAATGCAAGGGTATGCATATCAGAGCCAAGAATCCCAGGACGGAGTATTACCTGGGTGGAGTCTGAGCATCTGCATCAGAGGAGGAGGAGAAGAACCTGAGAGTGATGATCACTAGTGACCTGAAGCACTCCACACAGTGCAAGAAAGCAGCAAAGGCAAACAAGATGCTGGGATGCATATCTAGGGGGATCAGTAGTAGGAGAAAAGAAGTTATGCTGCCCTTGTACAGGTCACGGGTAAGGCCACATCTAGAGTATGGAGTTCAGTACTGGTGCCCACACCTCAAAAAGGACATTAACCTACTGGAGAAGGTCCAGAGGAGGGCTACAAAGATCATAGCCGATCAGCAGGATAAGGCATACGAGGAGAGGTTGAGGGCATTGAACATGTACTCCCTGGAAGACAGGGGAGAGAGAGGGGACATGATTGGGACCTTCAAGTACTTGAAAGGGATAAATAAGGCTGATAAGAAGGGTCTCTTTAAGCTGAGTGGCAACCATAACACAAGGGGGCACAGTCTTAAGCTGGAGGGTGTGAGGTTTAGGAGGGAGGTCAGGAAGCACTTCTTCACAGAGATGGTGGTGGACACTTGGAATGCGCTGCTGGAAGAGGTCATCTCATTGAAGACAGTGGGCAGCTTTAAGAAAGGCTGGGATAGGCATGGGGAAGGTAAGGATCATGGGTAGGGAGGATGGGAGGAGTGGAGAGGGAGGGCAGGGACATTAGCTCAAGCAGTGGACCCTGCAGTACGAGCAGACTTGATAGACCAAATGGCCTTCTTCTGCTGGCTTCTTCATATGTTCATATGTGGTATCCAGAACTGAACACAGTGTTCCAGGTGCACCCTTACCAATTGTCTTCATAGTGGCATCACCACCTCCTGTTTTATACTGGTGATGCCCCTTCCTGTGCACCCCAAATTCCCTCTGGCCCTCCCCACTGCCTTCTCACATTGCTTGGCTACTTTCAAGTCATCCGTTATAATTATCTCCAGGTCCCTGGTCACTGTAGATCTTATCGATATATCTACTTAGCTGACGCCAAGCTTTCATTAAAATAATTTAAGTCTGTAGCATTAATGGTTCCCACATTTTAAAGAAATTATCTTCTGAAAGTTCTAACTTTGGAACAGTTGGGGCTAGAAAATTTATTTTTTAAATGAAAGCTTGGAGTCCAGCCATTAGGAAATAGCTCAGATGATACTGTTTTCATGCGTATCGATACTATTTGACCCTGCTTTTTCAGCATATTATTGATACTTATAAAATGGGAATTAATGAAAGGCCTAATACTGACATACCATTGATCAGAACATGTCAGCTGACCATTCATTAATGCCCTGGTAGAGGAACACTTGGCATGAGGATCTTTTTTGGCTGGCACATGAAGCCGAATGTCAAAAATAAATCAATGCCTTCACATTCTCTCGCTTTAAGCACCATCATTGCAATAGCAGGTAAAGTGAGAGAACTTGAAAAGATGGAGCAAGCTCAAGAAACATGCAGAAAATTTGAAATTTTCAAGGATCTAATGATATAAATACTTACAACTGAGTCCCTCTGTAAAACTCTCGCTTAGTGAGAAATACGACCGCCATGTTTTTTTTCTTTTAAACCCACCACACATGACTGGCAACCAATGAGAGCCAGAGCTAGACCAGTAAAACTTTTTTTTTTTTTTTTTTTAGAGACCTACTTTTTAAGCTGGATGGACAAACTGCTCAATAAATAAAATTTTAAATGATTTTAAAATGTTTAGAGTAGTTAAAACATTTGCAAAATGTGCCATTTTCTAAGTGCAATAACCCACTCCAGCCCCATGGATGTATCTTGGCATTAATGAACTCCCCGGCTGGTTGAAGTCATTCAGGCAAGCCCTCATGCCTCACAACGCCCCCAGGGTGTGCATTAATGCCCTGATACACCCATGGTCTGTCGTGGGTTATAGCATACGTGTTTTTAGTTGTGACTCAGCCAAAAAACATCATTGCATAGTGTTGATACTGGGTTTTGGTGTAATGATAGACTGTATCAGTACAAATTTTTTTTTTGTATTGACACACAAAAATACACAACAGTTTAAAAAGAATTGTTAATAAAAGTATTTTTCACCTTTTCTAAATGTTGGTATTACTACACAATATTTCATTAGTAACTGTGTAGTTTTTGACTTAATTTTCATTTATCTTATGACCTTAATCATGTGGTGAACATTTCCAACCCCCCAGCAATACCAAATCTTCCTCGCTTTCGCAGGCTTCACGTGCAAAGGCATCAGAAAAAAATAATCTTGGTAGCATATTCATCTTCAAGCTACTGATTCTCCACATCAGGTCAAGGGGAGAGATGCACATTTGCCTGGAACGGTATAGATTTTAGATAAAAAGTTAAATTTAGATCATAGAGGTTATTGATGGTTTTAGTGATTTGGACCTCGAGGTACCAAAAGATATTGTTGTATAAGCTAATTTGCAGTTAAATCAGGTTTAAAATAATAGTTGGGGTCCAAGAACAGAATGTCTGATGTGGCCTGTTTGATTTTATATCTTGATATACTGCATTATGGGGGGTATTGATTTTTATTTTGAGCATCCTTCAAATAAATAATTATACTGTCTGCATATAAGAGATGATCTGTTCTGCATTCTTGATTCTGATCTCTTCTGTCATCTTCAATAGCGGGGCCAGCGGCTCCATGAAGAGAGCAAAAAGTAATGGAGATAATTGGCATCCTCATCGCATCCCTCGCAGGGCACTGCTTTAGAGTGGCAAATGGTACTCACCTGTGTCTCTTATGGATCAGTAATCAGGAAGCTGGGATCAATAGCAGCCTGCTTAAATTTCTAAGGTTTTCAATTTTGGTTTGGGGCTTTGTAGCCCGTTACCTCACTGCGACAATAGTCCTTTGGTGTGTAATTCAGAATTTTTCAGACACCCCGGTTCAGAAGGTAAGAGATTGTAATTCGATCAGAAATGATGGGTAACCAGTCCCTTTCACTTCCCAGTCCTCCAGCCCAGCCCCCATGCTCAGACATTTTGATGTTTAACCAAGTAGAGTACTGGGGTGCACCCCATTATAGTCTATGGGGATAATTTTTCAAACACTTTTCTAAGTGTCACAACATTCTTTGATCTAAATGAAAGCCATCGCTCAGCTAAAAGGGTCCTACTACTTGAATGGTGGCTTTCAATTTAGATTAAAGGGTGTGCTGTAACACTTAAAAAAGGAAAAAATACCCCCATAGCCTACTGCAGTGTCAGTGGCTCAGCAGGTAGCACACTCATCTCTGAGGCCAGAAGATCAGAAGGTTGTGGGTTCTAGCACCACACTGTGAACTTGGAATAAATCCCACTACTGGCACTGTAGTGCATCTTCCCCCTCTCCCCGTGGAAGAGGCTGAAAATAGGCAGAATTGCCTAGTCCTCCTTTCCTGGTCCACAAAAACTAAATAAACAAACAATGGGGCACATCCCCGCGCTTTCCCTACTTACATATCGCAAAAATGTTTGAACGTGGAGGCACGGCTGCAGGACCGGAAGTGGAAGGAATTGGCTAGCCATTAGTTCAGCCCAGATTATGGTCCCTTCCGAACTGGAGTGTCTGAAAAATTCTGAATTATGCACCAAAGGACTATCACTGCAATGAAGTAACTGGCTATAAAGCCCAAAACTAAAACTTAGAAATTTCTTTTAAGTTTGCTGATGACACTAAGTTGGCCATGGTGGTAGACTGTCTTGAGGATTGGGGATAATCTTCAGGAGAACCTGAACAAGCTTGAGTAACTCATCTGATTCCTGGAGCCTCAGATTCAGTGTAGTGAAATGCAGTGTGTTATACTTGGGGAAGAAAAACAAAGGTAGGACCTACACGATGTGTGAGGCTCCTTTTGCTGGAGTGAAGTAAGAAAAAGGACTTAAGGGTCACAATAGATAAAGGGCTGAAAGAAGGTAAGCAATATGTGACTACTGTCAAGAGAGCTTGCCGAGTGTAGGTGTGCTTCAAAAAGGGATGCCGAGTAGGGGAGGTAATCATGTCATTTTAAAAGGTCCTGTCAGAGCCCACCTGGAGTATTGTATTCAGTTCTGGGGTTCTCAATACAAAAAGCAAGCCACCAAATCGAGAGTATGGTGGACAAACCCGATGAGAAGAGGCTGGAGGTCCTCAACGTGTTTCTCCCAGGGAAAAAAGAGGTGGGGGGGCATATCATCCACATACTCAAGGTGGCAGCAGGTTCAAATAGCCAGTTTGACCTGGTGTTCTCCAGCAGGATGCAGGAAAAACCCTGAATCCCAGTTTGGGTAAGTTCAGGGGTAACATTTGGAGGCATGTTTTTTCTTCTAGAGGATGTTGAGCCTATGGAACAGCCTACCAAAAGAGACAGTGGGCATAAACTAAAGTTTGTACAGTCTTTCAAGGTAAGCCTTGGTAAAGTTCATCTTGTCAAGGAAATGACAGGGTACCTCACATGGAAGAATGGGTAGAAAAACCTATATATGAATATGTTTGCACATTGTATACTACTTATTCATCACTGCTTAGGAAGAACAGGTATGGGGTGGGTGGACATGATGGACCAGGAATCCCAACCATAAATTATATGTTATGTTACCAACAGTGTTTGCCTTGCCATATTGGTTCTGCACCACCAGGCAGTCATCTTTAATATAAAGAAATGTTTAAAATGTATTGGGGAAGGGATAAGAGCCATATTGTAAGGTTTGCCACAGAGTTTTATAAATGCCAGTTTTCCTTTCAACAGCACTGCATTGACTGGAACAGAGACTTACTCAAACGAGAGCTTGAACTCAGTGAAGAAGACATCATTGACATTCCGGTGATGTTTGAATTAGTTGGCAAAAATGTACGTCGAGCACTTGCCTATTTCCCTGATATGGTAAGGAAACACTCCAGTCTGAATCAGTAATATAGAACAGCACCAAGAAGGCACTCTGAAGCATAAATTAAGGCTGTACAAAAATAGGCATTGCTGATATTTGATGCGATTGTACATAAGGAATAACTTAATGGAAACATAGACAGTGATGGCAGAAAAAGACCACTGGTCCATCTAGTCTGCCCATAAATCCTAACATACTGTACCTGGGACCTATTGTCTATACAGGGTTCTAACTCACACTAAATCACATGCTCCTCTCCCTACCACTATTACCCTGAGCAGCCATTAAGCCCTTCACTCTGTCCTAGTCATGTTTGAAACCACTGATAGTTTGGCACCCACCACATCAGCTGGCAAATTGTTCCATGGCTCCACCACCCTTTCTGTAAACTAAAACTTTCTCCCTTCAGGAATCTCCCCCCATCAGTTTCTACTCTTGCCCCATGTTCTTGATCCACAACTTATGCTAAATAGTTCCTCGTACGTTATCTTGTTCATTCCTTTCAGGAACTTGAAGGTCTCTACCATATCCCCCCCTCTCTTGTCTGACCTCCGGCGAGTACATGTTCAGTGGCTTGAGCCGATCCTCGTAAGATCTGCCCTGTTGACTCTGAATCATGTTGGTCACCCTATATGGCCCTGTACATATTAGGGACCGACTTTAGAATGTTTTTAAAAAACGTTTTATAAACCGGTCCCTGTCAGTTATCGGAGCATCCTCATTGCATTCCAACGACTGTTCTTGCCCAAGCGGGTTCCCAGGCATGATTGCAGCAACAGTGGGTGCCACAGTGCATGATGGGATACCCATGATCGGGTACCTAAACCAATCCAGGAAAGAAGTACATTGACGGAAAGAGGGATTCTTCGCCAGCTCGACAATGCCCGTAACTTTTTTTTTTATTAATCTGCAGCTAATAAATTGGCTTTTCTCTCAGGACAGGTTGCCTTAACCCATGTTACAGCACGGTTTGCATACACACTGCTGTTAACATGGTTTAAGGCAACCGTGTTGGTCAATAACCAAGCTAAACCCTTGCTCTGAGCAGGGTTTTAGCACTGTTTGAAGCACGGTCTACAGTGTAGACGCAAGTCTTTTAAACCATATTATCAGAGTTGAAACGGATTAAAACACGGCAAAATGTGGCAGTGTGTACAGGGCCTTTGTTGCACTGTCTCCAGCCTGTCCTTAGGTTGTAGGGAATATACGCACACTTCAGGTGGTTGGGGTAGTCTGGGGCTGTGCTTGCATGTCTTACCTCAGACGTGTATCTTCACTATGACTATACACCCGGAAGTGAATTATCACTCTTATATTAGGCACTAGATTTCTAAAAGGAGTACTTTTTTTTTTTTTTTTTAAAGGAAAATCCTTTCTTCTAAAAAGAAGTCCCTGGAATTTTTTTTTTGGTTTTTAGGAGAAAGGTGTGTCACCCTCCCCAGGCCAGGTCTGTCCATCAAGGTGCTAGTAATCCCACGCGAACCACCCAGCTGGTAAAACCCCCCTCCTCCCACAGAGCTCTTTCATGAACTGTGTAAAAAAGAAGTCTGTCTTTTCTATCTTTCTAACTTCACCCCCTTCCAGGTTTCATTAATCTGAATGTGCCAGTGGGTGCCTGCTGACAAATGAGTTGAAATATTCCATGGCAGCCATGCAGCTGCCAAAATCCTTCCCTTTCCCCTGTAGCTGCCTTTATTCTGAAACTGAAGGCACCAACTCTGGGATCTTCAGTCTGATTTCACAGCTTATTGAGGTTAGAAAGATGCACGTTTAAGTATTACTATGGAAACGCTTGCATGACTTTCTTACCTTGCTGAGCCTGTCTGAGTGAGCAACATCCAAGTTGTCGGCTTCAATTCTGAAATACTAGCAGATACAGGAGGAGAGGGAGGGATTTTGACAGCTGTATGGGGAGGAGCCAGTATTTTAACACAGTTGGTACCTTCATGGGTTGTGGTAGGGCTGTGCAAGTAATAAATACTAATTTTACAATACCACAAATACGGTGCTCGCACTGAATACTGAGTAGTTTTGATTGTTTTGGGTACTCTTATTTAGGAAAGTAAACTAAAAATATGAGTTCAAATGTTGTGTTTCTAAACCTCTGTCCCGGGTGACACAGCAATAATGCTACTACTTGCCGCACTTGTAGTTTGGGTTCAGGAGTGGACTTGGTTGCTTGGGCGTCGGTTAGGGTGAGTGGATGGAGTGTCTTAGGGACAGCTCTCCTCTCTCCTGAAGGGGTGTTACAGCATCCTGCTACTAGCTTCCCACCTGGCAAAGGCTTCGTATAGTGGGAGCACCTCATCAGTGGGAGTGCTGCCCTCTGATGCTGATACATGCATGCATGCAGCGGCATACACGCACACACGGTGCATCATTGTACATTGGGCATCCCTGGGGGAAAAGATGCAGGAGGAAAAATCTCTGACTGGATAGATGACTCCCTGGCCCTCTGTAGGCTCCACATCATGAACTGGCCAGGCTCCAGGGATCTGGACTGTACTGTGTGGTTGGGAGGACATCCCTCCACCCTCTGTCCTTGCTAAAGGGGGTGGGAGGGGAAACTCACCTGGAGCCAGCTAAGTCTGAAAGAAGGTGAGTGATGGAACTGGGGAGGGCCACGGATTATTGGGACCAGCAAGTGCAGGAGGATAAAGAAGTGATGGAGGAAAAAAAAACATTTTTCATCTTCAGCTGGCCAGGGCTAGTCTCATGGGCATCCCCTCTATGCCCTGGTCATTTACCAATTTCCTACCACTTCCCTATTCTTCCACACAGACTGTTAAAAAAACAAATGCAAACTTTAGCACTGTACAAGATGTCAACAATTTTCTTATCTTGGAACTTACCCTCTCCCTAGCCTGCCCCCACCCTGTCCTGGAAATAGTCCTCCCCAATCTTGACACCTTATCTATGATTTGCTGTGGATGTCTATATTATCTAAAATCCAGGCTAATCAGTGTCTCCCCCCGCCCCACCACCACACACACACACAGCATGCCCTATCCCTTTACTAATACAGTCATTAAACTGTATCTGTGATCGGGGCACACTATGGGTTGGGGTGGGGGGGCAGTGGTCTTCATCCTTAATGCTGTGCAGACTATATTGCATCATGAATGATGCCGACCAATCAGATATACCTACCACACACACACACACACACACACACGCTTACTTAACATTTACCATACCAATGTTATGATGTTCTCCAAACGTAACTGTGATTATGCAACCCCTAGGTGGCACTATTCCAAGGGCTACTACCCCCGCCTGCGTGGCTAGTTGCAGGTTAAGGGGCCTGGGTATTGAAATGGGTGCCTCCACCTGAAGGACAGGGTTGTTTGTAGCAAGGCTAACCTGGGTACAGCCCTCCGGTACACTGGAACCCCCCTCTTTCCCTTCCAGTGGCCTGGACAATGTAGAGTAAATACTTTCACAATAACCCTTGTTCACCACACAAATCCCCACTCTGTCTGCACTTACCACCAGGGCTGGTTCCTCTGGCTCAACCCTGGAGACCCCCTGTAAAACAAGGTTATGCACAGCAAATAGCAACAGTACAGTACTTTCGACACAAACTGGAACCACAGTCTGGTTAAGTGCAAAAAGGAGTTGGATCTGATTTATTTAGGGGACTTGAACAAGGAAGGGGTGTAATCAGGTTGATTTGGCTTAAAGGCTAAATCAATCAGGCAGTCATAATTACACTTCAGAGTCCCTGCACAGTCACACACTCTGGGTGCCCAGGTGGGAGTAAGGTGGGCCAGCCTGGAACGTAGCCTGGGGTAGGCCGGCATCACAGCTGGTTGGGGCCCTGTGATGGAAGAAAGAAACATGCACAACCACACACAATTTGTAATCTGGAGCCGGATGGCTCAGTTTGTGACAAGAAAAAAACAAGTGAATTAGATTACAA
Source organism: Neoceratodus forsteri (assembly GCA_016271365.2). Taxonomy (NCBI): domain Eukaryota; kingdom Metazoa; phylum Chordata; order Ceratodontiformes; family Ceratodontidae; genus Neoceratodus; species Neoceratodus forsteri. The sequence continues at coordinate 649,295,308 of CM057452.1, forward strand.
CACTTTTGATTTAGCTGATGTTGCAGGGATCTATCCTAGTGTTTACTCATGATACCCAATACAGGACACAGGAGGGATGAAATTGAGACTGCAGGTTGATGAGCTGAAGTGCCAGGAGAAGCAGGGCCCACACGAATCACCAAGGTGTTGAGCAGGGGGCTGATCCCCAGGTAGGTCTCTCATTGATGGTTTTCTCTGTGGGTTGAGTAGTCTGGCTGGGCCCATGTGACAAGGCCCAGACCGCGGAACAGTTCAGATGCAAGTCCAAGAAAGCTGGATGCAGCGTCCAGCAAGCAAGGCACAGTTAAACACACAGTGGGGAACCAAATCGCAACCTACTAGCAGCACACAGCACATTTATAGTAAAGCAATCACCACTATACCAGGCGGATGACAGTTCAGTCGCAATCACAGAGTCTCTGCGCAAAACTGGGGTTCAGCGGTAATTGAAGGTCCTGACAGGCCGATTGCATTCAGCAAATCTTCGGTCTTCTTCAGATTTTAAGCCTGATCACCAATTCAGTGGCTTAAGTCGCTCTCACAACTTCGGATGCAATCAGATTCTTTGAAGAGCTGCTTCACAAGGGACAACAGACAGGCAGGCCAAAACTCAGCCCTTGCATAGTTCTCCAGCGCGAACTACATAGAAGCTGCTACTTGAATATCTCAAGCTGTTCATCCTTTCATTTCCCAACTCAGACTGACTCCCTGCTGCAAGCAGCCTGGGACTTTCCTCGGGATCCAAAAGATTTGGTTGGCTGATCATCTGTCTGTCAATACAAGGGTTCCACCTCCAGGTCCATTTGGGCGCCAAAGTCTCAAAACTACAATTCCTACAGAATTTTGCTCCCACAAGACCCCTGGGGACAGGCACCATTTTAGGGTCCCCAAAGGTAATGATTGGTCCACAATAGCAGTCCAGAACCAAGATGGTGGTACAATATCGAAATGTCCATGCTGCAAAAAAGGCAAGTTAGACAAACTTCCATAACATTACTTTAACAATAGCTACTCAGCAAACAAGTACAGCTTCTAACAGAGCTCCCTCTGCGCAAATAGTGATGGCAGAATGGAGCTATTATCTGGCAATCTGGGCGGGACTCAAGCATAGAAACACTAAGCCCCCTCCCAGATTAAATGAGCACCACGTTATAGGCAGCTCTTAAAGAGACCGAGCCAAGAGGCATTAAGGCACTTCCAAACAATATCTTTTAAATGGTTAATACACAGGATACCAGCCTGGCTATGGGCATTTAGGCACACCCAAGGAAGACTTTCAGGAACCCCCATTTGTAGGGGGATTACAATTATAAATCACTAAAGTGATTTCTGCCAGTCGGTGCACAGAGCCACTGTACCCTTTTCTCCTGTGTACGGTGTGCTTTCATGCAGGAGCACAAAGAGGAAGCGCTTCACTTCAGCGCTGGGGCAAGATGGCAAAATAAAATTAAAAAAATCTAAACTTATTATAAATCACTCGTGCTAAGCTTGAGTGATTTATAATAAGCTAATAGGGCCTTTAAGGGATGTGTGTTGTGGTATAACAGACTCCTGCTATGAGGTCTGGGCAGACAGAACTACTCCGCTTTGCCCCATGGTCCTCCCACCAAACCCTCCTGCTTAGAATCTTATGTACCTTAAGAGACATCCCTCAGAGACCCTATTAACTTACAGTATACAAAAGTACAGTTCTAGTCCTAACCATAGAGGACCCAGTTTTGTTTTTTGTTTTTTTATGCAGTCTGCCCAATTATGCGTGTTTGTATAAGCATCAGCCAGTTTTTGTGATTCTGTTGCAGTAAAGAAGCAAAGAGAAATACATATTCATCGTACTGTGTAAAATAAAAGTATATTTTGATCCCGGTATTCTGATGGCACAATGAACCGCAAGTGCACACTGAAAAACATACCAAAATATTGTAAAACAATTTTATTTGACTTTATATACATTATATAAATATGGATAACTGTGATGTCGTTTGAACGTTAAATTTTAAACTCCTCTCACTGATTGTCAAATGCTCCCATTACCATTCTATGGGCTTCAGTAGTCCGCTTTGCCAGCCGACAGATTGTGCGAACATCAGCATGGTGCACTGTTTACATTTACTAATCCTCACTATAGGAAGTTGTTTTAACCAGTGAGACTGCAGAAGTGTGCATGAACTCTCCATTTATCACAGGATCAGTGAACAGTATTTATGCTCATCACTGCATTCCTATTTGCTGGGATGTTTTGTCTCTATTTCTACCAAATGTAACAGTCCTACTAACGTGGTGCGGGCTTGCTTTGGAGTGAAGAAGCAACTTCTAGTCAGTAGCCCGTAACTTTTCCATTTTTTAATTTTTAAACCCACTTTGTATCTATCAAGAAAGCAACACTGCCTGTGCTAGTGCATTTAGAGTAGACTGGGGTGGTACACCACAGTGTTCACATTAGGAGCCTGACTGGAGTAGTTAGAAATAGCTAGACACCAGTGTTGTAAGTGGTTCACAAGAATTAAAGGAACTCTATATATGAGGGGAGGGTACTCAGATTTCTTTGGTAATATGCTCAGGTCTTACTTTCTTTGTATATAAATAATAAATATTGATAAGCCCAAAAGTTTTAATCACAAGGACACACTGGGCTGGACCACCAGCGGCTAAGTCGTGGCCCTTGTGGCATAGATAGACAGTGCCTTCTCCTTCGTACAAAAGCCAACTGCCTATATTTTAAATGAGAAACTAAAATGCCCAAAGCCTTACTCAAGAGTTTTAATTTTATTTAACCTATTGCACCTTGTTGTACTGTGCTGCCCAATCCCCCTCCCCCCAGGACACATCCGAAAACAAGCTTTTACTCCCCTGGTAAAACTGTTTGAATAGATGACACAAGAGTAAGGAGAGTTTGTAGGGAAAATGTACAAACTCTCAGATTACCATTTTGTAATCGAGACAGTTTAAATTTTTAACCCAGACAGTGACAGCCAGATACACCCATCTCTGCTTGACTTTCATTTCCAACCCAGACAGTGACAGCCAGATACACTCACTTCTGCTTGACTTTCATTTCCAGCTGTGTTTAGCTGTGAGCCAGCCAGGCAAATAGCAGCTGACAGACTCTCCCAGTTGACTACTGTGCTGTTGCGGTGCCATATGGGTTGTGTGGATTGCTCAGAAACCATGTCAAAGCAGTGAGCTGCTCAGCTCCCGATGAAGGAGGACATGGACAATGTAAGGGTTAACACATGAAAGGCTGGCAGCATAGTCTAGAGGTTAGAGTAACGAGCTGCGAATGAGCTTGGTGTATGTAGCAGATCTTGGTCTGATTCCCACAACCTCCACTTGCATACTGTGTGACTCTGAGCAAGTCACATAACCACCCCAGTGCTCCCAAGTCTCCTCTGAAAACAGGCACTTGGGACTTCCAGTTCCACCTCCTTCCTGATGTGCACCTAGATTTCAGAGCGCCGACCCCCGGGTTATTAAACCACCTAATCTGCACGGTTTCTGGAGTCCATCAGTACCTCCCCACATAGCGAGTTGACAAAGTAAATTGAATCGACTCTAAAAATGCTGCCGAAAGGTTGCGTGAAGGAGAACTTGTATGAATACCTAAAGCCGACCCCGGAACCAGACTCGCGCAGCATCAGGCAGACAGGAAAGAGCAAGGCCCTGGATGCACCCACCTCCCCAGCTACTTACTGGGAGGATGAAACTGAGGAAGAATTTACCATTACATCCCAGAGGCTATGCCAGGAGCTCCAAAAAATAAATGGGACAATGCAAAATATGGAGAAAACAGTGCTGGAGACAGAGATAGCAGTGGTGGCCCAGTGAGCAGGGGAGCAAGAGGTAGGCCTTTCAGAGACAAACACCGAGGTACAAGAGCATGAAGTACTCTGCTATCTCTTAAAGAGAGACAGAGAATGGATGGAGAGACTTGATGACCTGGAATTAAGATCTCGCAGGGACAATATTCGGATTTACAGAGTCCCCGAGGATACTGAGCAGGGGGAGCATATGGAGGTTTTCCTAGAGAGTTTTTTGAAGGAGCTACTCGACCTACCCAAGGATCAATCACTCAGTATAGTCCGAGCTCACAGAGCGTTGGCAAAAAAAAACAGTGGGCCCAAAGGCTGCTCCTCGATCAATCGTAAAGTTTCTCAACTACCGCACCAAGACATCTGTTTTGCAGGTGGCCTGGGCTAAAATAAACAGTGCTGTTTGGGGACACACGCCTGTTCTTTGACCACGACTTCACCCCTTACACGCAGCAGAAAAGGAGAGCCCTTCTCGAAATAAAAGTGTTTAGCAGCCAAGACTATTAAAATGCACCTCATTGCTCCGGCCCAGTTGAAAATCTTTCTGCCTAAGGGCCCGGTGTTTTTTAGATCACTTGCAGAGGCTCGTCCTACCTTGCTGGAGCTAAAAGTCCCTAATGATCTTCTCGGCAGGCCAGATTCCTCCTCGTCAGAAACCAGATGGAGACGTGGAAGTGGAGGAGAAACTCTAGACAAAAAGGAACCATAAATGACCTCAACGATCAATTAGGAGGGGATCAAGCCAGAACAATGAGGCAGGAGCATCCCTGGGACACTTGGGGGGGGGGGGGAGCGGTGATATTGCAGAGACCTTAGTGGCACTTATATATCCTTTACTGGTTGACTTTATCGCTCCCTTCTCTCTTGGAAAGGGGTTTTCATACTGACTTGATTAGAACTGGGGAAAGTGCACCTGTGGGGGTGGGGGGGGGACTACGGGATGTCAGATAATCACAGTACTGTGGGGGAAATGTTCATTGGGTAAAATGCTTTAAAAATGTATAAATGTGATGGAGAGAGGTCATTGTATCTATACCAGAGTGTCATTGAAGGGCTGGGGCTGGGCCCTCGGGTGGAGATTGCAATCATCAGCTGGTATCTGACCTTGATAATGGGAGGGAGGAGCTGGAGACACAGCGACTGTGGGGGCATGAACATAGTCTTATGGTCTGCCGGATGTTGTCCCGGTCCATGCTGGAGGGATTCCCCAGGACCCACAGAAATACCGCTGTGGTGGGCCTTAGGGGGAGGGATCATCTCATGACCCCGCTTTCGGGCATTGCCTTTGGCTCCCCCATATAGAGGGATGTTAGGATGTGTCAACCCTGACCCCTGACGCATGGCAAAGGTACTCCTGGAGGCCACGTTGAGCCTATACATTGAAAGGAGAAATGCGGCATAAATGCATAAAACACCCTTTATTCATTCTGGCAATAGGTGGAGTGATGTCTCTTATCTTCCCCAATACTTAGCTATTCCTGTGGGGGGGGGGCATGGGAGTGAAGATAACGGCTCTTATAGTGGCTGGAAATACAGAACAAAAGAGGATCGGTGGAGAAGTATTAACGGGAGGGAGGCATCTAACTAATATGGGTTTGGCAGGTAGAAAAAGTCAATTACCCCCAAAGCGCAAGATGTGCGCATGGCCCACACTGTTAGGGCCACACCCAGCTGGCTTAATAACATCGACAAAGTGGGCAGGGTGCAAATAATATGTTGGAAGCTTTGTGTTCATGTTAAAAAATTTTAAGTTCTGTTTACATTATTATTGTTCAGGAAAAAGTAGGGAGACTCAATGGCATGAATGCAGGGGGTGGAGGGAGAGACACCGTAATGATGAATGAAGGAGTAGTCATAACCTACAATATTAGGGGAATGGGCAGTCCAGTTAAGAGGAAAAAAGTCTTAAATGAGCTCAAGCAGGTAGGGGTGGAGATAGCCCTCCTACAAGAAACCCATTTAGACCCCAAGGAGAGCACTAAGTTGAAGAGGGCATGGGTGGGCCAGGTTTTTTCCGCCCCTTATTTAGCCCACCCTCACAGGAGAGGAGAGGAGTGGTTATTTTAATGCATAAAGAATGTCCCTTTCAAGTGGAGGGTTGTAATACTGATGAAGATAGTAGATTTATTATAGTAAGGGGCAGACACAGGGATCAACCCTGTACAATACTGAATGTCTATGCCCCTAACTCAGATGCAGAGAATCATGCTTTCTTAAAGAAAGTACTGCTCAGGGCGATGCCTCATCCAGGCAAACTATTGATAGTGGGAGGGGATTTTGATTTAGTGCTGAGCCCCTCATTGGATCGGTCTGGCTTTAACCAGGGGCCACCATCTAGGGCAGCAAGAACTCTGGCAAGACTCATGAGGGACCTGGGTCTTTTGGACATCTGGCGTTATTTACACCCAAGGGTTGGGGATTACTTATGTTGGCCACCCCCTCATAATGCTTATTCTAGGATCGATTTGGTACTAATACCTAAAGAATGGGCACACAAAGTGGAGGAGGCTAAAATTCAGGTCCGGACACTGCCAGATCATGGCATGGTCTCGCTAAGGCTCCACATGACCCCGGAAATGTAGAACTCCACATGGAGACTAAATGTCTCTTCATTAAATAAAGCTGAATTCAAAGAGAGGGTCTAAGGGGCAGTTGAGGAATATAGTCACAACTACCCAACCCATGAAACTATGGCAGCCATATGGTGGGATGGGTTGAAGACCTACCTGACTGGGAAAATCATATAATATGCCTCACAACTGAGAAGAAGGCACCAAGAGGAGATTACTGGACTGGAAGCTAAATTGTGGGACCTAGAAGTAGAGCACAAGACAGCCTTGAACCTAGCGATCAAGAACGAGCTTGATATCAACAGGCAAAAGTTAAACAAGCTATTAGATGAAAAAACAGAGTGACAGCTTAGATACTCCCATCAGAGGTTTTACAAATAGGGGGGAAGGTGGACAAATTACTTGCCTGTCAGATTTGTAAAGAGGCCGGCTCGAGGAATATCCTTAAAGTGAAAACCTCACAGGGAGGCTAGACCTCCAATCCCAAAGACATAGTTAACCAGTTTAAAAAGTTTTGCAAACTTCTATACTCCCAGGAACTAGTAGAGGACTTTTGTCACCACCTGGACAGCTTTTTTGTGGGGATCAAACTGCAGAAGCTGCCTCAAGAAGAGAGGGACTTCCTGGACTCCCCACTTGGGGATGAGGAGGTTCTTGCAAGCCTACAGGCATTGTGGGTGGGTAAGGCCCCCAGTCTGAACTGCATACCAGTGGAGCTTTATAAAACATTTAAAGATCGGCTAGCCCTGCTTCTGGGTGGGGTGTGCAGAGAGGTTCAGCAGAAGGGAACACCATCACCGAGTTGGCAATATGCACAGATCATGGTAATGCATAAGGAGGGTAAAGACCCGGGGTAATGTGGGTCCTACAGACCTATATCCTTGTTGAATGTTGACCAGAAGATTTACACCTCAGTTCTGGCCAAAAGGCTGCAAATGGTGGTGGGGCGCCTGGTCCATCCGGACCAAATGGGATTCATTAATGGGAGGCTTCTGCATGACATCAGGTGTTTATTGAACCTGATTACCCACCAACAATCTGCCAACAAATGCACCCTGGCCATTTTCATGGACACAGAAAAGGCCTTTAACAGGGTCAGTTGGGGTTTTCTCCATCGTACTGTTGAAGATGGGATTTGGGCCTGAATTTAGAGGGAGTGTGGGAGCCCTTTCTGCTGCCCCACGGGCCATGGTTCGGGTAAATGGATTTACAACAGAGAGGTTCCATCTCACAAGGGGGACAAGGCAGGGTTGTCCCTTGTCACCTTTATTTGTCCTGTGCATAGAACCATTAGCAGTGAGAATTAGAGCTGCAAAAAACATCGGGGGCAAAAGAGCACAAAATCTCTCTACGCTGATTCCCTTTTTCATATCACCTCCCCTGAACCATCTCTCCTGGCATTAAAGTGGGAATTAGAGAATTATGGACGTGTATCTGGGTACAAAATTAGCTATGATAAATCAGAAGCAGTGCGGTTTGGAGGGACGGTTCCCAAAAAGGTAATGAGGGATTTTCCTTATAAGTGGGCCAAGGCTAACACGGTGAGGTACTTGGGAATTAAGGTCACCCCACGCTTGTCAAACCTGGTTGAGTTGAACTACGGGAAGCTCTGGGGAGAAATCTCTGGTGATATTACCAGATGGAAGCTCCTTCTGCTTTCCTTGGGAGGAAGAGTGGAGATAATAAAAATGAATGTCCTCCCCGGCTTATGTTTCTGTTCCAGGCACTCCCCTTAGGGATCCTGAGGAGGTACTGGAATGGAGTTCTAGGGGACTTACCCAGGTTTGTTTGTCAGGGAGGCCAATGAAGAATTGGAGTGGAGCTTCTCTCCCAACCCAAAGATTGGGGAGGCCTTGCCTACCCGGATCTTAAACTGTATTACCTAGCAGCCCAAATAGCTCCAGTCATTTCCTGGTTAAAGTGAGAGGGTGAAGACGGTTGGCAGGGCATAAGGTTCTCTCTGACCTCCCTGCCCCATGCCCTGATCACCAACGTCACATATCAGACAATTAAAAGTCCTTGGACCAGACATACACTTAGGGTCTTGATCAAGGCCAGAAAAGTCACCCAGACACCAGAGGGAATAGGCCCATTAACTTCTATTTTAGGAGACCCGAGTTTCCTTCCTGCACAGATGGATCTGGGTTTTAGGACATGGAACAATAGAGCCCTAGTCAGGTTCTATAATGTATTACAAGGAGATGTTATGATGTCCTTCGAACATGTACAGCAAAAATATAATCTGGATAAGTCCCAATTTTTAAAGATACCTTCAAGTGGGGCATTATTTAAACACACACAGATAGATTTCCAAGATTACAAGGGACCTGACAGGGTTGGAGGAATTCATGTATTGGTCTGCCAGATTAGTTGGTCAGGGGAAAATGATATCAGTGGGATATAGGGTGCTGCAAAGGGAGGTCAGTGCCCACTTCTGGGTCCTAAGAGACAGATGGGAGAGGGAGTTGGGGTCCCAAATTTCTGATCATTGTTGGCAGGAGGCCTGGAAAAAAGGATGGCGCATGACAGTGTCCCCAACCTGGAGGGAGTTTCTTTGGAAGTGTCTCTCCAGGTTCTTCCACACACCCTCGGTTATGAAGCATTTCCAGGGTGGGAACACAGATCCATGTTGGAGAGGGTGTGGCCAGGTGGGTACACATACCCACATCTTTTCAACATGTCCAAAGGTGAGGTGATTTTGGCAGGGGATATCTCGGACCCTTGGCCTATTATGGGAGTGACTGTCCTGTGCTCCTTTGACTCCCTTGTCCTGGGATTGGATCTTTGGGGAACTGGGGGGAGTGGTCAGCAGTCTTTGTTCAGGCTGCTCTGCCTGGCCGCACTCAAACGAATCACATCTAGATGGCTCACCACGATCCTGCCAGATCTTGGTTCCTGGAGACGCAGGGTAGAAGAGCTAAAGTGGATGGAAGGCCTGACAGCCAAATTGCGACTGGCAGAGGAGAAATGTAGAGAGCAGTGGGGGACTTGGGAGAGAGGGAGAGTACCAGGCTGTCAGAGCCAGATCGCTCACAGTGTTAGATCCTTTACTCTTGGGATGTTCTGTTGTCTGATTATTAAAAGGGGGTTTCACTTGAGCTGAACCAGGGCAAAGAACTGGCTACAATTGGGATTTTGGACTCTTGGGAAGGGCAGGGTAGTGAGAAATGGACTGACCCATTCCTCTCCCCCCCCCCCCAATCATCATAATGTTTATTAACCATAACTGCCTGAATGAGTCTCCCTATAAAGTTACAAGACTCCTGTTGAGTCTCTACTTGAAGGGGTTTTGCCCCTAGTTTCCCATTCTTCTAAATTAGAACTTTTCTGTGTAAAAAGACATTTGCTTGGCTTGCGATACTAGAGCTGCACTAATTAACTGCCTGGAGATGGGGGCATGTTGTCTCATCTTTTCTTAGAAGGTGCACAGATACCCAAGAGTAACGTACAGCTCATAGCTACCTGAGAGCTAATAATTAGAGCATACTGTATTCAAGATTGGTAACCAGGAGGGGAAGAGCAATTATAGAGAGATAAAGTGTTATATTTTCCCCTCCAAGATATAAAATAAGGGTGATGTTTGAAAGAAAAAGTGAATGTAGTTATAACAAATGGAAACTGATGCATTTCATGTGATAAAATCCATGTACGAGTTGTACATTTGATTCTGGAAATAAAATTTGAGTTTTAAAAAAAGAAAACAGGCACTTGTGCCTAGTGGGCCTTACCTGGTTACCAAAAGAATAAATAAAAAATAAAAACCAAAAAAGTGATGCAGAATAGTGAGTAGCCAGTTCAGTGTGCTTGATTTTCTGCCTTCAGCCTCTTGTGGCCCACTCCCAAAGTTTCTTCTTCCATGAGCTGATGCAGGCTTGCAGTCAACCTTCACGTAACAATTGAGCACTCACTACTGTAAATAAAGGCAGCCACATGTTTTAATGCTTATAAGTAGATTCACTTTTATTTAAGTTAAAATCAGCATTGCCACATGAAACTGTGGATCCATACTGCGCCTGACGCAATTTCGGATCTGACCAGCCCTTTTCTCAAAGGCCTTTGAGAAAGGGTTGGTCAGATTCAAAATGCATCAAGTGCAGTAAGGGTCCACGACTTCATGTGGTAATGTTGATTTTAACTTAAATAAAGGTTTAATTTACTTATAAGAGTTACAAACATATGGTTGCCTTTATTTACAGTGGTGTGGGCCCAATTGTTAATATGAAGGTTCTACAAGTTTTTTTTTTTTTTTATTGGAAGCACCACCTTCCTTGTGTGGCTGTTTTTGACATATTTTTAGGCTTGCAGTCAAGACTAGTCCTCCTTCTGACTTCTCTTCCCAGTCCAGAGTTCCAGAAGGACAGGCAGAGTCTGAATGTTGTGTGCATGGCCACTCATCTTTGCACACTGCTACTATCCTGGCACAAATGGCATGGATGACTGTGGTGTGCAGTATTAATGCTACAGGTGAGGGTCTGGCATGGCCGCACACCAACTACTTCCTCTGTTAGACCTTAGGCCTTCAGTCTATATGATGGAACCTCCTGTAGCCCACCTGCTTGGTAGATATTTGTTCTGTGAGTAACTGTCTCCTTCCTATTAACATCTCCCTTTCCGCAGCCAGCCAGGTGGCACTGAGGGTTGAGGTGCAGGATACCACACCTCGCTCCACGCCGGTGACCCAAGTTCGGGAATGGACTCAGGCCATTGGGGGTCAACAGGAGATGAGAGTTTTGAGCATCCAGAACACTACTCTCCTCTCCTGGGGTGGGTTAGTGTGTGCACCCGCCACTCTAGCAACCCCAGTGGAGACTGGGGGTGCAGCAGTGGGGGCCTCATAACAGGGCAGTGACAGACGTCCTGTGGGCGAGCACGGAAGCATGCTTACCAAACACTGGACGTCTTTGCATGTCCGCACCCTAGAGGAATCTGAAAGATAGAAATCCCCTTAAGACATGCACAATGATGTCCTCAATGGGCGACCTCTCCCCCAGCCAAACAAAGCCCGGAGTAAGTCAGGGCAGGGGTCCAAGGGTGATGCAGTCTTCCCCCCCATCCACCTCCATCCGGGGGGGACTCTTCATGGGGTGTAAGCCACGGTCCTTCCTGCTATGCATCCATGGTGGAGGCTGGCTGGTGGGGCAAGTTGGGCGACCGTGTACAAGGCGGAGCATTGGGCAAGCATGCCCCGGCCGTCAAGAGGAGCAAAACTAAAGTTAACAAAAAACAAATCTTCCTTTCCAGTCTGACCACACTCAGACTGGCTGCTTTCACTCTGCAGTGCACATGCTCAACTCTGGGATCAGCCAGGATAGTACACCAGCTGAGACTTCAAACCCAGAAGTTGAATTGAGTGCGAGAAACTGAACAAACTGGAATGGTGATCTGACTGTAGAGAAGGTAGCAGAATGCCATTCCAGAGCATTCAGAACTGCTTTCAACACTGCTAGTCACCTTCTTACTCTTGCATTATTGTTTGTGTCTTCCAAGTACAGGCCAAACAGAGGACAGTTCTAGTCTTTCACAGAAGGCAGTCCCACCCACCTGGGAGACTGGACAAGTGCGAGTCCCAGAATCCCACACTGGAACCTGCAGGGAGCAGAGCATGTCGAAGCAATGTGCTGCTCATCTCCCAGTGAGGAAGGACATGGGCTGCATAAGGGCTAATACATGACAGGGTTTGGTTGTTGGGCATGATGCATAGTTGAGTACAGCAACCACCAAAGATGTGCATTATTCTCTCATGACATCACACCCTAGAGTGTGCTATCTCACTAATGAAATAGACTTTTATTTGTTTAACAAAAAAAATGGGCCAGTCTTACCTCACGCCACGCTAGTGACCTGGGTTCAGGAGCAAGCTTGGGTTATCGGTGGTCAGCTAGGGAGGAGAGAATTGAGCATCCAGAAGACTGCTCTCCTCTTCTGTCCTGGGAAGGGTGGGTTGTGCTTGTCATAGTGTGCAACAAGATCCCCTTTTATGAACCCTTTTTCTCCTTTTGCTGCTCTCTTTAAGTCTGCTGCAGCAGCATCTCTAACACTCTCTCTCTCTCAGCCTCTGATTTTATTTTTCCCCCTTTTTCAGTAAGGCCACCTAAAAAAGGTTCTTGCTATGCTATGTCTTACATATTGTTTTTCTCTGGGTCCTTACTGTGGGATATTGTTTGTACCCCCCCCCCCACCACCACCACCACCACCTTAGAGAAACACTCCTTGGGAATGTTTTTTTTTATACTTTAACTATTGTTCAGCTCATATTGGCTCCCAAAACAAGTATTGTGCCAATATGGCAAGCAGGGGTTGTTATTCTAACCCTCCTTTGACGGCTCCTGGAGCTGGGCTGGGTTGCTGTAAATGTTGAATGCATTGCTGGAGCGGTTCTGTACAAAGCCATGTAAAAGAAACTGTGTGTTAGCGGTATCCTTACCTGATACCCTAGCGGTCATTCCCAAGCTAAAAAGAGTTGACTGGTTCAGGAAAAAAAAACGCTATAATGCTGTAGATACTGCTCGACCTCTCAACCTCCTGCCTCATAAATCAGGGACAAGGCTTAAAAAAATCAGGGACAAAGGACCAAATTCAGGGACACATCTTCAAAATTAGAGATATCCACCCAGAAAGCTGGTAGAATATGGGGCTTAGTGCAAAATGCATTTTCTAAAGAAGAACAAGTCTGTAACTTTAATGCTTGACATTGTTTTGTGCTTACAGTTATCACTGTTTAGCCACAAAAACACAAATTTTAGGAGGGACAGAGTAAAATTTTGAGGCAAAATCAGGGACGTCCCTGAAAATCAGGGACACTTGAGAGGTATGCTTGATGCGCACGTTCGAGCAGTATCACAACTGTACAGAGAAATTATAGAGCTGCTTCAGCCAATCTCCAAATAGCATGTTACCATGTATTAGTAACTAGGAGACACAGTAAAAGAAGGAACAATGTAAACACCTGTGGAATAAAAATGATTTACACGATTTGAGTCACAGCACTTGTAAAATAAAGCATTTTTGCATATGAACACAGGTATTTTGACATGTTTTCTGGGTATAGGTTAGGTGTCTCGTGGCGGTATAAAACACCGTGTTGCTAGTTTTATACCGACTCACTACACCCTGCACCAGGATCTCATAGGACTTAAACTGTATACAGTCAAAAAGAAGTAGCATATAGACTTTATACACAGTGACAGAATGTTGCACAGTAAAGTGCTGTCCTTTTGTTTTAACTAGTAGAAATGATGTATGCTGCATGTGGAGTGTTGCATAAGGGGGGAAAGAAACTTAAAAGAAAGGAATGCTTACTTTAAATGACTTATTTCACTATTTATGTTTCGTTTCGGTATATGAATACATTTTTTTTTCCTTGAATGTACTCTACATAATAAACTTAAAGTATAACAGGAGAGACAGTGTACACTGGATAAGCTGCTTGCTGCTTACCGCTGCTGTGGACTGTGCTCTGTGAGCTACCCAGTGTTGTCTAAGCACCGGCCGGCCCTTTCTTTGTTATACATGTTCTGGCCAGATCAAGGGGAGGAGCCTACAGCTGCAGCTAAACAGACACCTTCTGGTCAGATCCACCACGGCTGCATAATGAAGCTAGTGAAGTTGTGTGGAATTGTTAAGGAGGTATGGAGAAACAACACAACGATTTGTAAATAGTAAGATTTGTTTTAGTTTCTGTTGTAAGGAAGGCATACACATTATTAGGAAAATATATGGAGGTGTACATTTTAATGGAAGGAATAGGAAGCTCACAAAAGAACCCCAGAGCAAATGCCACTGATATGTGCTATCCAGGATTATATTGGCCAGACAGACAAATTTTAAGGAAAACACAATTACACATACCCCAATAATGCAAAGCATCAAGGGAAACACATGCAAATCCCATGATGGTACAGAAGGTGGCAGTACATGAAAAAAGTAATGCCTGGCATATGTTCAGCCTTGGGATTATTTACAGGTTTTTTTTTTTGAGAAATAGGGTTTTTGTCCATGAGGTGATGTAAGTTATATTTAAGCAATGTGTTGATGTCAGGAAGTTGGGTGTAATGATGATGGATTGTTAGAGAAAATGTGATATTAACTTTCAGAGGGGGTGCCTTTGATAAGGGCAAGGTAAGTATGCTTGTGATAATGGGAATATTAGGAAGGTATGACCACCTGATCCCCTTCTTGTATAGAAGGAGCACATATTGGATATTGTGTCAGATGTGAGGTAGGGTCAGTATAGTACTGACCGCTGCATGAGAAGTACCCGGTCTCTAGCTGCTTTTCTAGAGTCCTTATGTGATTCCTGGCTGTGAGATGGTTTCAGTTCATGTCTGATTTGTTTTATTTTAGTATTTCAATGAATCAAGTCTGCCTTTGTTTGTTGGATATTAATAAATTATTTGCTTGGCTTTTGCCTTACGACTGTCAGTTCTGTGTGTGTGTCCATAGTTTCCCACTAATCCATGACAGTGCTCCTCTGCATCAAGTGACTCCCAGTGGAGACTGGGTGAGCTAAAGCAGAGGGACACCTGGAAAGGGGTGGAGGTGATGGTGGATGTCCTGTGGGCGGGTGAGGGAACATGCCTGTCACATGCTGGACATCATTGCATGTCAACACCTCTGGGGTCACGGAACAAAGGAAAAACCTCGGCACCTGGGAGGACAACAACGAGCCCTACAGCAGTCCCCACACCCAATGCCAGATCCAGCCCAGTCAGGTCTCCCTCCACCTCGCCCCGCCTGCCAACTGGATTTATGGAGCACCAAGGTAGGTGGTAGCAGCCCTGCCTCGGGGAGTACAAGTCATGGGTGGGGGAAGGGGCTCACTTCAGGTGTGGGTGTAGGATGGAGCTCTGGAGGGGGACCTGACCTGGGGGAATCTCAGGCTGGGTGGGAGAAAGCCACCTGTAAAAGTGGCTACATCTGAGGGGAGATCTCAGGGGGCTGGCGACTGGAGGGAAAGAGTTGGAGAAAAAACAAACATGTTGTTCAGGTGAAGTATGCAGGTTATAAAATAGATGGTTACATGGTGTGTTTCAACCAATGAGTTTATAGGATTTTCGTCACTGAGTTTGTGATTGGCATCCATTCACCCTGTTTGCTGGCTACTGTGTGCTGTGAGTGATAAAAGCAGCCACTTACCCAACCTCCCAGCCAGAGTAAGGGTGCAGTCACCAGTAGCTTAATTTTCAGTGGAGGAATGAGGGGAATAAAAGTCAGTAAATGGTGAATAAAGAAAATAAAATTGAATAGACCACATATGTGTTGTATACATTTATATGAGGTAATGTAATAATTTATTTTCTTTTATGATTTTAGGTGAATATGATAGTCCTGGGTAACCGAGTGGGAATCCCTAAACCATTTGGGCCCATTATTAATGGGAGATGCTGTCTAGAAGAAAAGGTGACCTGCTTGCTGGAGCCTCTTGGATTGCAGTGCACATTCATTGATGACTTTGAATCGTATCACGAGATGTTGGGAGAAGTCCATTGTGGAACCAATGTTCCGCAGAAAGCCATTTACATTGAAGTGGTGGAATATGGTGTTGTAACTGAATAACAGACAGAGATGTTACCTCTGTTCTAGCTGTCTGCTGGTTGTTTCATACAGTTGACTGACTAAGCAGCGTGTAAGTCATTTCAAACTTAATGCAAGAATTACAGTACTTAAGTACTTCCAAATGGTATGAGGCTTAGTATCCTGTAATTTCTAAAACTAGGCATTGATCAAAAACATTGACAGGCGGACATAGCAAGATCAGTTCCTGCTTTGGCTGGCTATCACTGCTTTTGCTGGTGTTACAAGCCTCATTTGAAAATCACCTGGGGGTAGAATCCATGCGCTAAACAGAGAGAGAAATGACAGGTGACTTGACCTCCAGTAATTTAAACCCTGTATAAATTTCAATTTTATTTTTTCTCTAACTTTTTCAACATGTACTAAATCAGCTTTAACGCTTCAAATTAAGTAGAAAGGAGTTATACAAAACATGAGGTTAAGCGTCAGGTCCATGATTACGTTCACATTTCCTGTAAATTCTAGATCACTGTTTGACTCATCTTGTCTAGTGGATATACATGTCCGGTAACTGTGCACAACAGAATGCCACCGAATCTTTTCATAACGAAGTTGTGTACATTCAGTATGACACACCAGTGTGTGTAATTATGGGTCAGGTGTGTTGTCTTTAAACACTGAAGAGGAACATGGGATTATTGACTGCAACTACACATCCTTGAAGTGTCTTTTTGCACTTATAACATTGGTTCTACTTAAAAAAAATTAAAAAAAAGCTTTCTGATTTTTTATAAAAATATTTTCTGTGTGAAATTTGGGCAGAAAGCAAAAACATAGTTCCTGTTGAGGTGTATTGATATTGTAGCTGAACCTGGTGTACAGGCTAAATAAGTAAAGGAGTGTAATTATAGCCAGATAATCACACGTTT
This sequence comes from Neoceratodus forsteri, assembly GCA_016271365.2. Taxonomy (NCBI): domain Eukaryota; kingdom Metazoa; phylum Chordata; order Ceratodontiformes; family Ceratodontidae; genus Neoceratodus; species Neoceratodus forsteri. The sequence continues at coordinate 649,312,126 of CM057452.1, forward strand.
GTACTTGTCTTTTAGCCAATCGGGTGGCTAGAATGTTCTTAGCCATGTTTTAAGTTTAATGCACTCTCCCTTTTCTCAAACACTGCTCATCCAGTTTCAGTCAGTGTGATAGAAAATGCACACTTTGATTGCAGTGCTATTATTATCTTATGCTGAAAGGGCAGAGAATGTAAATTGCAAACAGTGTTTTGCTTACAAAGCCTTATCCTAGAGAACCTGTGGAGGGAGGAGGGGAAAAAAGAAATAGGAACTTAGTTTTGTTCTTCTCTACAGATCTTCTCTTGAAGATCTGCTACAGTAAGTTTCTCTCGAGGATCTACTTTTACAGCGAGTTCTTACATAACTGTAACTCGGGTGGGATTGGGGCACTGGAGGAGGTGGCAAGGACAAGGCCCTTCTGAGAGCTGGCTCTGGCTAATGCTGAAAGATAAACAGTGGCCCAGTATTATATGGTCCCCACCCAAAGCAAAGCAAACTTCATTTATATAAGGCAGCCTTCCAAAGCTCAGGGCGCCTTTACAAAAATACCATACAAATTTTAAAACTCAATTCATTGAACAACAACTTAAAAATGTAAAATTGAAATTTGTTAAAAACAATTCACACCCACAGTGCAGCAACAATAATGTAATCAGATTTCCAGTAAATCAGCAATGATCCTCAAAAGCCTGTGCAAAAATATGGACTTTCAGGGCTTTCTTAAATTTTTCTGCAGTCAGGTTATTTTGTATCCGACGAGGCAGAGAATTCCACAGGGTAGGAGCCATAAAGGTAAAGAATCTACCTCCAGATGTTTTCATATGTACCCTGGGAATCTTCAGCAGTCCCTCACCGGAGTGAACAGGAGGGACAATAGGGTAACAGCAGACCCACACCCACAGAAGCGCAGTTTTGTGTGCTACACACCTTGATGTTGTGCTGTTGCTGCAAGAAAGGCAGGGACAAACTGAACAATACAAAACTTGTAGCATATTCAGAAAGATACAAATGCAACTGCAGATTTATTGAAGCAACTCATGGTCAGAACCCCAGCACTTCACGTCACTCTGACTTTTCATTGGGGGGGGGGGATGGAGTCAACAACACATACATGTATTTTAGTGCATTACAGCGGTAAAACTTTTGACCAATATTATTTAAATTCTATTTTAGATTGCCCCGTATCACCTGACCTGTATGACACTTGTCTTTCCCAATTTTGAGTCTACTTTTAACACTTTATTCCACATTTGAAATTATAAAAAAAAAAAAAAAGTACTGCTCTTGTTATGGCTCAGGCAAGGTTTTCATCCATATTCTCAGCTGTTTCTGTACACCTCTTCTCCCATGATGTCAGGGAGCAGTGTCTACAGTACACTAGTTCATTTAGTCACATGTGAAGTGATGTTAAAGATATTAAGCAGTGGATGTTCAAAAACAACACAGAATATTACTGAAAACCTGGTGTGAGCCATATTAAAAGGAGCACTCCTTTTTGTTATTTCAGCTGTTCACAAAAAGTGGTAAAGCAGAGTCAAAATGAGGGGAAATGAGTATCATACAAGTCTGGAGATGAGAGGCAGTCTAAAACAGAATAAAAAATATAGGTCGGCCCAGTGGCATAGAGGGTTAAGGCGATGGCGCCTTACCTCGACCCATGCTGGTGACCCAGGTTCAGGAACGGACTCGGGGTGCCAGGGGTAGGCAGGGAATGAAGAGGATTGAGCGCCCGGAGGACTACTGTCCTCTTTGGGGGTGGGGGGATTGGGTTGCCTTGCTTAGCGGCGGCTTCCGGTGGAGACTGGGAGGCACTACACAAGCGGCGCAAAGTGGGAACACAAGAAAACTGGAAAACAGCTCTGGTGTCCACCAGATGACAGAATCCCTGTTCCACGATATCGCTGAAACCTCCAAGGGACCGCCTCCACCTCAGCAGTGCTTCCGTGGGGCTTAATGGATCGTGTGCTAGGTATGATCTCTCTCCCCGGTGCCTTCCCCCTTGGAGGAGAGGGACCTGCCCAGTGAAAGCGATACACCGGGATACCCTTCAGGAGTCAGCTGTAATGTGGGGATGGTAGGAAGGTCCAAGAAGAGGATGGCTGGTAGGTCATGGGAGCACTGAGGAGCCTGAAGGAGTAGGGGACATTAGAGCGCGAAGTGGGATAAAGACGATAATACAAAAAAAAATATATATATATATATATGTCAAAATTTTCACCACTTTCATGCACTGCTACTTTAAAGTGGCACTATTATTAACCATTTAATTGCCAACAATTCATGTGTGATTTCACAAGCTGAATAGAAACGGCCTTTGTGTTAGCAAGAAATTGTTGTCAGAAAATGGAAACATATTTTTGCTTATTTGGATCTGCCATATTTAAAAGCGATTTACAATTTATAATAGTAAGTAGTATTGGCTGACTTCATTTCAGGTTGGCAAGGAAAGGTGGTGGTAGTCAGATATAATGAATTGTTGGCAATTTTGTGGTTAATGACACTGCCACTTCAAGAATTGCACTATAAATGTGTGTACGTGTTGTTTGACTCCACCCCTCACTCTATCATCTGTTAAAAGATGTGGTGTGGCAGCAGTATTCTCTTAGTATGTATTCTCTAGGGCAGGGTCAACCCTAGTGGTCAGTACTACAACCATCAGCCCTTCCACCCGCAGGCTTCATGACCGGCATTGGCACAGATGAGAGTGAGCACTCCAACCAAGAATTCCAGGTGCTAGATAGAGCTGTCCCACACCTTGTCAGTGGTGGTCACCTTGTCTATACTTGTGTTCCATTCACCTTATCAGTGTATGGCCCTTCTGGATCCAGACTCTGACTCCACATTTTTTTATTTGATCCCTCATACCTGGTCCAAGAGCATGTTGGACTAGCACTGTACCAAGCTGCCTTGGAGGGAAATCGCTCCTCTTTCGCCTTGCTCTTGGACAGTATTTGCACTGTTTTTTTGTAGCTAATTCCGGGTCGCTCCTGAAAAGGGGACCTTCGGGGCCCAGTGGGCTAACCCAGTTAACAAAATTTTATAAATACAAATAAATAAGATATCCTCGGCCCTGGACGTTCCATTTTAATGGAATGTTATTTTCAGTTATTTAAAGAAACGGGAAAACAATTTGGCTATAAGAATACCTCCAAAAGACTGGGTGTAGCTGATTAGGTCACTGAGAATATATTTTAGTAACAAACTAAATAGGATTAAATTTAAAATTTTTAGAGTGCCTTTTATCCCTTACCATTACATACAGTGAACCCTTTGTCTTCCCTTTTTGTTTTTAGTGGATACGCAACATGTAATGGATACATGTAGGGGAAAAATATATTTTTGGCAATTTGTATTCACAAAAATATTCTAGAAACACATTGTGGTTATGAACCAAATCTATGCATCCTTGGTACTTTTACAAAGCAGCTACTTTTCACCAGCCCCCAAAAGAAAACGGCCCTAGTTATCACAGGAGGATGTACAGGAAGACACTGGCAGGATACTTACCCAGTCACCACCAAATGCCCTCTGGAATCAGTTGGTTTGGACTACAGGAAACAGGAAAACCATTGCAGTTGGCAGTAAACAGAGGAACATTTTAATATTCTAGATGGAAACCACAACAACAAAGCTAAATTATTTATTAATTGAAAACTGGTAGCCGGGAAAGGCACACTGAGCCTAGGCTCGTTTCCTGGTGTGATCTGGGGGGAAGGGAAAAAGGAAGTCAAAATATACATGGTAGAAAAATGCAAGGTGCAGCAAACATACAATAATTAACAATAAATACGATACAGAAAACAGTGTATTGGCTAATATATAAAAAACTAGTGTATTGGTTAATGGAAAACTAAGTGCGAGAGAGTGTTACATGGCAAATTTAACTATGGTCAGGCCAGGAGCAGGAATGGGCAGCAGGCACTTTAAGCTGGCATTTGAGGAAGAAAAGGGAGAGACGTAGTGTGTATGTGGGGGTTCTTCGAAAGGAAGGGAAGACTCACGGAGAAAGCTGTAATAATATGTTGCTAAGAAAATTTTGCTGCTCTTTTGTTTGTTTTTTTCTTTTTCTTTTTTCTGTATCAGCCCCCACTGATGTGATGAAATAACAGCTGCAAAAAGAATATGCTGTAAAGAGTAATGTCCTGTAAACCTTTTTTTTTTTTAATAAAACCAAAATAAAGGTATTTCCCCCAAACTGTGTCCACTTTGTTATTTTGTTCATTTGAAATGTGTTGACTGGGAAAGACACACTGAGCTGATGTTTCTAGGTGTGACCTGCTTTTTTTGGGGGGGTGATGCAGTTGGAAGCAGAAACAGTAATATAAAGTGATACAATGTATTTAAAAAGAAAGCAAAAGTTAATCAAAGTACCATAGACCATGGTTGCTGATGTAGTACCAAATGAAACCACAGAAACGAAAAGCAGCATAATAAATTAAGCATATGCAAACGAGTGCAAATTGGTCCGGTCAATACCCGACAAAATTATGTAACCAGTGATCGCAAGTTAAATGTCTGCGCTCACTAAAAGTTACCTGCAAGAGTGGAGGCAGAGGGAAAAAGTTGTAAGCAGTTGAAAAGATAAACTTTTAAAAAGTTTAATAGTGAAATAAAGAATTTGTTGAAACGGCAAGTATTCGCAATCAACCAATTCTACCCATACTGCAGTGGTACATGTTATGTCATGCGTCGGTCCCACAATGAAGCCCATAATGCACCATCACAGAAATCTGAATTCAGCAGTACCAAAGCGTATTTCAGCAGCACTAAGTTTTTTATGTGTTCACAACCATGTAGTGGCATCACAGGAATGAGTGCTAAAAATTACGGGAACATTTTAGAGGGAGATGTTGGTTACCCTCGATGTATGTGATCGAGGTGTTCTCATTTTTTGTGACTAAACGAGCAGCGTATTTTCGTTCCAGAAATAAAGATTTTAAAGTAGAATTCCGTGTCTGTGTTCATCTTTACAGAAATTGTAACGTGGCATTATTACTACATATGCTGTTGCTAGCCTTGCTTGTTGAGCAGAAAGCAGCTAACTAAAAGAAGCTACATTTTCTTCTTAATTTAAAACGTATATCTCAGCAGGAGTCAGTGTCTGTTAAGATTAAGTAGACAGATAACTTTATTAGAAGTAGAAAGGGACTTATTTAGGGTTAAAAAAAAAGAAAGAAGGTCAGTGTGTATTCTGTGCAGTGAAGGGTACTGTATCAGCTGACTTTGCTAAACCAGTAGGAGGAAAGAGAGCTTACCTGGGGGTGTGGTTTAGACACTATAAAAGCAGGTGAGTCAAATTACAACTTCCTGTTGCTGGCCTTTTTTCTTACTAATTGCCCTCCATCTCACCCACCCAAAGTCAGTTCTACTTTTATAGCCACTGGATTTGACTGTCAACAGGAACTTCCTGTTTGGCAGTAGGAAGGAAAGGATCATAGAGAAACCTTGGTTTTGTCAACCCTAAAGTAAAAGTAGCTCACTCTCCCCAGCTGCTGGTGGTCTGATATTGAGCAAGGAAGAAGGAGGCTACTGAAGAAGATAGGAAGTTGCTGTCCCAGAACAGGAAGGGTGAGAGTTGTAAGGAGAGGAGAGAGTAAGCATCCAGAGAAACAGCAGAGGGGACACAAAATAAGACATGATAGGAGTGGTGCAGTGCAATGGCTGTGGGGCGGCAGTGTTCCGGGAGACATTCTGGATCCTGCGATGCTGCCCTATTTGCAGGCACCTCTCTGGTCTGAGAGAGGAGGTTGCCGTCTCCAGGCTGACCTGGCTAGGATTCAGTGAAACCTCCTCCCCCACCCAGGGACCACCAGGGCCAATGCCACTACCTCAGAGGTTGCCAAGAAAGAGGAGAGGCTGGACCAGGGTGGGCTCAAGGAGGGAGAGGGTGGTGGAACAGAGTTGCATCCCTCCAGCTGTACCTCTCCACAATTCATTCACTCTTCTGGTGGATAGTGGTTCCTCTATGGAGGCACCTGCAGTGGAGACCAAGGAGGATGCTGGGAACCTTCACAAAGGAGACCCAAAGGAGGGTGGCATGGGACACCACAGGGGAAGGAAACAACTCCTGGTGGGGGACTCAATCATTAGGGGGGTAGAAATGGGGGAGGAAGGGGAGAGGGAGGTAAGGTGCCTTCCTGGCGCCACAGCTTGGAGGGACAGGAAGCGAATCCTCAGGATCGTGGGAGGAGCTGCACGAGGGAGGGAGCTGGATGTCATTGGGTACCTAGGGACAAATGACCTGGCTAGGAATGGGATCAGAGCAGTGCAAGAGGAGTTTGTAGAGTTGGAAGGGGCCTTAGACAAGTAAGTATACGGTAACCTTTCTCGGAGGTGCTGCCTGTTCACGGCAAGGGAGATGCTAGGCACTTCTCACCAGGGAATTAAATGAGTGGTTGAAAAACTGGTGTGGAGCTCAGGTTTTGGCTTCATTGGGGACTGGGGAGCCACCTGGAGGATGCAGACCTTATACTGGTGCGATGGTCTGCATCTGTCCAGAGGGAGACCAGGATCCTAGGTGAGAGGGTTTAATGCTTCATTGGCAAGCATTTAAACTAGCCAAGGGAGGCACTGAAAAGAAGCAGGGAATCGAGCTTCCCTCCACAAAACATGGTGATTAGTGAGGTAAACACCAAGGTACAGAAGGTTATTAGGAGCAGAACAGATTTAAATGTAAAAAAAGGCAAAGGCAGTAAGGACAGAAATGGGGCTAAAAGGGGTAAGGCTATCAAAAAGTGGAGGGTGATGAGTACCAATGCCCGTAGTCTGTGTAACAAGCTCCCTGAACTAGTGGCCTTGATGGAAGAGGGTTGCCTGGATATTGTGGCAGTCACAGAAACATGGTACACAGAGAACCATGACTGGGATGTCAACATACCAGGATACACAATCTACAGGAGGGACAGGGAGGGTGAAAGAGGAGGAGGAGTAGCTCTCTATGTAAAGGAAGGGATCAAAGCAACAGAACTAAAGAATAAACAGGGAACAAATGAGGCACTTTGGGTCACCTTGGAGACAGGAAATGGCACCACAATCCACATGGGGTTGTATACAGACCCCCATCTCAGGGAGGAATGGACAAGGAAATGATAGAAGGCTTTCTTAGAATGGCAGAAAAGGGAGATATTGTTGATGGGGACCTGAATATGCCAGATGTTAACTGGAGCACCTTGCTGCAGGCACATCCAAGAGCAGGGTCATTCTTGATGCCCACAGGGGCATGCCTCAGACAGCTAGTATCAGAACCCACTCGGGAGGGAGCAATCTTAGACCTGGTACTTTCAAATGGGATGGAGAAATAATCTCAGATTTAGAAGTGGGTAGCCATCTGGGAACAAGCAACCACCAAACAGTGTGGTTCACGATAAACACGCACATACAATCAAGCCATACAAAAGCAAGAGTACTAGACTTTAGGAGGCTGACTTTGGGAAAATGAGAGAGTGCCTCAGAAAAGCACTAGCAAACAGGCAAGAAGGAGGGGTGGAGGAACAATGGGAGTGATCAAAACAGCCATCACAGAGGCAACAAGTGTTTGTGTAAAGCAAATCAATAAAACAAACGAAGGAAAAAAACGCTATGGTTCACAAAAGAGGTGGCAGGGAAGGTTAAGGAGAAAAGGACAGCATTCAGGAAATATAAGGAAACACAGAAGGAGCAGGACAGAGAACTTTATCAGTTAAAGCAGAAAGAGGCTGGGAAGGCAGTCAGAATAGCAAAGGCCCAAACTGAGGACAGGATAGCCAATTCTGTTAAGAAGGAGGATAAGACCTCTTATAGGTACATTAGGGAGCGAAGGAAGACCAAAGGAGGGATACTGAAGCTTAATAAAGGGGAGGGAATGTGGGTAGAGGGTGACAGTGAAAAAGCATGGATACTGAACGAATATTTCTGCTCAGTATTCACAAAGGAAGAGGAGGGGGAGTTACCTAAACCAAACAAGAGAAACACTCTGAAGACGGGGTCGATACCAGTCCATTTACAGAAGAAAGGGTTCTGAAAGAACTAATAAAATTGAAGGTAGGACAAAGCAATGGGGCCTGATGGGCTTCACCCAAGAATTCTAAAAGAACTAAGGGTAGAACTAGTGACATTGCTGACTACTCTCTTTAACAAATCCTGGGAGGATGGGGTGGTACCCGAGGACTGGAGGAGGGCAGATGTGATTCCTCTTCACAAAAGTGGGAGCAGGACAGAGGCAGGAAACTACAGACCAGTTAGTTTGACCTCAGTGGTAGGGAAAATGATGGAATCACTTCTGAAGGAAAGAATTGTTGAGTACCTAGAGGCCAGTGGGGCACAGGACCCAAGGCAGCATGGATTCACAATGGGAAGGTCGTGTCAGACGAATCTAATAGATTTCTTTGACTGGGTGACCAAAGTAGTAGACCAGGGAGGGGCTGTGGACATGGCCTACCTAGATTTTAGCAAGGCATTTGATACAGTCCCACACAAAAGATTAATACACAAGATAGCCAGCCTTGAAATGGGTCCCAATGTGGTAGCCTGGATAAAAAATTGGCTAGACAACAGGACGCAAAGGGTAGTAGTAAATGGAGTACACAGTGAAGAAAGGAGGGTTACTAGCGGGGTACCGCAGGGTTCAGTACTGGGACCGGTCCTTTTTAATGTCTTTATAAGCGACATTGCAGAGGAACTGGAAGGAAAAGTATGTCTCTTGGCAGATGACACAAAGATCTGCAGCAGGGTTGATACACAAGATGGAGTGGACAGGATGAGAAGGGACTTGGCAAGGTTGGAGGAATGGTCAAATGTATGGCAGCTCAGATTCAATGCAAAGAAGTGCAAGGTAATGCACATGGGAAACAAAAACCCAGGGGAAGCGTACACAATGGGGGGTGAGATACTGACAACAGTAAAAATAGAAAGGGACCTGGGGGTAATTATATCAGATGACCTAAAGGTGGGCAAGCAATGTGAGAAGGCAGTAAGGAAGGCTGGGGGGATACTGGGATACATAGGAAGAGGCATCAATAGTAGAAAACATGAAGTTGTTATCCCTCTGTACAGACAGTTGGTCAGACCCATCTGGAGTACTGTGTGCAGTTCTGAGACCTCATCTCCGCAAAGACATAGACAGAGTGGAGGCTGTCCAGAGGAGGGCACTCCAAATGGTGCAGGGTCTGCACCGAAGACATATGAAGAAAGACTAAAGGAGCTTAATATGTATACTCTTGAGGAAAGAAGGAGAGAGGGACATGATAGAAACTTCAAGTACCTCAAGGGAATTAACAAAGTCCAAGAGGGTAGCGTCTTCCAGAAAAAGAGATGTGCAAGAACAAGGGGGCACAATTTGAAGATAGAGGGGGAACGCTCAGGGGTAATGTGAGGAAGTATTTTTTCACTGAGAGGGTTGTGGATGCATGGAACAGCCTCCCTGAGGAGGTCGTGGAGTCAGGAACAGTGGGGGACTTCAAGAATGCATGGGACAGGCATAAGGCAGTCCTAGGGGCGCGTAAGAGGAAGTAAGTTGTTGGTTAACTAGGATCTGCAGCTTATCTGTTAGGTAGGAAAATGGGCAGACTAGGTGGGCCAAGCGGTCCTTATCTGCTGTCAAATTCTATGTTTCTATGTTACAGGTGGATTAAGTCACTCAAAAGGATGGGTCTACAGTGGAATTAATCCATGGTTGGGTTGTTGGAGGCACGAGGCCGAACACCCCCAACCATGGATTAATTCCACAATAGACCCATCCTTTCTTGTGGCTTAATCCTTACATAAGTACCAGGAGGCACCAAATAATTTTATAATGTATTGGTTGATGTCCTGAACTTAAAGGAGTATTTCCTCAGCTGGATAGCTAGTCAGCTATACACTATTGCCCCCACCACCAGCAATATATTTTTCTCACAACAGCTTTGTTCTGTTCCTCACCCCCACCATAGAATACTGCCCCACCACAGCACGTCCCTTCCAGCAGGGTCAGATGGGGTATTGCAAATCAGATGCATTTTAATGAAAGTGGATTCACATACACCTGGGCATGGGACAAAATGGAGTTTTGCTGCTCACACCTAACACTTCACTGCACTAATTTCCTGGTAATTATGTCTCATTGGTAATACAAAGAGGCATCTTTTGAGTTTAAAGATCAATTGCAGTGTTTTTAAAATGCTTTTAACATAGTTTATTCGCTTGCCATGAAAACAACCACTCCGTATATATTGTAAGTACAGTTGTAGCCAAAGACATGGTAGGATATTTCCTGATATTTCGTGATGTTGTTAATGACTTTCTCTCTGCTGCCCTACTGTGGAACTGCAGAAAGCAGATTTCTCTAGAAATATCACAGAAATTCCAGGAAATATCTCACCACGTCAGTGGCTGTGACAATGTGCAGGAACTGTCATTTCTCATGCTCAGATTCTGTTTTACTTTTAAAGGTTTCACAGAAAATCCCTCGGACATTTTCAGACAAGCTAGTAGAATCTTGGGTACGTGCTGATTCCGCTGAAGCAGCAGTGCCATCATTTTCCTCAAGGATCTGGTAGCTCAGTACATCATATTATGACATTTAAAAATCCGTCTGTATTTCCAGTTTTATGGTGGTGGCCTGTATTAATCAAATTATTCCAGTAAAACACCATGAAGAGATATCTTTCAATTCCCTAAGTCCACCCCACCCCAAAAGAAAAACATCAACATGACAGGCTCTTAACATGAACATTTTTGATCTTCTTCGAGGTACAGCTCTTGCAACAGGTTACACCTTTAGGACTGAAGCCGGCAGGCGTCAGGACCCCATGGAAATCTTCTAGCTAGCAGTCTTCAGCGGGGACTGCCTCCAACGTTGGTCCCACCCCCGACGTCAGGCGTTGTACATAAGGAGGCGGTCCCGCCAGAATCCCCAGTTCTTTCCCGCCGTCGACTTGCATGTCTCGACCCTTTGGTCAGTGTCTAGCGCGCGACATTTGGAAAAGTTCTTTTTTCCATTTCTCTGTCAAGAAACTTCTTCTGCAATTGTCTGCCATCCGATGTCCTCACCAACATCCGCGGAGGGCCATCCATCTAAGTGTGCCTGCGGGAAGCAAATTCCCTTCAAAGATCCACACTCAGCCTGCGTGCGGTGCCTAGGCCCGGACCACGACACCCGGGCCTGCTCCTTTTGTCAAGGCTTCAATAGTCGGACCTGGATCCGTCGTCAGAAGGCCCTCCTAGCTTACCTTCTGGAAGAAAGGTTGAAGGCCATGGAACCTGCCTCCAAGGGGGAATCTTCCCGAAAAAGCCGGCAGGCACCTCGAAAAACACAGGGAGAAGGTGAGAACTAGATCCCCTTCTAGGGCCTCAGACTCCCGCAGCTCCGGCTCCCAGTCCGACCGCTCTCCATCCCGGGCCCGCTCTCAGCCTCCCCCGGTCGCGGTCAAGTCTTCTACCGGTTCCTCCACTCTGCAGCCTATTAAGACCCCCAGGCCTTCTTCTCCTTCGTCTAAGGCCTCGCTGAGGTCAGGGGACTGCCACCGCCACAAGTCCGGCTCCTGCCACTCTGCCCCCGACGTCCGGTTGGTCTCCTTGCCTCCTCCCCCCCAACGGAAAACCAAGGAGCTGACCTCGCTCAAACGGACATCGGATCCGACGTCAACCCACCTGACGTCGGCCAAGCACCACCGGTCCCGGGACCCGATGACAGCTAGACGCCCGTCGCCGGTCAGGTCCTCACCACCGCAGATGCCAGCCGGGGGACCGACACCCATTCCCGCAGATGGAGGAACCCCAACGCCGCCTACCGATGTCGGCCAGGAGGCGCTCACGGAGGAGGAGTCGACCCAGCCCGAGGACCAGGCGGGCGACCCCGGTACTGTCGAGCCCCCGAGGGAACCCTCTCCTGAACCAGAGACCCCCGGGGGGCCGACGCCGGGACCAGATGACCGACCACCAGCGCCCGGCCCACCGTCAGGCCTGAATATTGCTGAGGTGAAGGAGTTATTCACTTTCTGGTGGGACACCATTAAAAAGGATGTGGTCCCCACACCCTCTCCTCCTCCTCCTCCACCCGTGACTCCACTGGCCCCAGCGCCCCCCACTCCATCTGGGGCAGCAGGCCGGGTACCTTCCCCCCAGGATCCTGCTGAATTTCCTAGGGGTAGACCATCGGACAAGAGAAGACCTCCATCCAGATCTTCTTCAGGGTCACCCAGCCCCAAAAGACCCAGAAGACGCCGCTACTTGCCGTCGACGGAGGACTCGGGATCGGAATTCTCTGGTAGATCCAGATCCCCTTCTCCCATCAGCGTCCCCTTTCCGGACCCACGTGAACTCCCAAGATCTCCTCTGGATGACCCATCATTCTCAGAGATTATGAGGCATATCCAGGAGGACATGGGCTGGGACGCAGAAGACCTCGACCCCGAGAGGCTACGCCTTGCGCGTTATCTTCGGCAAAAGGACCCAAAGCCTGTGGTGGTACCACCCTTGGTGGACACCTTCGTGGACGTCACCAAGGCAGCGTGGAAACATCCACACTTGCTCCCGGTGATGCCGAAGAAGGCTGACCACCTGTACAAGGCCCCTAGGGAGGACCAGTACTTGGCATCTCATCCTCTGGCCAATTCCCTGGTCATCACAGCCTCACATGACCGGTCCCAAAGGCCGCAACATCTGAGCACCCAGCCACCGGACTCCGAGTCCAAGCAATTGGACACAATGGGTAGGCGCATGTACACAGCTGCGACCTGCGCCATTAGGTCCCTCAATTATCTTACCCACATGGTCCAGTTTCAGAACGCCCTGTGGGAGCAGGGACAAGAGCTGGCAGAAAAGATGGCAGAAGGTGAGCAGAAGGAAGAGCTACTCCAGCTCCTCCGCACTGGTTCAGATGTGGGAACCCAGGTGCTTCGAGCCGCGTATGACTCCGCGGACTCCTCAGCCAGAGCGGCAGCCTCAGGTGTATGCCTCCGGAGACACTCATGGCTCCGTGTCTCCGGATTCACCCCGGACGTCCAGAAGAACATACTGGACGTCCCCTTTCACGGCAAAGTTCTTTTTGGCGAGTTCTCGGAGAAGGTCATCACCAAGCTTCAGGAGGCCAGGAAGGCCGTGAGATCTGTCCAGGCCATGTACAGATCCAGGCCCGGTTCTTTTCATAGGAACCAGAGCCATTTTCGCGGCCGGACTCAGAGGCAACAGTCCCGTTCCGGCCTGCAACAGAGGGGCTCGTTCCCCCGGAAAGCCCAGGGCAAGTCATCCTCGGGCAGAGGCCAACGTCCCACCAAGTTGGCCCAGCCTGCAGGACCCACAGCCGCCACAGCATGACTCCTTCCTGGCCCTCGCCCCTCAGGATCAACGGGACACCAAGGTCGGGGGTCGTGTTGCAGACCACCTGCCAGGGTGGCAGTCAATCACCACCGACAGTTGGGTACTCCAATTTGTCAAAAAAGGCCACTTTATAGAGTTCACAGACAAGCCACCCACAAGGCCTCCCCTGCTCTCCCGCTACTTGGGTCAGCACAGATTGGTCATCAGGCAAGAAGTACTCGCGCTTCTGCACAAAGGAGCCGTGGAGTACGTCCCGGGGAACCAGAGAGGAAGAGGCTACTATTCCCACTTCTTCCTGGTTCCAAAGAAAACAGGGGACCTCCGTCCAATCTTGGACCTCAGCGACCTCAACATGTCGGTCGCTTACAAATGGTTCTGCATGGTGACCCTCCAGGGCCTTATACCCATGCTGAAGAAGGATGCATTTCTGGCGTCGCTGGACATGCAGGACGCTTACCTGCACATCCCCATAGCTCAGGCGCACAGGAGGTTCCTGCGCTTTGAGTTTCTCGGCCACCACTATCGGTTCCGAGCGCTTCCTTTCGGGCTGTCATCAGCCCCCAGGGTCTTTACCAAGTGCATGGCAGTCGTGGCAGCGACTCTAAGGAGACAGGGCCACTACATGTTCCCTTACCTGGATGACTGGCTTCTCATGGCCACCTCCCAGGAGGCGCTGTTGATGGCTATCCAGCACACCTAGGCTCTTTTTCAGTCGCTGGGCATACTTATCAACTATGAGAAGTCTCTCCTGGTACCATCCCAGAAGCTGCAATTCATAGGCGCAGTTCTGGACACCGTCCAAGGGAAAGCCTTTCTTCCCGAGGACAGAGCAGAACGCATCAGGTCCCTCATCAGGGACTTTTCAGCAAAGAAACCGTCCCAGCCAGACTGGTTCTTCGCCTGCTCGGACATATGGCTGCGGCCATTCCAACCGTCCTGATGGCAAGGCTCCACATGCGGGTAACCCAGTGGATGCTCAGAGTGCAATGGGACCAGAAGCAAGACCATATGCAGCAGCCAGTCAGAATCACGAGGGCCGTGAGTCCGGATTTGCAATGGTGGCTAGACCCGGGGACCCTCTCTGTGGGGGTCCCATTCGTAGCGCCGTCCCCAGAGGTAATCCTCTCCACAGATGCCTCAGAGCTGGGGTTGGGGGCACACCTGATGGGTGTGATCTTAGGGAACGTGGACCCCTCAAGAAGCCCACCTCCACATCAATATTCTGGAGATGAGGGTGGTCCTGTATGCCCTGCAAGCCTTCCAGTCAGAAATTCCACCGAGTACTCTTCTGCTTCAAACAGACAATACGGCGGTGATGTATTACCTCAACAAACAAGGAGGCACACACTCCTACCCCCTCTGCAGGGAGGCCATGAGAGTGTGGGAATGGGTAATTCGACACGGCGCAAACCTGATTGCAGTTCATGTTCCCGGAGTGGACAACACGGTCGCAGACAGTCTGAGTTGCTCCCAGGCCAGAGTCCACGAGTGGGAACTTCTTCAGGAGGTAGCAGAGGATCTGTTTCATCGATGGGGCACTCCAGAATTGGACTTGTTCGCTTCCCCATCCAACGCAAAACTGCCCCATTTTTGCTCGCTAGATCCAGAGCCTGGTGTTTTCTGGTGAGACGCGTTGTCCCTCTCCTGGGTGGGCAGATTCCTCTACGCTTTTCCTCCCTTCCCGTTGATCCAGAGAATCCTTCTCAAACTTCGCAGGGAGCATGCAACAATGATCTTGGTAGTGCCTTTCTGGCCCAGACAGATTTGGTTCCTGCTTTTGACTCAATTGTCCTGGGAACCTCCACTTCCTTTGCCAATCAGCTTCCACCTACTGTCTCAAGAGGAGGGTTCACTAGTCCACCCGGACTTGCGCTCGCTGAACCTGCATGCCTGGCTCCTCGAGACATAGCCATTCTGCGACACGGGGTCTCGCAAGAGGTGGCGGAAGTCCTTTCTGCTGCCAGAAAGCCGGCAATGCATGCTACATACGCCATGAAATGACGTCGGTTTTGCCTGTGGTCTCAGGCACGCGGTCTCTCCCCTTTAGACTGTCCAGAAAAATTAGTTCTGGAATACCTGCTTTCCCTCTTTCATTCAGGTCTGGCCTACTCCTCAATTAAGGTTCACCTCTGTGCGATTTCAGCCTACCATTCCCCTATAGGCCAACGCACAGTGGCACAACTCGACACTTCTCGTGACTTTTTGAGGGAGGTGCTCCACCTTAGACCACCCATTAAGGATCCCGTCCCTCCTTGGGACCTGCTTTTTGTCCTGGAGCAGCTTACGCTGCCACCCTTTGAACCTGCCGCAGATTGCGAGCTATGTTTTCTATCATGGAAAACGTTATTTTTGGTTGCTGTTACCTCGGCGAGGAGAATCTCTGAGCTACATGCCCTTATGTGTAAGGAACCTTATTTGATTTTTCACCAGGACAGGGTGTCCCTGAGGACGAATCCAAAATTCCTGCCTAAGGTGGTCTCAGCCCTTACCCTTAATCAGGACATTGATTTGCCAGTGTACTTCCCTAGGTACACCAATAGAGGAGAGGCACTGCTTCACACCCTGGATGTTCACCGCACTTTAAGATACTACTTGACCAGGACCAAACAGCATCGAAAATCCGAGCAGCTGTTTATTTCTTTCGCTGAGAGGATGTTGGGCCAACCAGTCTCAAAGCAAACTCTTTCTCGCTGGCTTGTCCAGTACATTTCCTTTTGCTACAACAACAAACAGAAGCCCCTTCCGGGTACCGTTAGGGGTCATTCCACAAGGGGGGTAGCCACTTCCTTTGCAGCACTAAAAAATGTCTCCATTTCAGCCATCTGTGCTGCAGCTACCTGGAGTTCAGTGCACACCTTCATTAGGCACTGCAGCCTCGACATCGCCTCATGGCGGAGAGCTGGTTTCGGCCTTGCCGTTCTGCAGGGCCTCCTGTCCTATAATCAGGATTTCATAGGATCTCCGTTCCTGCCTCCTCCCTAGGGCGTTTCTAGGCGCCACTGCTTGGGAATCAGTCCTAATGGTGTAACCTGCTGCAAGAGCTGTACCTCGAAGAAGATAGTACAGTTACGTAGGAACTTACCGTAACAGTAGATCTTTGAGAACAGCTCTTGCAGCAGGAACCTTCCCGCCCACCATTCCCCCTTGGAGGAGGTAAGTCCTAGCCTATACTTCGGCAGACTGTCTTCAACCCTGAACTTCTGAGGGCGGGTCCTCGGTCTCCTCTTCTGGTGTCATCCAGCGACCGGAAGTCTCCAGCGGGAGAACTGGGGATTCTGGCGGGACCGCCTCCTTATGTACTACGCCTGACATAGGGGGCAGAACCGACGTCGGAGGCGGTCCCCACTGAAGACTGCTAGCTAGAAGATTTCCGTGGGGTCCTGACGCCTGCCGGCTTCAGTCCTAATGGTGTAACCTGCTGCAAGAGCTGTTCTCGAAGATCTACTGTTACGGTAAGTTCTTACGTAACTGTACTTTTCCTTAGTTCTCCTACTGCCCTGAATGAAACCCAGCAGCTTCCTCCTTATTTCAAAGTACTGTCCCCTAAAAATGACTGATTGATGTGTGAAAGTAACTAAGTATTTATCTGTAATGCTGTACCAGTAAAATTCCATAGGCAAATGTGCGTGTGCGCTTGTAATATGGGTGGGCGGATGTACTGAGCTGCTAGGACCATGAGGAAAATGATATCATTGTTGCCTGAATGGAATGAGCATTCACCCAAGATTCCGCCAGCTAGTTTAAAAATGTTTGAAGGATTTTAATCAAATAGGGGAGCATTAAAATAGTAACTGTACATGACAAATGGCAATTTCTATTTCATATGTAACAAGCAAGGCCTGGTTATCCTTATGTCAGGGTAAAGAAGTAAACGTTTTTATTATGTTTATAATATATCTGCAATTGATCTTTAAGTTGCACAGCTGGAAACTGTGTGGCATAAAGGGGCATATGTGGGCAGAAAAACTCCCTTTATCTTTCAAGAATCAGTCTTCACCATTGATTCCCACTAGTGGGTCTGAGTCGGAGGCGCTAGGACCCAGCGGGAGCTAGAACTCTTCAGAGGGCTGGCACCGTGGTAAGTGGCAGCATGCATTACATCATGAGTCAGCACACACAGCTGCTAGTTTACCTTGGCATCAGACACCAACCACCTCAGTTGCTTTTTCCCCTGCCATCAAGTGTGCTGTTGAGTGCGCATCGGTGACCATGTTGCTCACCTGCCAGAAGTCAGAACTTCACATCTATACGACAACAGTATTTAGTTATTCTCAGTTTTAGTGTTTAAAACTAGAGTTCATTTTTGTGTTGGTTTAGTTTTTATCACATTAAATAACTTAAGTTTCTCTCTCAATCCTACCGATCGTCAGTGGCCACAACCATGGAGGACAGTAGGAAGTCTGAAGAGGCAGGCTATTCTGGCAGTGGGGTTGCATCCGGTCCACACTCTCTTCGAGAGAGGGGTTCTGACAATGGGAAATCCAGTACTTGAGAGGAAAGGCAGACTTCCTGTAAGTACAAAAAGAATCTCTCCTGCGTTGGAGTCCAGGCATTGCTCGACCTGGGTCTCTTTCTTTTCTCACAAGAAGGGGAAGAAATATCACTGGTTGAGGTCGCCCTCTGTAAGATCTGCTGCAAAACACTAGACTTCATGGAGTCAGAGGTCCCCACCATCATCACCAGTGATACTGGGGAATTCTAGGCCTGGAAGGTTGGTGTCTTGAGCCCAGGGTCTCCCCTCCATCTTTAAGTGAGGCCTCCCCTGGACAGTTTCAACCCTGGGCAGCTCTTATGAAGCAGTGGGTGCAGTGTCTGGCCCAGGTGGCATCGCTGGTGGCAACAGTCTCTGACCCTTCAGGTTCAGCTGGGCTGGTGTCACAGGTGGTGTTGCTGGGCGCAGAAGAGTGTTTGCTTTTGGCAACAGTTTTCAGGTCCTTGCCAGGAATGAGGACAGCCATGGTACCATCGCCGGTCACTCTGTTGCCTCCTGGGTTGTCGATGCCCATTCCAGTGTCACATCTGGTGTCTGGTTCAAACTCTTTGGGGTCCAGCCTGGTGTCTGGCCTGGCACCACATGGGCCCACAGTGCCAGGAACCCTCCTAGTGCTGCACACAGTGTTGGTTCCTGTGCCACCTCTGGCACTGGTCCTTCACCCTATGGGGCCAGGACCATTGTCACCAGTGTTGCCACAGCAGCACGCTACATTGTCAGCCTGCAGCCCCACTCTCTTCTATTCTCTTTGAGAGGAGGGTGTAGAGGGGGATGAATCAGATCCAGACCTCAATATCTTTGAAGATGGTGATGATGACTCTTATTATGGTCAAGAGGTCTCAGACCCAGTTCCTGTGTCTGTGCCTCTGGAGGACCTATCTTTCCAGGCTCTGCTCAGAAATATGCCCTCTGTATTGGATTCTGAGCCAACAGTAATTGACCAGGTTAGGCACCTCCAGCTGGAGTTCGTGAACATGCCTAATATTCCAGTCAGTTTAATTCCTTCTGTCCAGCCCGCACTAGAGACCTTATCTGATACAATTTGCAGAAACCTGCTTTGGTGGCACCTGTCCCCAAGCAGACGAGCAGGAAATGTGCTCCCCCCCTAAAATAAACCAGTGTATTTCACTCAGCCTAGATGATGCTGTTATTCTCGTTGAGAATGACAAGGCCATTGTCCCCAAAGAGGTCACTGTGCACTCCACTAACAGAGTCACACATGGTTGACAGTATGGGCAGGGCCCCGTATTTACTGTGATCCTGCGGTTGCAGCAATGGCAGCAGAAATCAGGGCTGACCACAGAAATCAATGCTGGCCACAGAAATCGGGAAAACAAGCCATGCGGCCACAGAAATGCTAGCTATGCTATGCGATCACACAAGGCAAGGGCATAGCTACTGATATGTTAAGTATGCCATATCATGCATACTCATTAGAAGGGCAACAAACATGCTTCCCTCTACAAAGCCAAAAAGCTAGTGGCCACATGGCATCTTCACTCGTGCTGGCTCTTGTTACGTAACTCCATCCAGCCAGTATTGTTTGGGGGGAAGGGAGACCACAGCAAGAGGAGCATAGCTTGATTAGGTCCACAGCAGTTATGATTTGCTGCTGGGTAGGTGCAGGTGTGGGTAGCTCAGCCATGTTAATTTTTTATTGTGAGGCTGCTCACTGTGCACGCTGAATCCCATAAAGATGGATTTAGAAGGAAGAACTGGAAGGCGAGCTGTAGTCAAGAAGTGAGAAGATTCAGTGGTGCCCATGGATGTGGCATCGATCTCGGTGTGGTGGCAGGGATCAGAGGAGGAGGAGCTGATTGCAGAAACATGTGGCTGACAGCAGACCAAACTGTGGACTCAGTCCCCACTGGTGGACATCGATCACAGTTTTGATTTGTGGGCCGCAGATCTGGACCTGCAAGTGTGACAGTAATTTCTTGTGCAGATTAGAACCTGCAGCCTAAGTAGAAGAAGGATCAGCATTTATATAGCGCTTTTCATAAACCGTGTATCCCAAAGCGCTTTACAAGCAATGCTAGACTGGTAGTGAAATGGCTGAATGTGTGGTGGCCGCCATATCGCACATCATTCACACACAACCTGGATAATTGCATGAACCGGTTTATGGGAAGGGGAATGTTGGTGGCATCAAGCTCAATTTATAAGAAGGGTCAAGTTGCCCATCTGCAGCAGAGTTTGGGACCAGGGTATGCTAAAACTGGAGCAAGCTGGTATGGAAAAAAAAATCAGAATGGAGAGTTGTATTGCTTGCTGCTTATACGTAAGTGAAATGAAGGTCACTGACTGAAGAACACCACCACCAACTGAGTTGCTAGGAAAAAGTGAACATGCCCACCATGGTTACTCCAGCTTAATAAGAATGACTTGTTTGCATTTTTTAGTGTGTCCCCCAAAAGAACAAACTCTAGCCAGAGCCAATAGGGCTGTGAAGAGCTACCAAGTGACAAAAGTTACACATGTGCGTTGAAATTATTCAACGCCCAAGTGTAACTTGGCCATTTTTTGGAGGTGTTGCACCAAATTTTCAACATGGCCTTTTTTGGACCCCTCCTCATGAACAGTGCCAGTGTCATTTTGTTCAGTTGTCCCAACATGTGGTTGTGCAGCACAAACACGCTATTCTGTGCCACAGGTGTGAAAACACGTTTTGGGCAGGTTGTGGAAAATGAAAGATAGCCGGCGTTTTGAAGGAGATGTGCAAAAATCGCAATGTTAAAAATGTGGAGTGAAAATATTAAACTGGCGACGTTGGGAGCATGCATAGAAACTGTGCAACGCACGCTCATAATGCAGTCATTTTTTGGAATTTTTTCACCAAATTTGCAACATGGGCTTTTTGGGACCCCACCTCATGAGTAGTTGCACTGTCATTTCATGAATCAGTCCCAAAAGGTGATTCCGTGCAATGACCGTGAAGTCACCTTTCGGGATTGAGTAACAAAATGACAGACAGTTTTCATGAGGTGGGGTCCCAAGTACAGCATGTTGACAATTTGGGGCAAAGAAATGGCTGAAATATCAAGATAGTTGAACCCCCATTGAATGGCTGTATAGCTTGCTTACCTTTAATTCTTCAGTTCGCAGTTGGACTTTGAAGAGTGCAGAGTGTCCCAGTCCAGAGAAGATGACAGCGCCGCCCGGAGGTAAGTATGGGGTAAGGGGCGTGGGGGTAGGTTCTCAGTGGGAGGGGGGCAGGAGGACTGCAGCGACGACGAGGGACCGTTTTTATCGTCACGGGGAAAAAAATGACAAGGGACCGTTTTCTAATTTTCAGCAAAAATACACAAAAAAATATTTCGGCACACTGGGGTAGGCTCCCAGTGTGCCACATGAATGCCGACATAGGGATTGGGCACCCCAATGTCGGGCTGGACTTAGGCAGGGGGGCACCAGGGACAAAAGAAACTCGATGAGGGACCGTTTTCCAATTTACAGAAAAAAAACAAATCCGCACACTGGAGTGGGATCCCAGTGTGCCACATGCTATGTCAGGCATGACTTTGGGGGGGCACAGAAAATATTGAATGGCAGTTGTGCCATTCGCAACGTGGCGGTACACGCAGAACTGCGCATGCGCATGACTCTGCACATGTGCATAAGTCATGTGCATGCACAGTTCACACATCGGAATGCGGAAGTAACAGCTGAAATAGTGCGGCTGTTATTCCGTTGTCAGATTGTGGCAGAGGGGCTTAAGATCCATTGGGCTTTTGGAAGGATACTTCCAAAAGTCCAGCAGAAGGGGTTTTGCGATTGGCCGGTTTCAGAGCTACAGAGCCCTTGAAAAAAACGTTGTAGACTCTGCCCACAGCCCTAAAAATCAGGAGTCAAATCCTACAGACACTGCAAGTTACACCCCCCCTTCACTATTATAGGAAGACAATCCCCCTCCCAGTGCACAGATTTGCAAACAACATGTTTGTTGCAAGGCAATTGGGGTATTCCTAATTTTAAAAAATAATAATCTAACATCTCCAGTTTACAAACGACTGATATTTATAACACTTGTGCATATATTATTATTTGTTTTTGTTAACCGGGTAAGGCACACTAGACAGCCATGTGCCTATTTTCAGGTGCAACCTGGGAGGGTTACAAAGGTAGAGGCATACATACAACAGTGATGGAGTCAGATTACATACAGATGATGCAAAAAAGCTTAACAGGAGTTGTATAGGCAGCTGACATTACAAGTCAAATTAACAAAAACAGGAAAACAGACATAACCTGGAAGGAATAAGGAAGCAAGACATTGTTAGAGTTCATTAGGCAATAAAGGACGGTTGTGGGACATGTATTAGGTGGGCTTGGGAGTGTGCAGCTGGATAAATAACTGGAACAAATAAGTGCAACAGAAGTAAGTGCCAGGGGGGGGCAAGAGCAGGGAAGACGGGGGGGAGGAAACAGTGGGGTGAAGGGGCCAGATAGAAAAATGGGAGAAGCCAATTGGGAGGTGGGAGATAAAGAGGGAGAATAGTGAGCGGGTGTCGACCACCAATTCTGGAGGGTAAGTGCAGTGGGTGCTGAGAGCCCTCAGTATACAGGTAGGTCAGGTATATTACGAGGTACAGGGACATATGGAGGAGGAATTCAGGAAGTACCAGAGAGAGGTTTTGAAGTGGCGATGGGAGGGGGAGGGGGGAGGACCGAGTGTGTGTGTGTGTGTGTGTGTGTATGTATGTATATGTATGTATGTGTATATATATATATATATATATATATATATATATGTGATAAAAGAGGTTTTATGAAAAGCAGAAGTAACTAAACTGAGTTCATATTATTATTTCTGAAAGTTAAAAATTGTATTTTTTTTTTTTTTTTTTCAGATGAGGCAATGGAAGGCATTCATTCCAGAAAAATATGTACTTGTTGAAAAAACTTATAAGTAAAGATTAGTGCTTTGTGGAATTGTTTTTCATTGTGATACTGTGGGGGTGTATATACTTGTTTACACATACTGATTAATGATTAAATGTTAAGACACATAATTGGTGCATCAATTTAATGAGTGTGTATAAAGCAGGTAACAACCTGGTGTACTGTTATTCTCTGATGAAGCCTTAGGGCAGTACATAAGATCTTCCAGCTAAACTGGCTGTTTGTACAAGATGGGTGACTAAAAAGGCATTTATGGACTAAATATTCATTTTTGTCCTTTTTGCTGGGGTGAGTGTAGCACTGAAGAATTTGCTAAGCTTAATGTGTGCTTTTGCACCACCGTCTGAGTACAGACCCTTATTTGTGAAATCTAAAAGAACATTGATCAAAATCAGAAAAAAAAATGGCTTTCTGGTTGGAGTCTCTCTTTAAATCTGCTAACTGTAAATATAAACCAAAAGAAATCCAAGCAGGTTTTGTGTTCTGTGAAGTTATAGTTGAGTGTGCATGTCCTCCTCAGATTATAACCTAGAACAGCAAAGGGCAGCAGTTTCCAGAAGAACAGGTGAGCCTTCAAATTTGGGGTGGGAGGGAAAACTCATTAAAAGAGAACACTTATGCCCATGGCTGCACCCATGTTTGGGTTATTGCAGCTTAATTTTTGTGATAAGACTACATACTGTTAAATGGCCTGCTGTTCCACTTTCAGCGTAGCGGAGTGGTTGCACAAAGGCAGTCAAAGGGTTAATGAAGACTTAGTCCCCTTGAAGGAATGCTGTTTAACCTGAATTTATCTGCCGCAGAATGTAGATCCACTTTGCTGCAGTAAGCACGGGGCCCAGACTATGGGCAAATGAGCTTATGCTTCAGCCACCCTGGGCATGAACATAGCTAACTGCCAAAGGCATTTTTCCAAGTATAAGTCTGCCCTCTGGAGTAAGCTTAAGTCTCTGGTAGAGGCTCTGCTAGATTCCGAGGCTAAGCAGGATATTCTGCTGACTGTTAAGCAGGGTACTGAGACCAACAGTTACCAGCTAAAATCCTCTGTGGATGCCTTTGATGCGGCATCTCGCTCTGCAGCTGCAGGCATTGGCATCAGATGGCATTCCTGGCTGTGGACTGCTGGCTTCACTGAGGACATCCAGCAACAGGTAATGAATGACCCCTTTGGTGCCACTTACATGTTTGAACAGAGGTGGAGTAGTCTCTTAAGGCATCTAATGACACTAGAATGACTCTAAAGACCTCCAGAGTGGTTCCCTTCAACTCCCAGAGGAACAAGGGATGTTGGTACTTTTAACAACAAGCAGTCCTTTCATGGCAAAGGCAGGGGAGCCCAAAGAAACCAGCCTCCTCAGCCTCAAAACAAGGCACAGCAGAAGGCACATGCTCCAAAAGCATATAATGCCATCATCTGAAGCTCTGGCCTCAGTCCTACTTCAGCTGCCAGAAACTGACCTCTCCTCCCCAGTTGGGGGGGTGGAGGGAGTGGGACCTGACCCAATTTTACCATCAATGGGAATCCCATCATGATGGACCAGTGGTTCCTCAAGAGTATCCAAGAGTGGTACTCTCAGGATTTCACAGAAACCCCCTGGACTGTCCACTGAGATGACAACCCCTCTGTCAGATCACATGTCAGATTCTGGCAAAGGAGACTGCAGACCTTCTGAGTAACAGGGCAATGGAAATAGTGCTAGAGTCAGAACAGAACACAGAGTTTTATTCCCACTACTTCCTAGTTCCAAATAAATCAGGGGGCATGCACCCCATTCTCAACCCCAGAAAATCTGAACAAATTCATGGATCAAGAAAAATTCAGAATTATTTCCTAGGATCCCTGCTACCCTACCTTGAAACCTCAGGACTGGCTAGCACCCCTGGATATGCAAGATGCATACCAGAACATACTGGTTCACCCCAGCCACCACAGATACCTTCATTTCATTGTATTTGAACAGCATTACCAGTTCCTTCTCAGGGTCCTCCTCTCTGGGCTTTCCTTAATGCCAAGAGTCTTTACAAAGTAGTTTGATGTACTCACAGCACACCTGAGGAAATTGGAACTCCAAGTCTTCCTGTACTTGCATGACTGGTTAATATCAAGCCCGTTGAGAAAGGGGACAGAACAGGCAGTAGCTACTACCTTTCAGTTCCTAAATTCCATGAGTCTTGCTGAACCTTGAAAAATCTCAGCTCCAGCCCTCCCAGCAACTACTGTTTATAGAAGCTCTTCTGGATAGAACCCAGACCATGCTTTCTTCCAGAAAACAAACTCTGAGCAATTCTGCAGATGGCATGGTACATCATGGAACACCAGACTGTGCAAGCCCACTCCGTGGAATGCATGCTGGGTCTGGTGGCCTCCTTAGTGTTCACACATACACATGAGGACAGCCTAATGGATGCTCAGAGTACAGTGGTCAAAGGCATCATACCCTCAGACTTTCCACATTCAGGTGAACAAACCCTAGGTAATGTTCCTCCCGTGGTGGTTTGTGGAGGAGAACCTCCTCCAGGGTTTCCCCTTCTACCAGCCAGTGCCAGAGATGATCCTCACCACAGATGCCTCTCTGGGGTGGAGTGCCCCACTGCCAGGGCCTCCAGACACAAGGGGCTTGGGACACATCTGACATATTCCCACATCAGTGTGTTTGAGATGTGAACAGTTTTTTGTATGGTCTGAAACCCTTAGAGGACTTAGTCAGCCACAAAATAGTAATCCTCCAGACAGACTTTCAAGTACTATATCAATAAATAAGGATGAGCACACTCTTACCCTCGTTGCAGGGAGGCAGTGAGTGTGGGGGCATGGTATATAGAGCAGGGGATCCTGCTCCAAGCAAACTATCTGCCCGGCATTCAGAACACTCTGGCAGACAAACTCGTTCAGAGGCCAGTCCTTACAAATGGTCATTAGCTCAAGACATAATGAGATCTTTATTCAATGAGTGGGGTACTCCAGATGTGGATCTTTTTTGCATCCCTACTCAACAGCAGTCTGCCTTGATTCTGCTACAGAAATCCAAAACATGGTGCTTTCTGTCAGGATGTATTCAGACTGCCATGGCAAAATTTGTTTCGATATGCATTCCCTCCAATTCCTCTCATTCAGAGTGTTACTCAAGTTGTAGACACAAGGGGCAAGATGATTCCAGTGACCTCATGTAGGCCTCGACAGACATGGTCCCCTCTGTTGAACAGATTGTCAGTCAGCAAACTGAGGACGCAATCACTCTGGATGGGCTTGCTGACACAGGGGCAGTTGGTCCATCCAAGCCTGCGCTCCCTTCACCTTCAGGCCTGACTCCTGAAGAGACAGAGGTGACTGGGTATATGGTATCTCAGATGGTCTCAGAAATACTTTTAGCTGCACATAAGCCTTCAGCAGAAAGAAATGCACAGCCAAATGGAAAAAATGTTCCATCTGGTGCTCCACAACCTGCATGGACCCCTTCAGATGCCCACCTGAAAAGACTCTGGAGTACCTACTGGATTGTTCTCATTCTGGCCTGCAGTATTCCACAGTTAAGGTTAATTTGTGTGTTATTTCAGCATACTACATGCCTGTTGATACCCTCTACCTGGTCCATTTATAAACAACCCCCTCACCTTTCCCCGTGGCTTAAAAATCTTGCACCTAAATAAACGCAACGTCCTCCCTAAATTAGACTTACTCCAGCCTCTGGCTGTTTCACTTGCTCCTGATATTATCATCCTTTCTGAAATGTGGCTTAATAACAAAACAGGAAACCCTTCACTCTCCATCCCGGGGTACACTATATCTCGGCAAGACTAATGGAGGTGAGGAGGAGGAGGAGTGGCGCCAATATATGTCTCCTGAACCATACAATTTATCAAGTTCCTTGCCACTTTGGTCCCAAAAGCCTACAAGGTACTTATCCTAAAACTATCACTGCCTATCTCTATACCTATTTGCTTTGCTGGTGCCTACTGTCACCCTGGTCTCCCCTCCTCTGCTATCGCTGATCTCATTAGTGCCATAGTTTCCCATATCCCTTCAGGTGAAACTTATATAATGGGTGACTTAAACCAAAACTGGTTATCCCCTCCCTTAATAAAGCACGAAATTATATCAATGCCAATAAATTATCACAACTCATTCCAGAGCCAACCTGTATGAGCCATAAAACCAGTAACCATTCTCTAACTGACTAGGCACTCTCATCCCACCCCACAAGATTATTAAATTAGACATTTTACCCGATGCCCTGAGGCACCATCATATGACCTTTATGGTACGCAAAATTCACAGGATTAAGGCCTCCCCTAAAACCCTTCAATTTTGTTTGTATAAATCTCTGAACCTCACTCTTCTCCTCCATGACCTGGCCCACACAAACTGGGAACCAATAGCCTCGTTGAACTCCATAGAAGATGCTTACAGCTATTTTCTTGGTAAATTTCTGAAGATCGGGAACAATCATGCCCCACTGTGACGATCCAGGGTTAGGGGTAACCGCCTCCCTTGGATCACTTCTGAACTCTTGGTGTGTCAAGGAGCCCAGGGTAAAACTTTGAAACCCATAAAGTCTCTAAGCTCCCTCAAGACTGACATCTACCGCTCTCTGTGAAACAAGTGTACAAAAGCTACTCATTTAGCGAAAGCTGACTACTTCTGCTCCACCTTCCAGTCCAACATTAAGAAACCCTCGAAATTCTGAAAAGTTATACACTCCCTCTTCTCCCCCAAAGCCTTCTCCTTAAAATAACACTCAAGTTACTGATCACCTTAGTGTTGCTACTGAATTCAATTCCTATTTCATCTCCTGTGCCTCTCTTCCTTACCATCTCCCCACCTGCTGACCCCCCCTCTTTGCCCAGACTACCCTCTTCATCTAACTCCTTCTAAAACAATTCACCCTCTGACACCTTGGATGCACTATATGCTCTCAGCCCCTCCAAAGGCAGCTCGCCTGATGGTTTGGACCCTAAGCTGCTTTATCAGCTCCAGCTATCTCTGCTCCACTATCAGACATTCTCAACCTTTTCTTCGCAACGGCTACTGTCCTGACTGTTTGGAAATGTGCCACTGTTCTTCCCCTGCCCAAGGGCAGCGATTCTTATGCTCCTGCTATTGCCCCATATCTTTCCTTTTAACCCTTGCTAAACTCCAAGAACATCTGATTCTCTCACAACTTTCCTCCTACCTCTCTGATTTTTTCACTCCGTTCCAATCTGGTTTCTGGAAGAACCATTCCACTATTACCTCCCTGATTAGGACCACTGACTCTATCCTCTCAGGGATGGACAGTGGTCAAAGTACAACAGCTATCTTTGTCAACCTAGCAAAGGCTTTCGATACAGTCTCCCACACCCTTCTAGTAAACTCCCTCTCCTCAGCTCTCTTAATCAACTCTGCCACAAACTAGTTCAGAGCCTACCTGGTAGGTAGGACCCAGTCAGTCAGAATAGCAAACTCCACATCCCCTTTTCTCCCATCAACACTGGCATACCTCAGGGGTTCACTCTGGGCCCCATCTTATTCTCCATATTCCTAAATGAACTTCCCTCAGTCTGCTCATCCACCTTTATCCATATGTACGCCAATGGCATGGTCCTCTTCACCTCAAGCCAGTCTCCTGTTGATGTACAAACCAGACTTCAGCATCACTTCAATAAAGTTCAGCACTGGTTTTGCTCCCATGAACTCTCCCTTAATGCCAAGAAGACAGTCTCAATGGCCTTTGGCACTAGGCAGAGGCTGTCTAGGCTCCCCTTCCTGCCGTCCTTCCATATCCCTGATGGGACAATCCTTGAGGACACCTCCTCCTTTAGGTACTTGGAGGTTTGGCTTGCCCAAAACCTCTGATCCTCTGGTCATGTAGATGCCATCCTGAAGAAACTGCACCCCAAGCTTGGCGCATTATACAAGAACCATTGCTGCCTCCCGCTACTGGCTAGATGCGAACTTGTCCAGAAGATGATCCTACTTATTTTCGACTACTGTAATGTAGTCTATAATACTGCAACCAAGCCTTCCTTAACCAGATTGGATACCTTTTTTAACTCCTTCTGTCATTTTGCTCTTGACTCCTGCTCTCTCTCTCTCCCATCCCTGTAATCTCTACCATTCTCTGGCTTTTCCCTCACTAGAAAACCACCACCACCACCTCCACTGTGCCAAATTCATGTCTAAATTTTGGTTTGGAATGCTCCCCCCATATCTTACTTCCTCACTGTCCATCCTCCCCTCTATGGCCCACTCCCTTAGATCTCATGACTCTCATTTAATGGTTCCTCATCAGTCAACTGCAGTGGGCCAGGTGGCCTTCTTGCATCACTTCCCTAAACAATGGAATGCCCTTCCTCACCAGATATGCCACTCATCCTCCCGCCACTTCATCACCTTAGCCCTACATAACTTCCTCTCGGTAAATTGCACCTGCAGCTAACTCCCCTTCCCCATTACCTTTACTCTACTCTGTTTCACCTGCTACTGGTCCCATTGTTATTTATCTCCCTTCAGTTAAAGCTGGTACACTAGAAGGTAGCACTTACCTGTTCCCTCAAGTTATCAATATATATTTTCATTACTGCACTTACATTATACAGTACCTTCTGTAATCTTCAGTGCTATTCACACTGTCTTGCATCGCTGTATAATTATCTTATTGTTTGGTTATTTGGATGTATACCTGTTATGATTTCCCTGAACCCCTCTTCCCCAGGACACACCGGCAGACAAGTAACTTAAGTGTGCCTTTCCTGATGAAACATTTCAATAAATAAAATACAATAAACAACTGCCACTGTTCAAGAGGTTTCTCTGAGACATTTTACATACAAGGTCTCTCATCAGGAATCCAGTGGCTGCCTGGGACATCATCCCTGTGCGATTCTCACTTGCAAGCCCACTGAGCCTATTGTAATGTGTGACTTAGTTTCTTAACTTGGAAAGCAGCATTTCTGGTGACTATGACCTCCTCTTGCAGATGATCTGAAATCCATGCTTTGGTCACAGATCTTCCATATACTGTTTTCCATAAAGACAAAGTAGATCTTCATCGAGGGTATCTCGCAGCAGGTCAGACTCTTGGGTGACCGCCAAAGAGCGCTTTTACCAGCAGTGTTGAATGGGGGCCACCTACAGTGATATCACGTCATGCATATGTATAAATATGTGGGCAGCCCCTAGTGGCCTCAGTTCTTTTCTACCATCTCCCAGCCCGCTTCACGTACCGTTTTTGCCGCTAGTGTGTCAATGCTTCATCGACAAGAAAAGGTCACAATTTATTTTACCCATGTCTAGTTCTGACTCCCTGTTCTGCAAGTGCCATTATGGAAAGATTTACCATAATGACAATCATTCTCTTTGTGTCTGCTGTCTGGGGGCTGCCCGCGACGTCCACTTGTGCACATTGCCAGGAATTTAATCAAGCTACTGATCATTGACTCCAGGAATTGGAAGCCCTTTCTCATGGAGAAGGTAGCTGTCCTCAAGAAGGAAGTACAGTGCCTCTTCTTGTCTCAGCCACCATCGACGAGCTCCCAGACCTCTCAAGTGAAACACCATGCATCAAAACACAAGCACCGAGACAAAGACCAACTGAGTGGACATAGTAAGGACCCTCATCCATCGACGGCTTCCTCTTCTGGTCGCTTGTCAATGACTCGTACCTCTTACGTTCAAATCCAGCAGAGACAGATGGTCTCGCGGCTCTAGCCCAGAGTATGGAGGCCTCCTGCATTGACCAACCTACTACTCCATTAACAACTGCTTTGCTGGTCATGTCATCAATGAATGACTCAGGCCTTGTCTGTCCTAACTACTGCTCAGGCCCCTTCGTCAACGACTACTCATTCTTCATTGACGACAAGGCCCTAAAGCATGGGCTCAGATTCTATATCAATGACTACAGCTTTCAAACATTCGTTGACATCGCCTTTTTCCACCTCTACTAAACGATCCTCCAGCATGGATCAGGGGTTCACTTTGATGGCTTTACCATCCTTACTGCCACTCTCCCAGCCCATTTCTTACAGGAGCTCGGCGGGTGAGGAATCAGACATGGCTACTTCTTTGGGTTCCAGGCTCCAACCACAGCCCAGGCCCAAGCCCTCCATCTTGCCCCTTTCTAGCCTGGGGTCTACCGAAGAGCCACCAGCACCAGCCATGCTCTCATCGACATGACCTCTGTTGTCCAGACTGTCTTGGAGGTTTTGAAAGCTATGCAACAGCTTCTTCCACAGCCTCCCTCCTCTTGCTCGCCCCCACTTAGCAAGTGGGTATGCCTGGAGCCTCCTCCCCCCCCCTTTCAGTCACTGGGGGCAGGGGATCTGGAAGAATTTGAGGAGACAGAAGATGAGGATCTGAGTAACGATGATGGGGTGCTCCACCCTTCTAGTGCCTCTTTTGTCCTCGGAGGACAAGGATCCAGGGCTCTATACCCCTTGCTCACCTCCCAATGACCCTAGTTTCATAGATATTATGGCCCACTTGCAGCAGGTTATGTGGTTCACCACCACTAATCAAGACAGGCACCTCCGAAATCTGGCAGATTATTTGGATTTACCTTAGGACCCAGCTATTGTGGTTCCTCCCTTCATCCAGGCCTACTAGGATGCTGTTTTTGCAGCCTGGCACTGCTCTTCCATGGTCCCGCCAGTTCCTAAGAAGGCAGACTGCCTTCATCAAGCTCCCACTGATCACCCTTTTTTTGCCTCCGCTTCACAGACTGATTTGGTGGTCATCAATGCTGCCCATGATCCCATGATAGGACCAAACGCGCTAAGCACTTGAGCTGTTTGCCTCTGGACAGAGAATCTAGAAAATTGGATTTAATGGGGAGAAACATAGAATTTGATGGCAGATAAGGACCGCTTGGCCCACCTAGTCTGCCCATGTCCCTACCTATGGATAAGCTGCAGATCCTAGTTAACCAACAGCCTACTTCCTCCTACCCCCTACTAGAATTGTCTTATGTCTGTCCCATGCATTCTTGAATTCCCCCGCTGTTTTTGACTCTATGCCCTCCTCAGGAAGGCTGTTCCATGCATCTACAACCCTCTCTGAAGAACTACTTCTTCACATTACCTCTGAGCCATCCCCCCTCTATCTTCAAATTGTGCCCCCTTGTTCTTGCACATCTCTTTTTCTGAAAGATGCTACCCTCTTGGACTTTGTTGATTCCCTTGAGGTATCTATAAGTTTCTATCATGTCCCCCCCTCCCTTCTTTCCTCAAGACTATACATCTTAAGCTCCTTTAGTCTTTCTTCATATGTCTTCTGGTGCAGACCCTGCACCATTTTGGTTGCCCTCCTCTGGACAGCCTCCACCTTGTCTATGTCTTTACAGAGATGGAGTCTCCAGAACTGTACACAGTACTCCAGATGTGGTCTTACCAACTGTCTCTACAGAGGGCCAACAACTTCCTGTTTCCTACTGGTGATGCCTCTCCTATGCATCCCAGTATCCCCCAGCCCTCCTTACTGCCTTCTCACATTGCTGGCCCACCTTTAGGTTGTCTGATATGACTACCCCCAGGTCACTTTCCATTTCTGTTGTCAGTATCTCACCACCCATTGTGTACTCTTCCCCTGGGTTTTTGTTTTCCATGTGCATTACTTTGCACTTCTTTGCGTTGAATCTAAGCTGCCAAACATTTGACCATTCCTACAACCTTGCCAAGTCCCTTTTCATCCTTTCCACCCCACCTTGCGTATCAACGCTGTTGCAGATCTTTGTGTCATCTGCAAAGAGACATACTTTCCCTTCTAGTCCCTCTGCAGTGTCACTTATGAAGACATTAAAAAGGACTGGCCCCAGTACTGAACCCTGTGGTACCCCACTAGTAACCCCCCCTTTCTTCACTGTGGACCCCATTTACTATTACCTGCTGTGTCGTGTTGTCCATCCAGTGTTTTACCCAGGCTACCACCCTGGGACCCACTCCCAGGCTGGCTAACTTGTTTATTAATCTTTTGTGTGGGACTGTGCCAAATGCCTTGCTAAAGTCTAGGTAGACCATGTCTACAGCCCCTCCCTGGTCTGCTACTTTGGTCAGCCAGTCAAAGAAATCTATTAGATTTGTCTGACATGACCTTCCTGCTGTGAATCCATGCTGCCTTGGGTCCTGTGCCCCACTGGCCTCTAAGTACTCAACAATTCTTTCCTTCAGAAGTGATTCCATCATTTTCCCT
Source organism: Neoceratodus forsteri (assembly GCA_016271365.2). NCBI lineage: Eukaryota > Metazoa > Chordata > Ceratodontiformes > Ceratodontidae > Neoceratodus > Neoceratodus forsteri. Next base: position 649,344,936 of record CM057452.1, read on the forward strand.
ACCTCTGAGGTCAAACTGGCAGGTCTGTAGTTTTCTGCCTCTGTCTTGCTCCCACTTGTGTGAAGGGGAATCACATCCACCCTCCTCCAGTCCTCAGGTACCACACCATCCTCCCATGATTAATTAAAAAGGGTAGTCAGTGGTGTTACTAGTTCTTCCCTTAGTTCTTCTAGAATTCTGGGGTGAATCCCATCAGACCTCATTGCTTTATCTACCTTCAGTTTTAAGAGTTCTTTGAGAACCCTTTCTTCTGTGAAAAGACTAATATCATCCCCCATCCATAGTGCTTCTATTGACTGGATTAGGTATCTTCCCTGCTTTTCCATTGTGAATACTGGTAGAAATATTAGTTCAGTATCCCTGCTTTTCACTGTCGCTCTCTTCCCAACCACCTTCCTCTTTATTCAGCCTCAGTATCCTTGCCTTAGTCTTTATTTGCTCCCTAATGTACCTATAAAAGGTTTTATCCCCCTTCTTAACCAAGCTGGCTATCTTTTCCTCAGTTTGGGCCTTTGCTATTCTGACTGCCTTCCCCGCTTCCTTCTGCTATAACTGGTACAGTTCTCTGTTCTGCTTCTTCTGTGTATCCTTATACTTCTGAATGCTATCTTTTTCTCCCTTACCTTCCCTGCCATTTCTTTTGAGAACCATAATGTTTTTTTCCTTCGTTTTGATTTATTTGCTTCACAGAAAGGCTTGTTGCCTCGGTGATGGTGGTTTTGATGTTTCCCCATTGTTGCTCCACCCCACCTTCTTGCCTGTTTGCTAGTGCTTTTCTGAGGCGCACTCCCATTTTGACAGTCAGCCCTCCTGAACTCCAGTACCTTCACTTTTGTATGTTTGACTCTACAGTGAAGTTTATCGTGAACCACACTGCTTGGTGGTCGCTTGTTCCCAGATGGCTACCCACTTCAATATCGGAGATTCTCTCTCCATCCCCATTGGAGAGTACCAGGTCTAAGATTGGTCCCTCCCGAGTGGGTTCCAAAACTAGCTGTCTGAGGCATGCCCCCTGTAGGGCATCGAGAATGGCCCTGCTCTTGGATGTGGCTGCAGCAGAGGTGCTTCAGTTAACATCTGGGAGGGTCTATTCATCGTTCACCCTTGTTATGCGTATCCTCAATTATATGGGGCATATGCTAAAGTACCAAAAGGCCCTTTGGAGTGCTGCTACAGACATGGCAGCCAAGCTTCCCCAGTCCATTGAAACAGACCAGTTTACTGGCTACTCTCAAGATTGGTACTCATCTTTCTAGACATCCGTTTGGGTTATGATGCTGTGGATACTTCTGCCTGTACATCAGCAATGGGCATTACTGTCCACTGCCATGCCTGGCTCCATGTTTCCAGATTTACCACAGACGTGCAACAGACCATCGTGAGTGTGCCCCTTACCAGGCACAAACTGTTTGGTTCAGACACAGAAACTATTCTAAATGATTTACAGGCTTTGGGCTACACAGTTTGTACAGTACACACCATGTACTGTACTCCTCGGCCTACCTCACAGGCACAGGCCTTACCAATCCTTCCAATTTTGGAGGGCTTCCTGCCAGCAGGGTACAGCCCATCAGGCCCCAAGGGGCTGTCAACAGACCCAACCACTTGGCAGTGCCACTACCTCTGCCTCCAAGGGTGCCCAGTCTGTCCCTGCATCCTTTTGACTCCTTAACTGGACTCCCCGCCCTCCTCTGCTGGCCTCAGAGGCAGTGGGTGGTCACTTCACACTACCTTTGGAGGCCTGGCAACTGGTCACCTCAAATGACTGGATCCTACAGATTTTTCATACGCACCATACTTTGGAACGGACTATGCCCACCTTGACTCTTGTGCTATCCTCTGGACCATGTTCTTGTGCTGCTGGATGAACGTCTGTCTTTGATTTGGAAACTGGTGATCCAGCCTGTGCCTCCCAACAGTTTGGGTGAGGGCTTCTACTCCAGCTTCCTTCTCATGCCCTAAAATGCATGGGCGATCTTCACCCTGTTCTGGACCTCAGAGACCTCAACTGGTACAACCAATACAAAAGATTTTGCATGGTCACCTTAACAGCAGTTCTGCCCCTTCTAAATCAAGGGAACTGGCTTTGTACCCTCAACATGAAGAACGCTTACTTTCATATCCAGATCCATTCGACCCATCGCCAGTACCTCCAGTTCAAGCTTTTAAACTTCCACTACCAATTCCGTGCTCTGCCCTTCGGCCTCTCCTCACTACCACGGGTCTTCACAAAGTGCCTGGTGGTAGTGGCCACCACCCTTAGTCGCCAGGGCCACTACGTGTTTCCATACCTGGACGACTGGCTGATCAAACTTTATCTCGATAAGGATTGCTACACTCCCTTGCCTGCACCCTCGACCTCTTCCAGCATGTCGGCATCACTATAAATGTTGCCAGGTCCCACATGGAGCCATCCTAACGCCACCAGTACATCATCACCATCTTGGATACTGCCTGAGGCCAGGCATTTCTGCCAGAAGACAGGAGTCAAAAGCTCATCTCCCTGGCATGGCAATGCCATGTGGCTCACCAGATCACCATGCAACAGAACATGTGCCTACTCAGTCACATGACCACAGCCATTGCCACTGTGCTGTATGCTCACTTACACATACACCCGGTCCAGTGGGCCCTGAGCCACCAGTGGTGCCAAAACACAGGGGACTTCAATGACTTCATCCAGGTGACCCCTGACCTCAGGTAGACCCTCTCTTGGTGGCTCGATCCGACCCATCTGCAGCTCGGTGTGCCTTTTCGCTCCACCGCCCCTGACCAAGATCCTCACCATGGATGCTACCACCCATGGTTGGGGCCCACATCTTGGTCCACATCAAACACAGGGACTCTGGGGTCCAGCTGCCACATCTCTCCACATAAACCTTTTGGAGATGTGGGACATCTGTCTGTCTCTTCAGGCCTTCCAACCGTTCCTTGTTCCTGCACCCCTACCGGTCCAAGCAGACACTACCTGTGTAGTATACTACATCAACAAACAAAGGGGGTATGAAATCATGAGCTCTCTGCCAAGAAGCTGTGAAAAACTGTGGGATCAGGTTCTTGCTCTCCAACTTCATCTGGTGGCAGTCCACATTCCCAGAGCCCAGAACATCAATGCAGATCACCTCGGCCGTCGCGCCCAGAGCCACGAATGGACCTTGGAGCTGGGGTTCTCCATGACATATTCTTTCTCTGGGGCACTCCAGACATCAATTTATTCACCTCTCCAGACAATCACAGGCTGCCCTGCTACTGCTCAATCCTTCCAGGCTCCGAATGCCACTCCTTGGATGCCCTGTCCCCTCTCCTGGCACCGGCACTATTTATATGCCTTCCCACCTGTTCCACTCCTCCAGCAAGTTCTACTCAAACTCCAGCTGGAGCCGGCCTCCATGATACTTATCACCCCATTTTGGCACTGGCAGATCTGGTTCCCTCTCCTCCAGCAACTGTCGGTCACAGATCCACTTCCCCTCCCTCTCCAACCAGATCTCCTCATGCAGAACTCGGGAACCATTCTCCATCCCAGTCTTCAGTCCCTTCATCTTCATGCCTGGCTCCTGAGGACATCTTTATATCTCGGCAACAAGTCTCTGCCTCTGTGGCCACCATTCTGCTGGCCTCTGAAATGGCATCCATCAGAAAGACTTATGCTGCCAAATTGCAATATTTTTTGTCTGGGTGGCCAGCCAGAGCATGAGTCCCTACTCCTGCCCATTACCTATGATCTTGGAGTACCTTTCCACCCTCACCAATCGAGGCTTAAGCTACTTTTCTATCAAAGTTCATTTAGCCACAATATTGGCTTTCCATTAACCCACTGGGGACTGCCAGCTTGGCCAGCTGAACCTTGCCAAGATGTTTCTCAAAGGCATTCTTCATCTCAAGCCCCTCATCTAGAATCCCGTTCCACCCTGGGATCTGAACCTCATCTTAGAAAAACTGACCCTTGAACCATTTGAACCAGCAGCTACCTGTGACATGCACTTCCTGGCCTGGCAAGCCCCTTTGTTTGGTGGCTGTCACTTCGGCTCGGTGCATTTCAGAACTTCAAGCCCTTAAGTGCCATGAACCATGTGCTGTACCTGATCTTTCATAAATACAGAGTCTCTTTCTGCACCAGTCATGCATTCCTTCAGAAAGTGGTTTCAGATTTCATGCTCAACCAATCCATTAAATTACCTGTCCTCTACCTGGATCATTCTAACCTGGGAGAAGCTCTACTCCACATTCTGGATGTCCACCACATCCTCTGTTACCAATCGTTCTTATAAATCCAAGTAACTCTCTGTTGCTTTTGATCCTGGCAGGGAAGGGCACCCTTTCAAAAAGTAAACCTTATTAGCTGGCCCGGTGGCGCAGAGGTTGAGGTGCTGTACCTTACCCCTTCTTCGCTGGCGACCTGAGCTCCAGAAAAGCGACCTCGGGTCAGCCAGGGGTGCCAGCATGGGGGAGGGTGGAGCAGGGTTGAGCATGCCAGCGGCAGCCCTCCTCTCCCGAGGTGGGTTGGTGCCCCCATAGTTCTGCTCCCACCGGGTGGCGGTCCAGTGGGTAGCATAGGTGGAGATGGGGCAGCAAAGGTATTGGGAGGTGCAAGGGGTTAAGCTGATGCCATGGGGTGTGAAGTGTGCCTCCACATGTTCACACACCCGTGTGCCAGGGCCTCGGGGGGGGCAGGGGAGAAAACCATAAAAGTGAGTGTGTGTCCCTGTCGCCAGTTGGCGAGAGGAGGTGACAGGGACCAAAAAACCTCGATTTAAAAAATAAATAAATAAATAAAAAAAAGCGAACAGTATTTTATTGGCTAGTCCACTGTATCACCTACTGCTACAATAAATACAATAAGCCCCTTCCTGGAGCTGTGCACACCCATTCCACCATGGATCTTGCTACCTCCACTGCCTGCTTCAGAGGCATCTCTGTTACTGGTATCTGTGATGCTGCCACATGGTCTACTATCCATACATTCACCAAATATTATAGACTTAATTTGGCCTCCAGGCACCATACCTCCTTTGGTTGTGCCGTCCTGCAGGGCCTCCTGTCTTGACCAACCTTTCCATTTAACTGCTTGGACATCATCCCAAGAGTCTGAACTGCTGCATGAGATACCATAGATGAAGACAGTACAGTTTCGTACTTACCATAATGGTAGATCTTCAAGCGGATCTCTTGCAGCAGGTCATGATCCCGCCCTCCTTCCCCTCCTCAGGGAGAGCAGTCTTCTACTTCAGTTCTCTGTCCTGTGGGGCGATGTCTCCAGTCTCCTCAGTTCCACTCAGTGCGCTACCCCATGAGCTGGTCAGTGGCTGGGAACTGAGGCCACTAGGGGCCACCCACATATTTCTACATATGCCTGATGCAACATCACTGTGGGCGGTCCGCATTTAATACTGCTGCTGAAAGCTACCATTGACGAGAGTGCCCGCAGGCAGACACCAAGGAGTCTGACCTGTTGTAAGAGATCTTCTCGAAGATCTACTGTCACGGTAAATATGAAACTGTTCTGTACACATCCCCAAGTTTCTACCAAAAGTGGTGTTGGAATTCCATCTTAATCAGGCCCTAATCCTGCCTACCTACTTTACCAACTTACAGAATGTGGGAGAAAGAACTCTCCACTCACTGGATGTTAAGATCGTCCTTAGGTTCGACCTAGACAGAAACAGGACTTCAGACAATCCAAACAGCTCTTTGCCTCTGATACTAATCAAAAGGGACAGTGTGTTATGATCAAGTGCATTTCTGCCTGCTTTGTAAACTGTCTTCGCCACTGCTATGCCATAGCTCAGGTTAAATTGAAGGGCAAGATACATGCCCACTCCACCAGAGCAGTTGCCATGTCCCTGGAAGAGACGCACTCTGTACCTACTGGAGAAATTTGCAGAGCTGCAATTTGGAGCACAATGCAAACTTTTACTAAGCACCATGCCCTGGATGTTCATGCCAGGCAGCACACCATCTTTTGCAGAACAATCTTGAATGGATTACTATTCTGAGTGAGCCCTCAGTTCCAACTGCCTTTGTCCAGAGGACTTTTTCTAAGCTTAGTATTCTGACTCACTAGTGGGAATCGGTGAAAATTATATACTCCCCATAATTCTTCATCTCTGAATATCTTCACCATTGTTTCACATGCCCAACCTCTATCCCTATGACTCACTCCAGTATGGTTGTGTTGATCTTCATCCTTTTACACTTGGTTTTGGGCTGAGAATGCTGTTACTGGATTTAGTGGCCCTTTTTACATGGGCCACAAGGGCTATCTTATACCCTTATGTTAAATGCATAGGTACTTGTTCGGTTATGCTGCACTGTCTGGGCAAGAAAGGTACTGAAGCAGTTGTGGGCTGATGCCAAGGTAATCTGGTGGCCACATGCACTGGCTCATGACATCGCACATTCACGCAGTGTACCACGGCACCAGCCTTCTGAAAAGTTCTGGCCCCAGCTAGAAACGAGCGCCTCCATCTCAGACTCACTAGGGTGAAGATATTCTTAGAAGATCAAGAATTATGGTGCGTACATAATTTCAATTTTATTTACCCATTATAAAGAGAATAATGTATGGGCAACTATCAGCAACAAGCATGTGTAGCATATAGAGAGGTAGCAATGGCAACTGTTTAAACCTCAAGAGCGAAGCCTAAGGAGTTTTGGTCACCATGGCAACCTCGAGATGGCCACAAATGCGTGTTGCCGATAGTGGACCATACATTGTCTTCAGTAGTGTATGGTTAACACATGTGAAATGAGTCTACAACAGAGTTTGCTGTTACTTTGTTTTTTTCCCTCACCATGGCTCTTTTCCTGGGTCCACTCTCACCACCGCAGCTGTTTCTGGAAAAGTGGAGGTTCATGTATCGCGTATGTGTGAACACGTTCAAAGTTGTGCTGCAGTGGCTACATAACTAGTGCAGCACAACAAACTGACTGAAGTAGCTACTGCAACACTACTACGATGTTTGAGGGATGGATTTCCATCCGCAACGTTCCACCATACACTATATAGAAACGTAGACTTTGACAGCAGATAAGGACCGCTTGGCCCACCCAGTCTGCCCAATTCCCTACCTATTGGATAAGCTGCAGATCCTAGTTAACTAACAGGCTACTTCCTCCTACCCCCACTAGAATTGCCTTATATCTGTCGCGCACATTCTTGAATTTCCCCACTGTTTTTGACCCCAGGACCTCCTCAGGAAGGCCGAGCCATGCATCCACCACACTTTCTGTGAAAAAATACTTCCTCATGTTGCCTCTGAACCATCCCCCCTCTGTCTTCAAATTGTGCCCCCTTGTTCTTGCACATCTCTTTTTCTGAAAGGTGCTACTCTCTTGGACTTTGTTGATTCCCTTGAGGTACTTGAAAGTTTGCATAATGTCACTCCTTTCCTTCAGGGTATACATATTAAGTTTTTTAGTCTCTCTTCGTATGGCTTCTGGTGCAGACCCTGCACCATTTTAGTTGCCCTCCTCTGGACTGCCTCCATCCTGTCTATGTCCTTGAGGAGATGGATTCTCCAGAATTGCATGTAGTACTTCAGATGGGGTTTCACCTGCTGTATGTACTAAGGGGATACATGATGGTAAGGGGCTTGATATGAGTAATATCACGAGTGGCAAGTCAGCTCAGGGAATATCACAAATGGTTCCACGTAGCAAAGCCACGAGTGATTGTTCCCGGAGCTGACTTGCCACAAGTTGTGATATTACTCATATCAAGCCCCTTACCATCACGTATGCATTTTATACAATAGGGGCTTTTTTCCTTTGGTATGATTTGTTTCGTTACTGTATTTATGTGGTACCTGTGGTTTTTTTCTGTTGGCATTCTTCCACGGCATTCGGCTCCTCAGATCTGTGACGTAGAGTACTGATATTTTCTGCTGTCATGTACACAACATATATATCTGGTGCTGTTTTCTGCTGTGTACACGTCATGTTCTTGTTATCAGTAGGGGGTGGTGATACAACAATTCAATTGATGCCATATTACTTCACCCCTATTGTATAAAGAGGGATAACAACTTGCTGTTTTCTACTGATGATGCCTCTCTCTACGCATCCCAGTATCCCCTCAGCCCTCTTTCTGCCTTCTCACATTGCTTGCCTACATTTAGGTCATGTGATGTGATTACCCCAGGTCCCTTTCATTTTTGTTGTTGTTAGTAACCCCCCCACCAACTGTGTACTCTTCCCCTGGGTTTTTGTTTCCCAGGTGCATTACTTTGCACTTTTTAGCACTGAATCTAAGCTGCCTTACATTTGACCATTCCTCTAACCTTGCCCAGTCCCTCCTCATCCTTTCCACCCCCATCTCTTGTGTATCAACCCTGTTGCAGATCTTTGTGTTGTCTGCAAAGAGGCATATTTTTCTTCCAGCCCCTCCGCAATGTTACCTGTAAAGACATTAAAGAGGACCGGTCCCAGTATTGAACTCAGCAGTACCACACTAATAACCCCCCTTTCTTCAAAGTGGACTCCCATTTACTATTACCTTCTGCATCCTGTTGTCCAGTCATTTTTTTACACAGGTTACCACCCTGGGACCCACTCCCAGGCTTGCTAACTTGTTTATTAATCTTTTGTGCGGGACTGTGTCAAATGCCTTGCTAAAGTCTAGGTAGGCCATATCCACAGCCCCTTCCTGGTCTACTACTACTTTGATCATCCAGTCAAAGAAATCTATTGGATTTGCTGACATGACCTTCCCGCTGTGAATTCATGCTACCTTGGGTCCTGTGCCTCGCTGGCCTCCAGGTACTCAACAATTCTTTCTTTCAGAAGTGATTCCATCATTTGCCCTACCACTGAGGTCAAACTAACAGATCAGTAGTTTCCTGCCTCTGCCATGCTCCCACTTTTGTGAAAGGGAATCACATCTGCCCTCCTCCAGTCTTCAGGTACCACACCATCCTCCCATGATTTGTTAAAAAGGGTAGTCAGTGTTGTCACTAGTTCTCCCCTTAATTCTTTTAGATTTCTGGGGTGAATTCCATCAGGTCCCATTGCTTTATCCACCTTCAGTTTTAGGAGTTCTTTCAGGAGGACCCTTTCTTCTGTGAATGGACTGGTATCAACCCCACTATCCAGAGTGCTTCTACTGTTCAGTTTATGTACCTCCCCTTCCTCCTCTTTTATGAATACTAAGCAAAAGTATTTGTTCAGTATCTTTCCCTTTTCACTGTCACCCTTTGCCCACCCCTCCTCTTTGTTAAGCCTCACTATCCCTCCCTTTGTCTTTCTTCACTCCCTAATGTACCTATAAAGGGGTTTTATCCCTCTTCTTAACTGAGTTGGCTATCTTTTCCTCGGTTTGGGCCTTTGCTGTTCTAACTGCCTTCCCTACTTCCTTCTGCTTTAACTGATACAGTTCTCTGTCCTGCTCCTTCTGTGATTCCTTATACTTCCTGAATGCTATCTTTTTCTCCTGTTAGGTGTGGTGAAAATGCATCCACACTCAGCAAGAACGTTTGTGGTAATAAACTAGCAGGAGACACATGAAAAAATTACTCACCTTAGTAATGTTGTTTCTTCTAATGGAGTCTTGCTATATTATGACAATTGCAGTATGACCGCAGGTTAGAACTGCTCCAGAGGTGAAATAGTTAACTTTCCATGCAGGCATGGAATCTTGAGCACGAGCTCAGTTAAGGAAGCTCTGTCTGCTTTCTTTCAAACCCAAACCGTCAGATCTTTACAAGCTAAACTCACTAAGGCTCTGTGTGGAAGCTGTAAACCTACACTAGCCAACTGGCTACTAAACAGAAGAACACATTTTTTGGTCCCAAAACAAAGACTCAAGTCAGGAGACCCAAAAAAATGAAAAACACAACACCCAGTCACCCCAAAAAAAGGAGGGGTGAAAAACAAAAGGTGGGCATCTACTAAGTGCCAACACTGGACTGCCCACCTACAGCCCAAAACAAGGTTCTGAGAGGGGCAGGCAGGAAGGGAGGTCATAATATAGCAAGACTCCATTAGAAGAAACAACATTACTAAGGTGAGTAATTTTTTCTTCAAACAACATGAAGTCTTGCTATATTATGACAATTGCAGACTACACAGCAGTACCCCCATGGAGGAGGACAGAACCTACTTAGGGAATAGGCTCTGAAGGACAGCTGTGCAAACCGAGCATCACTCCGAGCCTGGATGTCCAAGGAATAATGCTTGGTAAAAGTGTGAACTGTTTTCCAGGTAGCTGCTTGTCATATCTCTAAAATAGGGATGTCTCTGGCAGCAGCCAGAGAAGCAACTGTACCCTGGTAGAGTGAGCCCTCAGGCCTGAGGGGGGAACCTTACCCAGCTTTTCATAACAGAATTGGATACAAGAGACAATCCACCTGGCAATGGATCTTTTAGTGGCAGGTTTCCCCTTTCCAACCTCACCATAAGTGAGGAACAGTTGGAGGGAGTCAAACCTGTGACCCTTGATGCGTTCAATGTAGTAACTAAGGGCCCTTTTCACATCTAAGCTGTGCATTCTCCTCTCACCAGAGGAGGAATGGTCAGTGAAGTAAACTGGGAGAGAAATAGATTGGTTAAGGTGGAAATCTGAAACCACCTTAGGCAGAAACTTTCTATTAGTCCGAAGGACTACCTTATCTCTGTGAAAGGGTATAAAGTCTGGCTCCACTGGCAATGCTTGTAATTCACTTATGCGTCTGGCAGAGGTGATAGCTACCAGAAACACAGTTTTCCAAGTCAAGAACTTAAGCTCAGCTGAAGACAAGGGCTCAAAGGGAGATTGCATGAGCTGAGCAATGCAAACATTGAGGTCCCAGGCAGGGGCAGGGTCCCTAAATGGAGGGTTGGTGTGAAGCAAACCTTTGAAAAACTTGGAAAACAGAGGGTGAGATGAAAGAGGAGAGGGTTTACCTGCTGAAACAAAAGCAGAGACAGCCGCCAAATATACCTTCAGGGTAGCTGGTCTCAGACCCAAAGTGTTTAGATGGACCATATAATCTAGAACTGTGGGTAGATCAGCAGTCTGGGGAAATATTCTTTTCCGAGCACCATATGGAAAATCTTTTCCATTTGGAATTATAAGTAGCCCTGGTAGAAGACTTCCTAGAAGCCTTGAGTATATCCATTACGCCTTGAGAGAGGTGTAGGCCAGCAAACTCTAGCTCTTCAAGAACCAGGCCTTGAGATTGAGAGACCTGAGGTTCGGGTACCAAACCCTTCCCTGGGCACAGGTTAACAGATTGTGATTCTTGGGAAGGCACAGGGGAAGATGGACTGCTAAGGACAGGAGGAGAGGATACCAGGGTTGCCTGGCCCAATCCAGGGCAATCAGAATGACCCTGCAGGATTGGGATCTGATTTTGACTAGCACTTTGAACAGGAGAGGGAAGGGGGGAAAGGCATAGAGAAACTTCCCTTCCCAGCTGAGGGTTAAGGAGTCCAGAGGGACTGAGCCCAAGACTGGGGGCCTGCAGTAAAAGAGAGTAAGTTTATGATTGTCTGGAGCTGCAAAGAGATCTATTTGCGGGGTGCCCCATTTGGCAAATACCACTCCCAGAACCAGGGGATCCAGGGACCACTCGTGATGGCCCTGAGAGATCCTGCTGAGAGCATCTGCCAGGACATTGTCTTTGCCTGGGAGGTGAACTGCCATAAGGGAAGTGTTCAGGGAGTAGGCCAGAGACCACAACTTCATGGCTTCGGTGCACAAGGCCGTAGACCGAGTGCCCCCCTGTTTGTTGATGTACCACATTGTAGTGGTGTTGTCTGTTCTGACCTGTACAATTTTGTTCTGAACAGATTTGGAGAAAGCTTGAAGCACTAGAAAAACTGCTCTGAGCTCCAACAGGTTGATGTGGAGCAGAGATTCCTGTGGGGACCACAGTCCCTGGGTAGTGAGGTCGCCCATGTGGGCCCCCCACCCCAAGAGGGATGCATCTGTAGTAAGGATTAATGAGAGAGGCTGAGTGACGAAGGGAACTCCTTGTCTCAGGTTCCTCTGATCCTGCCACCACTATAGGGCTTGGATCAGGGTTCGAGTTACTGGGATCAACTTGGTAAGAGGATCTTTTCTCTGGGACCAAAAGGCCCTCAAATGGAACTGAATGTCCCTCATCTGAAATCTTGCTCCTTGCACTACTGCTGTGGAAGCAGCCATGTGTCCCAGGAGCTGCAGAAAATGCCTTGCTGGTCGAGAGACCTGCAGGGTGAATGAGGAGGCCAGGGAGACTAGGGTGTTTTTCCTGTCTAAGGGGAGGAAGGCCCTGGCTTCCTGGGTGTTCAGTTCTCCGCCTATGAAGGTTAGGAGCTGGACAGGCTCCAGTACTGACTTTAGGAGATTCAGATGGAAACCTAGGGAAGTAAGCAGTTGCTGAGTTATCTGAAGATGTAGGTTGACCTGATCTGGGGATTGGCCTACTAAGAGCCAATCGTCCAGGTAAGGAAAATGGCAATCTTTTGCCTTCTTAGGCAAGCTACTGCTACTGCCAGGCATTTGGTGAATACCCTTGGCGCTTAGGTGAGACCAAAGGGCATTGCTCTGAACTGGTAATGGCCTGAGGGCAGCTCGAACTGAGGTACTTCGTGGGAGCTTCTGATGAGAATATGGAAGTAGGCATCCTTGAGGTCCAGGGACGCTAGCCAGTCCCTGGCCTTAGGGAGGGTAAAATGATCCCTAGAGTCACCATTTTGAACTTTGGTTTTAAAAGGTGCTTGTTCAGGTATCTGAGATCCAGGATGGGCCGCCATTCTCCTGTCTTTTTTGGGGTAAGAAAGTACCTGGAGTACAAACCTTTGCCCTGGTGTAGGAGTGGAACCCTTTCCACGGCTCTGAGAGTGAGGAGGGTAGAGACCTCTGACTCTAAAGCGAGTGCCTCTGATGGAGATGCAGGAGGAAAAGATCTGGCTCTCATCTTCGAAATTTTTTGAAGCTGAGAACCAGTCCTGCTTTACTACTTCCAGGACCCACTTGTCTGATGTGAGAGACTTCCAGTCCTGGACAAAGTAAGCCAGCCTGCCTGAGTAGAGGAGAAGCGGCCCTGGCTACCCCATCAGGGTGCCTGCTTGGCAGGGGCTTTGGGCTGAGGGGTAGAAGCAGGCCTGCTTGCACCCCGTCTGCCCCTTCCTCTAAAGAATCCCCTTTGGGTATAGGAGGAAGAGGAGGCCTGAGCCTGGTAAAAAGGCCTATGAAAAGGCCTGCCCTTGGGAAGCTGCTTCTGAGGAGTGGCCTGCCTTTCCTTGGCCTGAGCACTCCTATAGGTGGTCCTGTATTCATCCATTTCTTCATGTAATTCTCTGTCTGCTCCCCAAACAGAAATTGCCAACCACAAGGAAAATCCATAGCTTTAGACTGGGTATCCTGTGACAAGGTGGTGCATCTGAGCCAAGCCATTCTGCAGTGCACAGATGTAGCCATGACTCTTGAAGATACATCATTAGAGTCCACCGCGCATGAAATTGCACCTTTGATGCCTCAATACCATCCATAGCCACCTGTTCCAGCTCCCTGGCAAGCTGGTCAGGGACTTGTTTAGCTAGAGCCAGCACAGTATCCCATCTGGATTCTGGTATCTGGAGCATAAGCATATAATTTGCTTGTCTGAGTCCCAAGGATGCTGCCATGTATTGTTTCTTTGCCATAGCATCAATCTTCTTGGAGTCCTTTTCAGGAGGGTGTGAAGCTAGGGGAATATTTGCCTTGTCACAGGCTGCAGCCTGCTGCACTACCCCCACATGTCTGCATTGCTGTGTAAGGAATTCCGTGTCAGAACCTGATAAGGTATACCTTCTGTCCATTCTTTTATCCACAGGAGGTATAGAATGAGGAGTTTTTAAAACTTTTACTGTCTGCTTCCTAAAAGATTTGTGAAGAGGAATAGATAGTCTCTTAGATTCTGGAATATCCATCATTTCTACATAATCAGGCTCTTCCTGGTCATCAACAGCTTCCTCAACAGGGAGCTGAAGAGTTTCAGCAACCTTTTTATAAAACATAAAATGAGAAGGGGACTCAGAAAGCCTTGGAGGATAAACTCCTAAAGGTCTGTCTGGAGAGGTATCCGGTTCAATAGGAGCATCCAGATCCTACAGACCATATTCACTCTCCTCATACTCCTCTTCCCCCTTCCACGGTTCATAAAATTCCTCAAAATCATAATCCTGAACCGGTGGGGCCAGTTGAACCGAACGTCTCCCAGATGGTGCCGGTTCAGGAACCGGGGAAAGAGACTGGGCAATTTGGATTGCTTTAGCTATCTCTTGAGCTGTTGGGGAAAGAACTTTTTCCACAGCAGCAGACTTTCTAGTCCTTTTTGCAGGAACTGGCTCCTCGGAGCCAGCTCTTCATCTGCCCGAGGGAGTATCGCCCTGGTCAGAGGGCACTCCCTCCAGTTCGGTTGGCACCGAACCGGGCCGGCCATCCTGGTCAGCGGGCTTTTTGGCCTCCCTTTCCCTGAGCCTACCAACTCTCTTTTCCACGGTGGCAGCAGGGAAATTCTTACAAATCTGGCAGTCTGCATCGAGGTAGTCAAACCCCAGGCAATAAACACAGGTGGTGTGAGGGTCAGCCTTGGCAAAGGCTTCCCCACAGACACTACAGTGCTGAAACCCAGTGGGCCCAGTTTTTCTTTTGGGTTTCTCAGACATTATGCCAGCCTAACCAAACTTGCCCGTTTATGGCAATCTGCCAAGCAAGACTCTCCTATCGGTTCCCAACCGTGTCATAGGTCGTGGAAAAAAACGTAATGAAATCCGTTTTTTTTAGAACCGATAAGAACAGGAACCGCACACTAAAAGGACTAGAGATTTAAACACAACCTGATCATTTCAAACCGAACCGATAAATATTTTACAAGTTCCACAAGAATTTTGTATGTAAAACTATCTATTACTTACATTACCACAGACAGAGCTTGAACCGAGCAGTTGCGGTTAATTTCAGGCGAAAACTGAGTTTTTACACTTTAAAACGAAAATGAACTGAGCAAGAGAAATCTCGGGCGACTGTTCAGTGAGGCGGAGTAAAGAATCTGACGGTTTGGGTTTGAAAGAAAGCAGACAGAGCTTCCTTAACCTAGCTCACACTCAAGATTCCATGCCTGCATGGAAAGTTAACTATTTCACCTCCGGAGCAGTTCCAACCTGCGGTCATACTGCAATTGTCATAATATAGCAAGACTTCATGTTGTTTGAAATAGACAAGTGGTAAGTATCATAATAAACTTGTATATTACAGAAAATAAGTATACGCCCTAAACAGAGTCTTAACATAGACACTGGAAGCTGAAAGTTTCCGAAATACCCTAGGATATGAAGAGATCTCTGGGGGAATACATAATGCAAGAAGGTTATATACAGTGATAATCACCATAGTTACCATTGCATGCACAGGTTGCTAGATACATAAAACAAGCCCTACTGGCAAAATGTTATGTGGCTCCACAGTGTTATCTAAAGATATAAAATTTGGTAAAGTCAGCTAAAAACAGAAACAAAGGAAGTATACAAAATACAAATGGAGATGTGGTGTTAAATAAACCCGCATGATGGCAGTGCAGGCTGTATCATAACTTCTCAGAAGAGTACAGAGAATACAGCATACATTCCCGGCTTACTACTTGCATTACAGGCAAAATACATATAAGTATAAAAGATATACCTGATACTTACACTTATACGGTAAGTACCAACGCCCTATAGGTAGTACACTTGCATATCAGTGTCAGTGGCTCAGCAGGTAGCACACTCACCTCTGAGGCCAGGAGGTCAGAAGGCTGTGGGTTCTATCCCCATACCAGGCACTTGGGTTAAATCCCAATACTGACACTGTAGTGCAGCATGAGGGGGGTGCTGCACTCCTGAGGTGCCGTCTTTTGAATGAGACATTAAACTGAGATCCCATCCGCCTGTTCCTGTGGTAGTTCAGGTGGATGTTAAAGATCCCATGGAACTTCTCGAAAAGAGTAGGGGTGTTTATTAAGGAATGAAAATCATACAGAAAAACACTTCACCAATAAGATACATGAACAAACCCCAAAAAGAAACATATAAACAACCCTCAACCCCACCATACCAAATACACCAATTGTATAGTTCAAACATCAAATACTGTGTAGAAAAAGGGAAAAAAAATTACAGCAAAATGAAAATGTCAAAGAAAATACAGCCATAAAAGGACAGTCATACATTGGTCTTGCACAATTTCTCTTACAACATGTCCTAAATATCATACTTCAAATATGACATAAGTCATTAGAAGAAGACTCTCTCAAAATAAAAGAAAACATTAAAGACTACTAAATTCAAGTTATGGGGACATCAGAGTCCGTAATCCATGGCATATTCCTCCATTTTGCCCTTAGATTTTGTTCCTGGTTTCTTTTTTTCTCCTCATAATATACTCTTCTAAGATCAGAAGTAATTTTTGTGACAACTTCTGTATATTCCATCTCTCTTTGTTGCAGGGTATACAAACATCTAGATTTCCAGATATGCCATCTTATATTATACTGTACAATGACAAGAACAAATGTTGCTTCCCCATTGGTCAGTCTGGCACTGGAGCCGTGATGTTATCCTGGCATAACATCATGGCTCTAGTGCCAGCACGTCGATGACTGAATGTCAGTTTAAAAAAAACATCGCTCCGCTGCCTACGAGCAGCTTCCCTGGTCTCTGCTTTGCCACCTAGCGTTGTGATTGCAAAACCGGAAACCCGCCCCAACAGCTACCATCACCCCACAACAAACAGCACAAAGAAACACCCATGGCCATCACACAAGAAACACAAACATCAAAATCTCCTGTTTTTCAGTTTTTAAAACAGAACATCGGAACCCACATACAGAGTGAGCGCTGAGTGAGAGAGCGAGAAACCACGCTTTCAGACAGTCACCACGTGGCTCTCACTCGCTCACTTCAACAAAACACTTTCCTCCTGTTCTCCTGAAAACAAGAACTTCACCACTCAAAAATACCCCAAAACAATATTACAGCCTGTCCCTACCTTGATACAGCAATCCTCTGATGTGCAGAGCATGTGGCATGCAATAACTGAATGTGTGTGAGGGGGGCTGCCTTCTACAACACATAGCGATTGCAGGAATTAAACAAACAAAAAAAAAGGTAAACTCCAATGAGATATGCTAATATGGAACCCTTATTCATAAAAACAGGTAGCAGTAGCAAAGATTGCTGACAGGAGCACAAAGCCACACCAAAACAGGACAACTCCACCTACTGACTAAACAAGAGAACTGCACTATTTTTTCATAATGTAATCCTACCCATTATAAAAAATGACAAACAAAATCTACTTTCAATATTTTTTTTATCTTTTTGTTTCTTTGTTTTACAATTAAGCCATTGTATTATAGGAATAATGCACTCCAGGGTGTGTGTCTGCTGGGATAACGTCACTTCTGGAGTGATTAGTCACACTCAGCCTGCGGCCTTGTGCCTAATCACCCCAGGCATGACGTTATCCCAGCATGACACACACCCTGTTATGCATTATCCCTTTAATGGCAACCACCACCTGTAAAGTACCCACATTCCATTTACTCCAAACAGGTCCATACATTCCATATGTTATAGTTATATAACATAGTGACCCGAAAACAGGAGCCTGCCATGTCCTAGCTAAAAAATCCCAAAAAGTCAAAATATAAGAGCACACGAAGAACAAATGTTGCATAGTTTCCATTTTCTGCGTACACTGTGGCCTGCTACACATTCCGTCCACCAGCTGTTTATGTTTTTGATTATCCTTGATGTTCAGCCGTTCATGACAACGGAGCCAGTGGACATCCCACACATGAGGGGGAATGCATGTATTTACCAATATACTTTTTAAACTTGGTAAACTAGTCTGAGGACATTTAGGGGAAACACATGGGTCAGTAAAATAACCCACAATAATGCGGTTGTACAAAGACTTCCTGTGGTCAGTTAAAATCATCCTACTGGTAATTTGCCAAGTTTTAAGTTTTAAAAATAAGTGCCATATATAAAGGGGCACTTGACCAGCTGCCCCTAGTCCCCGCAATTGACCTTGATCCCATTGTTTAAACCAGGGACAGCAGGAATTGAAAAAAGTGGAGTTCAACATTTTCCAGTGTTGAACAGCAACGGTTTCATATTTGTCATCATCATATCATGAAAATAGTAAAAATGAACACAACAGGATTCACCATACCCAACCCCCCTCCGCAATAGGTAGATATAAAATGTTTATTTTGATTGGATTGAGATGGCTGCCCCCACACCGTTTGGAAAAAAAAACAAACTATAAAGAGTAGTTTCTAAAGCCCTGGTGGGAGGGAAAATGTAACTAAGATAAAGAAAAAGGGGAAGCAGAAAGGTTTTTATCAAATTACTTTTTTCTTGTTCGTTTTGTGAGTATTACATTGTGCTACAAGTAATTTTCCTTGTTCCAATTTTGGGGACCAATTCAAAAGTTCCATTTGTCATTCCCCAAATCAAATCCCTAATATTTTCATAGATGTAGATATGAGAGGAATCCCGGCCACTATGACAGCGTCATCTCCCAAGGCCCCCAAACGTTTCCCTTGACACTTTGTTAAGTTTAAATCTGCCTCCGAGAATTGTCTGAACTCTTGACAAATCTGCGTAGCTGAATTTGCAGATACATCATCCACAACTGTCAAACAAAGATCATCTGCATACGCAGTGGCCACAAAAGGAACTAGTCCTTCGGGACACTGCAGATGTCTAGTGACAGGTGTGCTATTTAGCTGCCAAAGAAGCGGGTCTATACTAAAAACATAAAATAGTGGACTTAAAGGGCAGCCTTGCCTTACCCCTGTTTTCTTGGGAACCATAGGCCCCACCCATCCATTAAACATAGGTATCACAGTGGCAGTGCGATATAGACTGCGAAGCCACCCTATAAATATCTTAGGGATGCCATAAGACTGCAGCACAAACCAGAGATAGGCATGGTTAACTGCATCAAAAGCCTGTTTCTGATCTAAGGCAAATACCAACCCTTCTATCTGATTTTTCCTACCTTATTCAAAACTTTTCCTTACGACAATTAGATTATCAGTAGAGATCCGTGAAATTCTTTTTATTTTTATAATCTTTTTTATCTCTTATTATTCATTGAACATTTACTTTTATTTCTTGTTATTACATTTACATTCATAAACTACTTCAAAATTACCTTATACACACTAAAAATCACAATCCTCGTATACTACATTGTATTAAGCAGCATTATGCTATGGTCTTGAAAGGTTTTATGAATGAAACAATTCTGCTGTTGCTTCCTTGTGGACCGTCTCTGTGGTAACAACGGAGCCTAAACAACAACTGCTGCAAGCATTTATTTAGTTACTGCCCCCTCAAAGCAATTTTTTTCACTTTATTCATGTGTTTGTTTTCACTTTATTCTTTTTCTATGTTGAATTTTTAATTTATTTTTATTTCTTGTTATTTCTTTTGGTGCTTGAATTTCTTGTTATTTTTTATTTAAGAAAAACATGGGTCTCTAATTATCAGTCACTGGTCGCTCTTTTACAGAACAGAACTGTGCAGAGAAAATTAAATATTCTGCCGCTTTTGAATGTCTGGTCTATAAAATTTTAGTCAACAGCTTGAAGTCACTATTAAGGAGACAAACTGGTCTCCAATTCTCAATATATCACTTATCCCCCTTTTTATAAAGGAAAATCAGACTCCCTTTTGCCATTTCCAATGGAATTTTGGCAGAATTTAGAATGTCTGAAAAAACCCTTGCAATCTCCATCGCTAATTCTGGATCTGTTAATTTATAAATATCGCAGGGTAGGCTGTCCGGGCTTGGAGCCTTTCCAGATGACAAAGATTTGATAGCAGTAGTAACCTCTCTGGGTGAAATGTCCTGTACTAAAGACTTTAGGAAATAGATGTGGACAATAAGATAATATCAAGCTGTCAAAAAAACTCTCTTGACCCTTTGTATCTGCTGGCTTGTAAGAAAATAAACTTAAGGAGTGTTCTGTTACATTTAAAATACCTTTCGCAGTAGTTTGTAAGGTGTTCTGTTTATCTAAAAGACTCTCAAACATTTTCTGGGCAACTTTTGACTTGCATGTATCATAAGGGCAGACCGCAGCTGCCTTCCCTTGCGTCCCATATTCTTGCTGCTTTCTGATTGTTTCTGCCTGTAGGAAATGAAACCCCACCATGGATGTTTTGATGGAAGAGATTAGTGTAGTTTAAGCTAAACCTGTTGTAACACTTGATGAAGCAGGTTTCTGTAACTGTTCTCAATTTTGTAAATATTGCCAGTATTGAGACTCCCTACACCATTTGCCTTCACATTTTAATAAAGAGATTAAATCATGATTTGTATCTGACCACCACTGTACATATACATCTTAAAATACCAAAACTGATTTTCAAGCTGTAATGAATTGCATAATCTCGTGGGTTAAATCACCCTGCTCTAACTGTGTCAGAAACAATTTCCATAAATCAGGTCCATAAGGCAGTAAATGTTGACATCCAACTCTTAAAATAAGTATTTTATGATCAGAGAATTCCACTGGCTCTGCTGTACTAGAATGAATCACCATATGTTTAGGCAGAAAAAAGAAATCCATGTGGATGGACAATGGACCTTTATGAAAAGTGGGCTCAGATTTAGAATGGACTGAGAAAAGAGCATTCTTAAGTGCAGCGGATTTAATAATAATATTTAAACAAGTCATGTCGCAAAACACTTTCCTGATCCTTGCATTACAGGCTCTATCTGCCAAACCTAAACCACAATTAAAGTCCCCTTCACAAAAAAAGAAAACAAATTATACGGTGTAAATAAATAAGGCTGAATTAAATAAAACATTTCTATGCGATCCGCTTTCATTTGTGCTGCATAAACATTGATTAATCTATATAATCACCCTTCAATGGACACATCCAAAATTAAGGATCTGCCAGGAAGTAAGTCTTTCAGCTTTTGAAGTCTAAACTGAACATTATTAAAACAATTCCTACTCCAGAACAAGAGACTTGGCTCAGAGACCAATAAGAGGGTCCCACATACCATTCCCTCACCCCTTTTGCTATATCAGGGAGCAAATTAAGTCGTGGGTCTTGCAAAAACAACACCCCCTGCCCCCTAGCAATCAGGTGGGACTATAAACCCTGAATTTACAGGGGGCTTAAACTCTTTCCCCCAACCAGGAAATCATTCCCTCCTGGGAATGATGGCAAGGGTCCAGTGATGGTCCTCTCTCATCGGACTGAGTATGCATACTTCCCAGCCTTCTGGTAATGGACACACCATACCTGGCCACCAGGCACTGCCTAACCTGCCTACCTAACTCAAACTATACCCTAAAAGCAAATCCCTAAACCCTACCTGCACCAGGAGATAAATCTAAAGTGCCAGTCACACCCATCATTATTTCTTTTTAAACAGTAATTGCAATCACTTTTCATAATGATTAAACATTTCAAGAAATTTTTCTTAAGCATTGGCTAACAGTAATAATGAGGTAGAAACTGGTTAGACATTCCCACAGATACCTCCCACCAAATTTTAAAAATAAGGTTCTCTGTGTACAACCCCTGACCACTCACTCACACATTCTCTCACCAGTCTTTCGAAACATATTTTATCATGATCCTAAAACATTAACAGTATGAAACTTTTTTTTTTCAAATTTAAGAGCTTGATTTGAATGAACTGAATTAGAGTCACCATATCAGCTCCGTACAGCAATTGTCCTGGCGCAGTCCACAAGTCTCAGTCCAAGGGGCCTAGGTTTCAGGCCCCCCACCTGGAGGGAAATAATACACTGGATCTGGCTTGGTGGTCACTTCTCCAAAGGAATCCTGGGCCAAGAGGTAGTACTTGGTCTGAGTCCCAGTTAAGTCCTGGACTATAGTGAAATGCTTGAATATGGTTTGTCCAGACCAGGTCCCTGTGCAGCACATCGACCGTGCCTGCTGGAACAACTGTTGAGATGCAGCACTTCCTCCTCCTGGACGGTTCTAGAACCTCTTCAACTGCACCTTGCAAATCCTGTCCTCCTGTATCTCCTCAATAATGTCCCAAATTTGTTCTGGCACATTTGGATAGTTCAGATTGGGATATTCTACCAGCAGCCCCCTGTGAACCCACCTTTTGGCCTGACTCCACTCAGGCAGGTCCCTCATACTGGTTCTCCTGGCTTGCCCCATTGGTAACCATATCCCTCGTCGATATTTTAGGTTCAACAGGTCATTTGGGTTTAACCCATCCATCCAGCCTAGACCGGGAGCTGTGAGGTGGTATCTCCAAAGGTGATAACTGGGTGGTGGTAGGGTCTAGGGATTGCCCTGACCACCATATGGTCCTGGAACTGGAACTGGCTACCGACATATTTTTCCTCATCCAGCTCCCTTAGGTTTATTGAGTCATCAACCCTCCCTCTGGCTGACACTGGTGCAGGTCTCTATGGATTTAATATTGCACTTGGCTCCCTAGACAGACTCGGATTTGCTGGATAAAGCCTGTGGGCTACTGCCAGACAGGAGGCCATGGTGACGGTCCCCTGGATCCCTGGAGGATCCCCAACCAGTTGTCTGGTGCCCCTGCCCCTCCCTCTGCCAGTGGGATAGCCAGTAGCTGGTGGCGGAGAGCTGGCCAGATGACTGTGCTCCCCTTCACCTTTGTCCCTCTCTGGTGCACCTGCACCCTCCTCTTCAACAGCCTCCACTATCACATCCGGGGAATTGCTTCAGGTCTCATCCACCTGGATATGGGTGCTCTCTCCCAGGGACAGTCTCTCAAACCCCTCTGAATCCCCACTGGCTGGTGACCATGGGATAAATAAGCTGGCAGTGGAACTGGGAGCATACATCCCCCTACACAGAACTAATAGACTGCCTATACAATAGGGGCATATAGGCAGCCTGGTCACCACCTCCTCCATAAATCCACACCTCGCACAGCGTTCATGTCCTTTGCATTCTCCCCCAGTTTTCCGGAGCCAGGAGTGAAGTGAGGCAGGAACTGTAGCTGAGGTTCCTCCTGCGGGTTGCTTCAGGTCTCTCTGCATCTTTCCCTGCTACCACTTGCTGCCAATCCATGGTGGATGCCTCTGCTTGATTTTTTTTCCCTCCCAGTTCCCACACTCACAAGGAGCTCAAAGTTGTTTTGCTCCAGATATGTGCAGTCCAATTCACTGACAATGTGCTCAGGAAACAGTCTCTTTTGCTCTCATCTCGCTATCGTTTTTTTTCCTTCTAGCATTCTCTGTCTGCTTCTGCTGGTCTCACTCCCTCTGCTTCACTCAATCTGATTTCCCAAGATGGCGTCTCTGCCTGCAGCTGCTATAGCTCCCTTTTGCCCATCCTCCAATCAGGACCCTGCCTGAGGGTCACGTGACCAGCAAGTCACACGCGCAAATCACACCAGCAGGCTAGGTCTCATGCCTGCTCCAGGCCTACCCCACAGCAATTCTGTACTGTGCCACAGGTCCCAACCAGGCTGGGAAGCCTGTCACTGCCACAAACTGCAAGGCTCAGGGTCCGGTGGCAATTTTGGGGTTAGCGGAACATCCCGGATGAATAGCCCCCACAGTGTAACCTTCCCCTTTCCTGCCCTGTCTAGGGGCATAGCTTTTCTCTTGCAGATGTTCCAGGCAGAAAAGGGGAAGCACTCCTAAGCGCTAACATTCGAGACCTTTTGCACACTAAACAGCAGAGAAAACAGTTGTTTCCTACCTGCACTGTGTCTTCACAGCTGTGCACTTTACCTCCTCTCTCTCTCAGCATCTGATCTCCTCCCCAAGCTGTCCACTGGACCAAGACCTCCCTCTGCACTTTCGGAGGTCTCAAAAGCCCTTGCAGCCCCAACCAGGCTAGATCGGAATATTCTGCCCATAGAATGCAAATCATGGAAAATTAATTAGACTGCAAATACGGGGGGTTGGGGGATTTCATTTCATTAACCTCCCCTTACAGTCAAATAAGGCACAGACCACTATTTCTCCCCAAACTGGCTTTTATTTTGTACCTGCATGGCAAATGATTCCAGTGATACAGGGGCCACCATTTTTCATTAAAAATAAATAAGCAGCTCCATGGGGCTTTAACTTTTTACAGTTCTGGCTGGACAGGATAAACTGCAAAAACCCATGGATTCAGCAGACACAAACAAGGATTCTCCTCTGCCTACCATCTCTCTCTCTCTCTCTCTCTCTCTCTCTCTCAGGTGCTCTACCCGAGACTCACTGGAACACAGATCCATGCAATCTCCTGGTTTCTAATGGATCTGGTAAGCCAACCTTCACTTTTTTCCCTTACAGTTCCCTTTCAATCTGGCACTGGTCATCCCATTACACTGGTGTGAGAAAGCAAGCAGCCTTCCCCACCTGGGCCCCTGGGCGCTGGCCCTAGCCACAAGGACATCCAGGAATTTTCCCTGATGACCCAGGCCCTGACCCACCTTCAACAGCCAGCACCGTTCCTGGTGCTGAGTCCACACCTGCCACGGTCACTGGGCTCTACCTCAGCACACCCATGGCCCCAGTTCACTCTGGGGATTCTGCCGGTACTTACTTCCTACAGGGGTCCCTGCCAGGCCCACATCCCTGCTTCATCTCCTGGGCTTGCCTTAAGCTCCAGCACGGGGACAACCCTCCAAGGTCTGCCATTTCTTTGGCCTGCGACCTGCCTGGACTTTACTGTACCAGCACCCCAGGATCTGTCCCTCCAAACAGGCCCCCTGTTTTGGGTGAAAGGCTCCCTGGCTCCCTTGACCCCTCCCCCCAGGCGCCCTGCCACACCAGGAATGAGGGGAACCTCTGCCCCTGGCTCCCCTCCTGGGAGGGCCCTGCCACTGCCCTCCCAGCCCTGGGATACACAACAGGCTTCCCATGGGCTCCTACTCTCTCTATGGGCTTGTTAAAGCCTCCTACCACCCTAGCTCCCAACAATGCAAAACCTGGCTACCTGTGCCCCCATGAAGCTCAGTACCCCCACTCCTCATTGACTATGGTGCATGAGAAGCCATCCTGACTACACTCTTTTTTAGGGGGGTTTCCTCACTGGCCCTCCTGGACCGCTGAGCTCCCTCACTTGCTCTCCTTATCTGTTCCTGATGCTACTCTTCCAGCCTCCCCCCTTCAGCCCCAGGCCTAACGCCTGGGTTGGAAAGACCCTGCTACTTCCTGTCAGTCCCCTTATATACCCTTTCCTTACTCTCTGTTGCCATCTTGAGGCATCCAGAGCAATATCCCCCCCCAAGCACTAAACCCATTTCCTAGCTCTTGTGGGGGGGGGATAGGAGAGGGAAAGGGATGCCTAACTGTGGGATTATAAGCCCCGCATTTACAGGGGGCTTACAGAAATAAAATAAGTTACCAAAAAAAAATAAAAACCTAAGGCTAAACAATAAAGACAGAGGAGCTGTGTGAGCTTAGTACATCCAGCAGAGTGACTGGGTTTGATTCCTACAACCTCCACTTACATACAACATTAGCATACTGTGTTGTTTCTGAACAGACGTGTGAGGCTGTAAACTAATAAGGTACAAAAAACCTCTAAGGCTACACAACAAAAGCAGAGGAGCTGTGTAAGCTTGGTACATCCAGCAGACTGACTGGGTTTGATTCCCACAAGCTCTACATGCATACAGCATACTGTGTGACAGGCTCTGAAGGAACTGTAAAATAAAATACGTTACCAAAATAAAAAATACCTAAAACTGAACAACCAAGGCAGAGGAGCTGTGTGAGCTTGGTACATCTAGCAGAGTGACTGTGTTTGATTCTTACAACCTCCACTTGCAAATAGCTGCATACTGTATTGCTTTGAACAGACTTAAGAGGCTATAAACTAATAAGTTACAAAAAAAAACTAAGGCTAAACAACATAAGCAGAGGAGCTGTGTGAGCTTGGTGCATCCAGCAAACTGATTAGGTTTGATTCCCACAAGCTGTACTTGCATACGGTGTGACTGTCTCTGAGCAAGTCAATTATCCTCCCCAGTGCTCCCGGGTCGCCCCTGAAAACAGGCACCTGTGCCTGCTAGCTGGCCTTACCCAGTTAACAAACTAGATAGACAGATAGGTATGTATGTATTATGGAAAAAAATATGACTGAAGTACCAGGTTCACTGGCTCAGACATGGCGAGGGTTGCTCTTGAGAAAGCAAATCGCCCCAAAGAGGTCTCCTCAGTAAACTTGCCTTTTAACTTTTTTCTCATTTTTGCTGATTTTTAGTTAGTTATAGTAGGTTGGTCAATTTCTTTACTTTGCAGCAGCTTTTTCCAGTTCCTTAGGGATGAAAATTGCAGTTAAATAAAGAAAACAAAACACAACACAAATAAAGGGTTTTCTCTGATTTCTACTGTTAGAAAATTAAGCAGTTTCTGTCAGGATTTTTATAAATGCACTGACCGACATTTTAGCACAGTTTTTCCATTCTGCAAGTTCTTGCGTGCACTAAAGATAGAGAGTGACAGTCAACTGCCACGGACGTTCATTTCTAGTACTAGGCAGCTGTCATGTGAACAGAGGCGGAGACTTGCCCATGCCTAGCATGATGTCACGTGTCAGCGCTTCCACACAGTGGCCATTTAGGTTTGTGTTGCTTTTGGTGATGACCGAGACATCATTGATCAGACAGAAAGCCCCACGGTCAGAAGAAAATACTGTCATACTTTTCTAAATTGGGTGCTAGTGCAAATGTCAGTAAGCAGAAGTAAAAGGATACAGATGAAAACCATGGAAAACAACTAGAAGATGTAACAGGTACTACTGTTACATGTGTCAGCGGCATCAGCCCTACAGAAGAAAAGCAAGTTCACGAACCTGAAGGCAAGAGTGGTGCAGAAAGCACTTCTGCTGATAGTGATTCTGAATCACAGACCACTGGTAGTGAAGATGAAGATTTGATTTTTAGTCTTTGGTAACTGGGTAAGGCCCACTAGGCACAAGTGCCTGTTTTCAGGGGCGACCCGGGAACACTGGGCAGTTAAGTGACTTGCTCAGAGTCACGCAGTATGCAAGTGGAGGTTGTGAGAATCAAACCAAGGTCTAATCTGCTGGATGTACCAAACTCGTTCACAGCTCGTTACTCTAACCTCTAGGCTATACTGCGACTCACAACAAATATTTACTTCCTGCAGGATGAAAATATGAACAAAAAAAATATTTCCAAAGCAAGTACCCATGGTTAGTCATCAACGGATCCAGTCTCGATTGCAGGGTATGTCAGCAGGTCAGTAACTTGGGTGCTGAAAAATCTGCAGGAATGAAGTTGTCTAAAGAATGGATAGAAACTAGTGTCAGTTCCTCTGGTGCCAATAAAACCAAGCAACAGAAAGCACTCTGGAAAAAGATAGAACATGCACAAACCAAGTCA
This sequence comes from Neoceratodus forsteri, assembly GCA_016271365.2. Taxonomy (NCBI): domain Eukaryota; kingdom Metazoa; phylum Chordata; order Ceratodontiformes; family Ceratodontidae; genus Neoceratodus; species Neoceratodus forsteri. Next base: position 649,372,270 of record CM057452.1, read on the forward strand.
CATGTCACAGCTTCTTGTATTTTAGAGCAGGCAAAGAAAGACACACTGCTGCAAATGCCCAGTCTGCTCAAATTTCTACAACGGCCAGAATCTTCCATGCTGCTTATAAAGAAGTGAAGCATAACAGGCCGTCATATGATTTTGAAGTAGAAATTGACTGCCAGCAGTTGACTGGACATGGGGCAGATTTTGCATTCCAATGTGGCATGCCATAACACTCAACATCACATTTCCTCTGAAATGAAGAAAAAGTTGTTCACCCAAATTATAGCGATTGTTCCTAAAGTGAGTCTTTTACTTGATGAAACTACTGCCGTAAACAAGAAAAGTGCTTTGTGTACATGTGGATGCAGTTACTTAGTATAGAGTCTCCTGTTATTGTATTCATTGACCTTGTTGAGCTACATGATCTGTCTTCTGAGGGAACAGTGGACAGTTTATTGTACATGCTCAAAAAGATTAACGTAACTGAAAACTTTCTCACCAAGTGCCTGTTGGCAGTTGCTTGCAGTGGAGCTTCAGTGATGTTTGGACGCATTACTGAGATTATGAAGAGGTTGCAAGACATGTTTATGAATATTATAACATGGCACTGCTCTGCCCATCACCTAGTGCTTGCAGTTGGTGATGTTATGAAAGACAGAGCTATGAATCACTTTAAAACCTTGCTAGACAAGCTTTATTCATTTTATAGCACATCTGGAAAAAACTGATTAGAGCTACAGTAAAACAGTGCACTGAAGCACTTGACATTCAGCTTTGCAAGATAGGTAGAGTGTTAGACACTCGATGGGTTGCAATGAACTTTAGAACAGTGGAGGCTGTTTGGAATGCTTATCCCGCTCTGTATAAGCACTTCACATTGGCAGCCGATGACATTTCTTGTGACAGCACAACACGCAAAACTTACTCAGGTCTAAACAAGTGGTTATTGTCAGTTTGGTTTGTCAGTAATCTTGGAATTATGTTTGATGCATTGCAGGAGTTGTCTGAGTTATCTCTCGAATTGCAGCATCATGATTGTACAATCATCGATGCACACCAAACTATCTGCTGCCAAATATTGGTGTTCGACGCTATGATTGAAAAAGAGAGGGAAATATTCAGTGCAGTGTGAGAAGGCCATAGAAGAGAAGATGTTTCAGGGTGTGCTCTTCCATGAAGGAAATGTTTACAACAAGAAAATTCACCTGGGAAAATATTTTCACAGCTTAGTGGACAATTTGCAAAATCATATACTGTCTACAGGAGGCAGTACTGGCGACGAGACTGGATACAAGAAACTGATCACCGAAATGAAAGTGTCATATAAGCAGTACTAGCCCAATGAGCTACCTACACTGTATGGAGAAAGCGAGACTGAGTCTCTTTACAAAAGCCTTGACATTGGTAACACTCATGAAACCATTCGGGTATATAAGGAGTCAAATGGGAAATTAGTTCAGAAGCAGTATAAGGACCTGTTGATAGCTGTGAGCACTATTGCTATATCCAGTGCTAAGTGTGAGTGAGGCTTTTCACAAATTAATCTCATATGCATGTCAGCGCGAGCATCCATGCTTATTTAAACTATTTTATCATTACTTTTCCTGAATCTAGTTGCCCCACTGTTGAAGAAATTTAACCCCATCCCTTTACATTTGTTCATCGCTTGCCAAAGGGCACAGAGCAGCTGATGACACAAGAAGTAAGGAGAGAAAACAAGAGGATAACCAGTGAAATATGGACATTTTATGGGATTTTCTGGATAAGTAGTGCACAACCCTATTTTTGTGTTTTTCTTACTGAAATGGAGAAAAAGTGATATTCAATTGACGAGCCAAGTAGAGACTCAACAGAAAATTATCCTTACTTTTGTGGTAGTATTTTGTTTTGTATCACATCGCATATAATATGTAATAATGTGTATTAATGATATATAGCCTAACTAACTTGGTTAGTCAGTCACTCGGACTCCACTCAGCAGGTTGAGTTGTTTAATAATTTATCCTTTGCAAAGCATTAGAAATGTTAGTAATGTTTATCCTCTTCCTACTATGACATTTGTTACTTCTTAAATCACTGATTTTACAATTGGATTGAACTCTGTGAGGCATGTAGGTGTATCCTGATGTAGTACATTGAGGGATGTTGAGCCCTAGTATTATAGGGTATACAATGGAGTTCGATATTGGATTTCATCCCTGCTCATGGCACTATCTAGCAGTCTTAGACCTCAAGTAAGAACAAAGTTTCAGCCTAAGATAGGGTCTATTAGACCCTGTCCTATGCTGAAACTTTGTTCTGACTTCAGCAGCTAACCTCCCGTTGTAACAAGTGCGGGGTCATTTTTATAACATTGTTGTAAAAATGCTGTAATGTTCCAGCCTAATTACTTACGTGCTGTATTAACTGGATTGTTTATTCAGAAACTGGATAAACTAAGTACAATCTTTGTTAAAGTAACTGGAAATGTGGGCATGTGTTCAGACTCCATAATGTACCTTCTTCAATTTTTTCATCAATTTACTTTGCAATAATCTTCCATTTTCCTTTTTAGGGCCCCTTATTAGTGCTGCTGCCTTATATTAATTTTGATAATTACTGGTCAGTTCCCAAACTGCAATCTCACAGTACAGGTTCCATTGCAAGGCCTCCACACTGACTCAACTGATGCCACTAAGTTCTGGAACTGATCAGTAATTACAAAAATGAACAGTTCAGGGCAAGGTAACAATAGTAAGACAACCTCAGAAGGAAAAAGAGATCCAAGATCATTTCAAAGCAAATCAATGAAAAGCATAGCAGAGAGATTATAGAAGCTTCACAGCCGTCCTAATTTCCAATATTGTTAAAGAAAGGTTAAAGTTGAGATCTATAACAGGTCATCATATGCTTGGTTCTTCATTTGGTAGCTCAGATAGAAGAAAGCATTGCTGCCCATTGTGTCCATTCCTCCCTTCTCAGTATGGTTCACTGATCACTATTACTACTGACTCCTAATCGGCCCCCCCACAGCCTAAGCCCCACCCACTCTCCGCTCTCCCTCCCTCCATCATAGCCCTTCCCTCCCTTGCCTCCCCTAATCCCTCCCTGTTCCTCCCCTTTCACCCTCTGCCTCCTGATACAGCCCTTCCTGACTGTATTGCCCCATACCCTTCTGTCTCCCCTGACTCAGCTTACTCTAGCCGCAGCCTACCTATTTTCTCTCTCACCTCAGACTGATTACTCCTTCTTTCAGCCCATTACCTAGGACTCCAATTGCACCCACTTAATGCCTTTATTTTTCCTGACCCCCCCACCCTTTATTACCTGCCCCCCGGCTGAACCCTAAACAAAGCCTCCTTTGGCAGCTAAAACTTGCTCCATTGCTATCTAGAAACTTGCTTGCCTCTAGCTGTATCATGTAACCACTCAAACACTGTGCCACACCTCAGAGTGCAGACATCATCTTCTCCTTAGCACTTATTGGACTGAAATCTCCTGTGTATCTTTGTCTACTTTAGTTGTATAACACCCTTGTATACAGTTATAGCCTATGTAACCTCACCCTCTGTGTAACCTGACTTGTACATGATGCCATATATGAAACTACCTGTATTTTATGTTCTGTTTACTCTGACTTGGAACCTTTGTAAACGAGCCTATTTTGGCTCAAAAGTGTTAATCTGAAACTGAAATAAATATATAATAGTGCTCAATGAACCCCAAGTTCATGTATGCATAAACATTGCTTCTGAAAGACTCCTGTTATCTACTTTCAGGTATATGTTTTGGCAGTGCATTCTATATGCCCACTGTCCTTTACCTATAGAAACCTTTTCATGCTCCAGTTTAAATGGGTTTTGCCACCAACTGAAAGTTGTACCCTACTAGATGTCCTGTGGTACATTTTGTTGCTTAATAAGGCCAGCCAGAGTCTCCCATACCTTGTTGTTTTGTGGCTTTTATTGAAGATAAAACACACTGTTGCTGCATCTTCCCTACCCCTGACTCCAGGGAGAAAATCATTTTTTCAAAAGTGTGTTTTATCTTCAATAAAAGCCCCATAACTCACCACAGAACATATAATCCCCCAGAGCTTCTGGGAAACTACCGGCCCCTAGCCATTGGGCCCCAGCACTTTGCCATTACATTCTATATGCCCACAATTCTTCACCTATAGAAAACTTTTCATGCTTCAGTTTTTATGGGTTTTGCCACCAGCTGAAATTTGTACCCTACTAGGTGTGCTCTGTGGTACATTTTGTTGCTTAATAAGGTAAGCTAGAGTCTCCCATACCCCTGACTCAAGGGGGAAAAAAATAATGTTTCCCCTGGAGTCAGGGGTAGGCAAGATGTAACAGAAGTGTGTTTTATCTTCAATAAAAGCTCCAAAACTCACCACAGAGCATCTTAACTCCTAGAGTTCAGACCCCAAGGGTTTGGGCCTGGGTGCCTCTTTCCTTACAAATTAAGCACTGGGAAAGGTGCATCTTTTAGTCTTTATTCATTGGTTATTTATTCAGCTATCTAGTCACTTGTTATTTATTGATGTGAAAGGAACCCTGTGTTATTGAATAATTCTCGTATTGACTGTTATGTTTTGTTTACCACTGACTTGGAACCTTTGAAAATGAGTCCTTGACTCAAAGGTATTAATCCCAAGCTGAAATAAATAAAAATATTGTGTGCTGCTGTTGCTGATGAAAACCTTCCTCAGTGACCCTTGCTGACATTCCTGCTATATAAAAATTCTGGTTACATTTTGATCTCTGAGTATGACTCCTGCCTGTCCTTCTTGGGCTACTCCACCCTCCCAATCTGGGAACCTTCAGTGCACCTCACCATAAGACCTGCTTGAGGTGGCATTCATGTCTGTGAGGAAAAGCATGTTTCTGCTTCATGAATCAATGCACGAGGGTCTTGCCGTAATAACAGTTCTTGCACCTCTATCTCCATTGAAAAGTATTGAAGAGTCCAACCACCCAGAAATCTAGGTGTGAGAATTCTGACACCTAAACATTTCCAATGTAACCTCAGCTCTATTTTAACATTAGGTGTTGACTACTTGCCAGGTTATGTGGTGTTGCCCCTTTTAATATGGTGAACCTGTGTTATGCCACCATCAATGCTATGCCCACAGAACTAAAAAAGAAAAAAAAACTAGAATGGCAACTTATTGAAGGGCTGTCTATTGCCAGTACATAAAGTTCACTGCCATATTGTGGATGTCAAGACCCAGAAGTGGCCACAGTCACATCCACATGATTTCGATGGCGCAGTGAGTTTCAGTGGCATTTTTACCTGTAAAACTAATCTTGTGTTGATTACTGCTCTGGTTGCAGCTTTACAGTGGCTTCCGTGTTATCCAGAGACATTATCTATTCATCTTATCTGTGGAATATGTTGAAAAAAATAAACAAATGGTGCAGCTGAGGCTAACAGACTGAAGGGTGGCTGGTATCTGTGATTTGCTGTGTGTATGGGCTGGTTCATATATTTACTCTTACTGTGACAGTTCATCTCTGTTGTGAGCAGGGTTTGAGGCTGTTATTTAGAGGATGAGAGATGGGGATAAATAGCGGGGGGGTGCTTAGCAAGCAGCAGCTAGGTGTAGAGGGCTTGGCTGTTGGCGAGAGCTGGTGTTGTAGGTGGGGTTTTGGCAGCTGGCAGTGGAGTGGGACTGGGGGAGGAGAGTTGAGAGAGAACACTGCACAGGTGGATCTGAAAGAGAGGTGGGGGACTGGAGCTGTCTTTTTTGGTTATTACCTGTTTTCTGCCCTTGTCTCTCTTTGGTCTGTCCCCTTTTGGCCCCCCACTCACCCCAGCTCTATTACCTACCTTTTCAGGTACTTACTCCACTGTCTTGATTCCTATGGTTTCTCCCCCACAGTGGGGCTGTCTGAGTTTCCCAAATCCCCTTTCGAGTTTGTCCATGGTGGTGGAGGGTGCCATGGTCTGTGGAGTGGGGGTGGGAGCCAGCTTCATCCTGCATCAGCCATATAATTGATCACTTTCTGCTTTTTGTCCCTTACCTCAGGGACACTGCTAGTGAGGTTTGTGATGTGTACATGCTGTGCATGCATTTGCTGGCATCAGGCACAGTTCATGCACACACCAGAGTGACTCCTGCTTACATCTCCACCTGTGGAAATCCAGTCAGCAGTAGCACACTTCTGTCCTACTTGGAGGACAGCATCCATGGTGATGCTATCAAGCTGGAATGGTGAACCAGGATGACAGGTATGTGTGTTTCGGTGGGCAATTGAAAGTTAGGATGCTCTTGGAAAGCTGGAAGGAAACGCAGAAACATAGCAACATAGACAATGACGGCAGAAAAAGACCTGTGGTTCATCCAGTTTGCCCAAGTTCCCTAAATCCCTGGGATCATTCTTGGAATCTAATGTTTCCCCCCAGGGTACTAACCCTCCTGGATCTTTACTCTAGTTAACTTCCCTGGTCATGTTGGCCCTGGTAACCTCTGTTAAACAAAGCAACAAATCGGGCAGAGGGGCTGTTTAAGATGAGGAAGGGAAGGGACACGAGGGGGCACAGGCTAAGACTGGGGGGGGTAGGTTCAGGAGGGAAATGAGGCATTACTTCACTGAAAGCGTGGTGTCAAAATGGAATGCTCTACCTGAGGAGGTGGGGGCCTGCAGGATGGTGGGGTGCTTCAAATGTGCATGGGCCAGGGCAAGGAGGGGTGGCTGGGCAAAGGCCAAGGAGCAGTTCCAGGAAGTGAACAGGGGGTTGGGGGGGCAGCTGCATTATAGGGGCTAGCTGCGAACACGAGCAGACTTGTTAGACCATGAGGCCTGTTTCTGCTGGCAAGTTTTGTATGTTCGTATTCCCTTCATTCTATCCCAGGCCTGTTTGAACCCCTTTACTATACTTGCTAACACCATCTCAACTGGCAGACTGTTCCAGGGCTCCACCAGCCTTTCTGTAAAGAAATACTTCCTCACATCTCTCCTGGATCTACCACCTGCCAACTTCCACAGGTGGCCCAGTGACTTTGAGTTTGTATTCAGGCCAAATAATTCCCCACAATTCACTTTATTAAATCCTTTGAGGAATTTGAAGGTCTCAATCATATCACCCCTCTCCCTTCTGGTTTCCAATGAGTACAAATTTAGTGCCCTGAGGCGCTCTTTATAGGATTTACCCTGCTGACCCCGAACCATTCTGATCACTCTGCATTGCACTGTCTCTAACCTGCCCTTGTCTTTTCTGAAGTAAGGACTCCAGAACTGGGCACAGTACTCCAGGTGAGGCCTCACCGGTGTTCTGTAGAGGAGTAGTATCACCTCTTTTCTCCGACTGTCAGTCCCCCTCCCAGCATCCTGTTGGCCTTATTACAGATGAACCTCGATTATCCAGACCTGTCAGGGATGTGAAATCTGTCTGGATAATGGATCTTCCAGATGAATGAAATAGCATTGCTTTGTGAAATGGCAATCTGCAATGTGCCTCTGTGTGCTTAGAACACGAACACCAAGAAAAATTTATGTGAACACTCACACATTTGTTTAATGAATGATTCTTTAAATTTATTAATCAACTGCTTTTAAAAATAGAGATATATAAAAATATATAAAAACAGTACACCTAAATGGCGAAAAAGTCAGTTACTTTGGTCTGTTTTGCCCCACTGTATTTTTTCTGTGCAGCGTATGCCAACAGCCTGTTCAGTATCATTAAGTGAACTGGGTCAGAATCAGGCTGTCTCTCCAACCATAGGATGCACTTACAGAAATGTTCCACAGCATTGTGGTTAGACACATTCTCGATTTCATCACTGCTGCCCTTGTCAGAGTCTTCATCAGCATCGGCGTTTGATTCAAATTGCTTATTAACCAAACTGAGAATGTCCGAATCTGTAAGGTCTGGTGTGGTATGCAGTTCGAGGTCTCTTGTGTTTAACTAGTTGATCTCTTCGGTGAAGTTGCCGTCACTTTCGTCTCCATCACCCACCACAGTTCTTCATCGGATCACCCACTACAGGTTCTTCATCAGATGGAGTGTCCGAGACAGGAGTAGGTGTAGAATCTTGAACACCAAGCTTTAGAGTGGACAAGAATGACTTAGCAATGCTCTCGGGGGTGGCCTCTTCCCAGGACTCTCCTATCATGTAGGCAACATCTTTCAGGTTTATTTTTTTCAACAGACAAACAATGGAAGTTTCAGGGTCTGTGTCTGACAGAATCTGCCTCAACAGTTGTTTTCTGTATCTTTTTTTATTTTAGCCCCTCTAAGATTCCGTGATCGAATGGTTGAAGAAAGGATGTCATGTTTGGTGGAAAAAAATCTACTTTTATTCTTCTGTCATGTGACTTAATTTCTGTTGGGTGTGCAGAGCAGTTGTCAGTTAGGAAAAGTGCTTTCAGGGGGAGCTTTTTCTGCCTCAGGTGTTTCCTGACAGCAGGCACATGCTTTAAGGAACCAGTCTACAAACAAATCACTGCTCATCCAGGCATTTCTTTGGCTAGCATAAATTACTGGAAGGGCTGTCATGTTAACATATTTGAAACATCTGGGGTTGCCATATTTTCCTATCAACAGAGGATTCAGTTTGTGTGTCCCTGTAGCATTTGAACAACCAAGAATTGTGATCTGGTCTTTAATTTTTTTTGTAACCAGTGGCAGTCTGCTCCCATGAACCTGCAAGGGTCTTGTCAGGCAAGAACTTCCAGCTAAGGCCAGCTTTGTCAGCATTATATTAATTTATTTGTACAATCAGATTTATAACCTTTGAGCCAGAGGCTCATTTACAAAGGTACGTTGTAACATGGAGGACAACAATAGCACAGGTTACAGAGTGCTGACGTACAGAGTAACACAGATTTTTTTACACACTTAGAATACAGCCATGGTTATAAATATTTTGTACAAGTCATTCACAGTAGTTACATATGTTCATTTTAGTAGGCCCCTGACATCCAGATATCTGGCAGGGGATCAGAGGACGGGGGGAGCGTGGCAGTTATAAATTTGCTCATCTGTGTACCCCTGGGCATGAATAAATCCATGTAATTTACCTAGATACAGCTGTATCTGAATCTCATCGGCAGACATTTTCTCCCCCCTGAATTTCTAACTGCTGAATCGAATGTCTCCGTTTAAAATGCTGAAGCCACCCTTTTGAAGCTTTAAAATCATTTTCATTGTTATGGCTGTCAAGCTCTTGGTTGAACTGCAATGCCTTTTTTTGTATCATCGGACCAGTCACCGGGGCTACCTCTGTACGTTGCTGTTTAAACCAGATGTATGTTGCTTTCTCAACTCTTTCATCAACGGATTTTTTTACTGTTCGGCGTCTTTTCATTTCCCTTTCATCCTCTACATTTGTGGCGTGTGACAATCTTTTATCTTTACTTTTCTTAATGTCAGACACTTGCTCTTTGCTTATTCCATAGGAACCTGCAATGTCAATTGCTTTTTCACCCTTGCAGAGTCTCTCTAAGATCTGGATCTTGTCACTCAATGTCAGAATTTTTCTTTTCTGTTTGACATCGCAAGACTGCTTACTGGCATCCATGATGAAAATGAGCTGAGCTGCTTCCAAATCGTCAGTGCAGAATGTTTTAAAGGCTTGACTATTTCATCTTTATTTAATCTGCTTAAATTAACTACACAAAGCTAGTGTTTCAATTGATTTTGACATAGATTTTCAATTGATATAGAGCATATGAAGAACATCCATCAGGATCAGCCAGGAACAATTAACTAGTGAGAAATGGTGATAGCTTCACCCACTGGGTCACATACTTGCAAAATTCGGAACCATGTTGATTTTGCCCGATAGGAGGTAACATTGTTTGGGATCAGGTCGCCAGTCTGTAAGAACGAATAATCCAGAAAATCAGTGTCAGGGTAATCAAGGTTCGACTTTATAGGCCTTGTCGCACAGACTAGTTTGTTTAAGGGAGTTACTGATGAAAACTGCTACCTGGGACGCTAATGGGGGCCTGAAGTTGGGTCAAGAATGTCACTTTGGGGGAGGCTAAAAGACCAAACAGATTGTTGGCAGTTGAGAAGGGGGCCTAAAATTGTAGTCGGTTGTGTGGATTAACGTCATGGTGTTGTTTGGTTATTGGGAGGAGGGCAAGGGCTGTCCTTCATTGGGGCTGAAAGTGACGGTGGAGTTTTAGTTTTACTTTCTATGTTCACCTCTTTCAGCCAACAACTGACTCCTCTCCACTTACTCTGTCAACCTCCTAACCTCACCATCACCTTCTCTGCCTCTGTACTTATCTCCTCCTGCACACGGGGGGGAGGAGTCGGACAGGGTCTTGAGGGAGGTCACTGGCAGAATGGTAAACAATGGAGAAGTAGTAATTAAGGGGGAAGGGCTTTAAACTGCTAGATGTAGACTGGAGCATACTGGCCACAGTTACAACTAGAAGCAGGCAATCCTAGACTCCTTGCAATGGGCATTTCTTAGGCAGCTGGTTACAGAACCCACTAGAGATGAAGCAGTGCTGGATCTGGTGCTTTTGAAGGTATACCGTTATAATCGCAACTAAAAAATAGCACTTCAAAAACCGCGACCGCAAAAGGGCGAATCACTTAATAGCGATACCCATTAATTAGCGATTGTGTCACTATAGTGAAAGTGCACTGACAACATTGTCAACAATAGCGCCTCACAAATATAGTGACAAAATACCAGCACATAGCTAACCATACCAACTAACGTAACCATCAGGATAAACCTACAGGCTTTTTATTAACATGTCATTTTTTTCATGAGACATGCAATAACATAGAGAATAAAGTATGGGTCGGGGTGTGTAACGAGATTTTACACACACCTGAGTTGTGGGATGCTACATAAACCCCGAGGGCGAAGCCCGAGGGGTTTGTGACAAGCATCCCACAATGAGGGTGTGTGTAAAATCAAGTTTTACACACACCCCGACCCATATTTTATTTTATATAATTGTTGGCTTTCTCTTTTTTCCATCAGCAATTATATAAAATAAAAAAGGCGAGCGGGTTTGCGGTTCCGGAAGTAAAAGCGCTCTCTGTTTCCCCGTCCCATCCCCTTCAAATACCTGAGGAGACAGTCCCGCAGCTGTTTCTTCGCTGGACATCGCTCTCTTCTCTGCCATAACAACCCGCGCTCACTTCCGCTGTAGCGGCGCTTGCTAATGATGAGTCCCTACGCGTAGCCATCCTAAAAAGCGAGCAGAGTTTGAGCAGGCACATGCGAAGAGAGGGGGAAACCGTGCGTGTGTTTGCCGTTAAAAACGCTCCTTTATAACGGCAAATTACGCCACGGTTTCCTTATGGAAAAAAGAGGAAGCCATTAATTATAGTCTTGTTAGTATATAGTTTATCTTGGCTGAAAAAAAAAACACTCATACAAAACTGCCTGCTGTTTAAAATCATAACACTCAGATTATATATTTTATATAGATTCTGTCACACACCAACTTCCCGATCCCGCCTCTGTTCCCCGTGGCAAGAGTCATGCTATAAATGTAAAACTTACCACAGTTGTGAGGAAAATGAAGTCTGAACCCTCTACACAACTCCACTGCCATTCTTCTGAGTAAAAACAAAGTACACACAAGTTTACCCTTGACACCGATCAGTTCCAATTGATCGCCACTCGGCAAAAGGTTGGCAATTCAAACTGCAGCAACCTACACTAACAGTTTCACAATTTATTTTGAAAAATCCTTATTTAGTTCTTAGTCACAGAACAATACCACCGGGGGGGGGGGTGGACAGTTGCTCACTTCTGGGTTTTCCATCGCAGGACTTCAAAACCAGCATTTACAAACTTACGGAGATCGTGGTCACTATCTGCATTGAAGCAATGATGAGGGGCAGGGGTCACTGCAGCTCTGGGAGTGAGACAGAGAAGCACATCGGTAAAACTAGCCGCTGACACAAATAGACACTCTTTCCATGGTCCCAAACGATATAGCCTTTACAAAGTTTAAATCTGAAATTAATTTCATAGAAATAATTTTTTATTCATAGTTCCAAAGATCTATTCCTGGAGCACCTGTGGGGTGAACACTGCAGCCAGAAAGCAATGATTGAAGTTGATGCCTTTAACGCAAGAGTGACTGTGGTTGAAATTAAACTGGAGCAGCTCGATGCTGAACAAAAAAACATGAATTCATTCTTTTCATAAATTACAAGCAGCAGTTTCAGGCATGGTACAAGAAATAGATCGCGATTATTACATCTGCACTATTAAGGCATTGGCTACAACATCTTTGTGCTATTTTGCGTGGCGCTATTTAATACTCGCGCTAATTACATTCGCTATTTTATCAGTGCGATTATTACATAGAACCCTTTCGAACAGGGACAGCACTGCAGATGTCACAGTGGGTAGCCTCTTGAGTACAAGCATTGTCATACAATGTGGTTTGGCATACAGACTGGATGGGAGAAAAAAAAAAACACTAGGATCAGGGTCCTGGACTTCAGAGCAGGTTTTTAAAGAAATGGGAGAGTGCCTTAGTAAATACCTTTGTAACCCCTAGATGGCGCTATCCCAGGGGCTACTACCCCTGCCTGATTTGCCACTAACAGGTTGAGGGGCCTGGATCCAATGGCGGGTGCCTCCACCCAGAGGTCAGGGTTTGCAATAGTTAAACTAACTTGGTCACAGCCCTCTGGGACACTGCAACCCCCCTTCTTCCCACTAGTGGCCCACACATATATCAGAATTACCTTCACAGTATACACTTACCCCAGGTCTGGTTCCGGCACTGGGACCTCCTGTGAAATGAGATACAGTGCAACAATCACAGTACAGTACTTTAACATAGACAAATACCTCAGGCAGTATAACTTTGCTGAAACAAGCAGCTCTGATTTATTTAGGGGGATATAACAAGGACAGGGGGAAATCAGGTTAATTAGCTTATCACTCTAATAATCTACCTATGGCTCTGTGCACAGGCCTATCCCTATCAGTTACTGTCCCTGGGTACCCAAGCCCTAGTGGCTAGTCCAAACCGTGGCAGCTGGTAGGGGCCCTTTCACACAGAGAAAAGGAGAATTAAACAGTCAGCAGTACAGTAATTCCATTTGGATTTAATGTGGCAATTCAACATGGAGCAACCCTGAATTAGTACTCACGACCTCCAAATAAGATAGGGTCCTTCAATGTCAGCAGGGCTCACTTGAGGTACACAAACCTCTTCACACATCCATATTAAAGAAAGCACTATACCAGGCAGGCTGCATCTGTATCCCGATCGCAATTACTGCACAATACCCGGGAGAACACACAGCAGATTCAGTTCCTGACAGACAGAGTGCAATTTTCAGCAATTCCTCCAGTCTTCTACAGAGTGAGCCTGGTTTCTACTCTTCAGAGATCCTTTGATTCTTTTCACAGGACAGATTCAGTCCTAACAAGCTGTTACACAAGCTGCAGACCGAACTCTGGGCCTTACACGTTTTTGACTAAAACTGCACACTGAAAAGCACAGGGCTCCTTCCTTCTTCACTGCCAAAGCTCAACTGAAACTCCAACCGACAAAACGGGCACTTCCTTTGAGTTCCTCCCAGTTCTTGACTGGATTGGCTGTCACTCACAATAGACTGCTGCTGTTGGTCCAAAAGGTGCTGAAGTCTAAACTACATCTCCCAGAGTCACTGCTCATACAATCCTCTTGTGGCTGGCTCAGATTATGAGTCCAGTTCTGATTCGTCCAAGGCACCATTTTAGAGCTAGCTTACCCCACACTGATTGGTCCAGTTCAGCAGTTCAAAACTAGAATGGGAACTAGCAGACACAGTTCTGACTGCAAAGAAAGCAGGTTAGACAAACTGTAATTTCATTATTACTCTAAATAATTTCTGGCAAACAGTTACATCTTTCAGATAGGTTCCTTTGCACTCTAGTGACTGCAAAAATGAAGTGAATTGGCAGCAGCTCGAGTGGTACTCAGAGAAGCACACAGTCCCCCATACAAACTAATTATGTCTGCAAGCAGACAGCTCTTAAAGAGACAGTACCAGAGGCTCTAAAACACTCACTGATAAATGGCTTAAATGCCAAACACCATTCAGGCTTGGAGCATTCAAGCAAGCTCCTGGAAGTCTTTTGGGAACCCCCATTTGCAGGGGTTACACCCTTCCTGGCCTGGGAAAGCTTGGCGTCCGCGTCAAGCAAGTACCTATGGTTTCAACTGCAACCATATACATTTGCATTAGGCTCGCACATGTAATCATCAGTCAATATATCATTTTACCAAGAACACATTTCTGAAACATTGCAGTACGTCACTCTTTACACATATTACATACACATTGTACCATAACTCAAGTTATTACCTCTTGTACATGAAACCTGAAGAGGGGCCCTTCCTATCAGTTACCTTGGGGCTGGATGGGGCAAGGGCACCATATAGAAGGAACAACACAAGTAACTTGGAGTTAGCACTGATGCTCAGTTTGGGCAATGAGCTGGGGCCACATACACTCCTTTATGGACAACATTGAGAGGCAAGTCCACAGGCCTCCCAAGTGAATCATAACTGAGGTGCACCACAGGCTTCACAGCTCGACCAGTCTTTCTAGGGGGAACTGTTATAGTCTCTGCACTCTGAGCCTCATTTTCAGCATTGTCCTCACTTGTCAGGGAGTCTCCATGGGGGTAGAGAGGCTAGAACTTGGGGCACTTTCAGCTCCAGGAGTTACAGTTTCTGAGTCCACAACATTTGGCTCGCATGGAGAGCTTTCGGACACTGGCAGTGGACTGTCAGGGCACTCAAATACTCTTCTTGTTCTGGTGTATCACCAGTCTGCCCCAATCTATCATTTTCCTCCCTGAAAGCTCAAACAGTTCAACCATGCACAATGATTCCATTTCATCTGATCTGATGCTTTGCACTTCACTTTCTGGGAGCATTGGCTCCAGGGATGAAGCTGGGGGCTTAGACAGTCCAGAAGGCCCAGCTTTGTCTCCAGTATTGACTAGGGATTGCCCGAAACAATTGACTCAGTTAGTAAGAAGGATAGTATTCAAAGTCACTCTCACTTTCTTCCGATATGGACTGACAGTCATGCTCAACTGGGACTTGTGGAGGAACACTTTAACTTTGCTTCTGTAGGTGCAGACTTTCTTGATCTTTTCTTAGCAGCAGCTCTAGTCACTGGTCCAGAGGGGCATCTTCTAGGGGCTCAGACTCAATTAAGATTTGTCCAATGGGCAGTAAATGATTTCTATGCATTGTTTTACATCTTTTGAATTATTCTCAGGCCTTACTTTGTACACTGGCAGATCATCTAGTTTGCCCACTACAATGTGAGGGAGATGGTGCCATCTGTCAGCAATCTTGTGCTTGCCATGCAGTCCCAGATTTCTTAGCAATACCGATCTCCCTCCTGGAGTTCCTGTGCTTTCACCTTTTATCATACCTTTCTTTGTTGGCCAGATTTCTTTTGGCAGCCATGGTTTGAGCTGGTTAGTCGCATGAGTTAGCTGGGCCTTTAACTTTTGCACATACTGTAAATAGTTGTCAGCTTGAACCCCATCAGGAGAGACCCCAAAACACACATCTACTGGTAGTCGAGCTTCTCTTCCAAACATCAGGCGGTAGGGGAGAATCCAGTGGCATCACTTTTGTGCAGTTATAAGCATGTACCAGGGTGCTAATTTGTTGGCTCCATCTAGGCTTGTCCTTTGGGTGCAGGGTGCCTAGCATATCTAGCAAAGTGCGGTTGAAACGTTCAGGCTGTGGGTCCCCAGGGGTGGTAAGGTGGTTCTGGACTTCGCACTCCCCACAGAGAAAGCATCTCTTTGATCAGGCGACTCTCAAAGTCTCTCCCTTGATCAGAATGGATTCTTTGTGGAGCCCCATAGTGAACAAAAGTTTTCTACAAGTACTTTGGCTACAGTGGATGCTTTCTGGTCTTTGGTGGGGAAAGCTTGGGCATATCTCGTGAAATGGTCAGTGACCACCAGCACATTACTGATATTTCTTTGATCAGACTCCAAACTCAGAAAATCAATACAGACCAGCTCCATGGGTGCACTGGTGGTGATGTTAACAAGGGGCAGCCCTCTGGGACAAAGCTTTCCTCTGTAAGCTAGCGACTACAAGTTCGAATGTGTTGCTCCACATCAGCCCTCATCTTGGGCCAATAGAATCTGGATCTCACCAAGTCAAGTGTTCTGTCTATACCAAGGTGCCCCATGTGGTTGTGCAAGGACCTCAGTACTGAGTCTCGAAGGCAGTGGGCAGCACTAGTTGTTGTTTGTCTACTTGTCCCCTCTGTCTACTGTTTCTCTGTATAACAGTTTATTGATCAGTTTCAACTTAGGACCTTCTTTGTATAACAGTGCAGTTCTCAAATCAGTGGGCGTAATTTGGACACATCTTTTCTGCATAGAGGGCTTCTAAAGCTGCTTTGATCATGGGATCGGCGGGTTGAGCCCGCGAATACTGTCATTGTCCAGCTGAGGCAGTGCACCAATGTCTTTGCAGAAAAGTGGCAATAAGCAGCAGGTATGCAATTCTCAGAGGTCCCAAGCAATCCACCATGCAGTCCACTGCGTCCGTGGACATTTGTTCCTCCTGTCAAACTTCCGGCAGAGTGCCGAATGTCAGGTTCTGCCAATCGGACCCAATCATTCTGGGAACAGGCCTCCGGGAGAGAGCATCAGCATCTATGTGGTTCAGACCTGCTCGGTATTCGAGAGCATAGTCATATGTAGATAATGCAGAAAGCCACCTATGGCCAGTGGCATCCAACTTAGCTGAGGTCTGCACATAGGTCAAAGGATTATTGTCAGTTTTACTAGTATTTTAGCCCCATACAAGTACTCATGGAATTGGTCAACAATAGCCCACTTCAAAGCTAGAACTCTAACTTATGTACAGGATAGTTCTTTTCGGATGGGGTCAGGCTTCTACTGGCAAAGGCCACTGGTCTCAGGCCATTCTCATGCTCTTGGTACAACACAGCCCCAACCCTTGCAAGCTAGCATCAGTGTGCAGGGCCGTAAGGTTTTCTTGGATCGGCATAGGCCAGCACTGGAGCATGGGTAAGTTGATATATGATCTCATGAAAAGCAGTCTCACAATCAGGGTCCAGCGGCCCCAAATACTTCTCGGATGAAAATACACTCTTTCAGTCTTGAGGGGCTGACTTTTGGTATTTTTTGTGGGTTGGGGATACCTTGAGTAAGGTTAAGTAAAGGGCAGATCACTCTTGAATAGTCCTTGATGAAGCGCCGATAATAACCACAGAATCCCAGGAATCTTTGCAGTTCTTTTGATTTTTGGGCTGTGGCCAGGTGGTCAAGGCCTCAACTTTACTTGGATTGGTCTCTATTCCCTCGGTGGATACTATGTGTCCCACATACTTTACTGATGTTTGAAAGAATTGACACTTATCAATGGACAGTTTAGGCCAAAGTCCTCCAGTCGGTCCAATACCTTAAATAATCTGCTCTCATGTTCCTCCAGTGAGCTGCCAAACACAATAACATCATCTAGGTATACCAGGCACTCTAGTAAGTTCATGTCCCCACTGCACGCTCCATCAATCGTTGAAAAGTGGCTGGGCACCTGAAATCCCTTGAGGCATCCTCATGAATTCATAGAAGCCAAGCGGACAGATAAAGGCCGTCTTCTCATGGTCCTCTGGGGCCATCGGGATCTGGTAGTACCCACTGCGGAGATCCAGCACAAGAACCACTTGCTCCCGTTTAGGCAGTCCAAAGCATCCTGAATCGGGGCATTGTGTACTGATCAGGGGATAGTCCATGGGTTTAAGGTGCGATAATCACACACATCCTTACTGTTCCATTCTTTTTCTCACTACCACAATGGGGAAGCATAAGGGCTTCTGGTTCTTGTATTACACCAGCAGCTAACATCTCTTGCAGATGCCGTCTCACATCATCTATGTCAGCAGGTGCCAGGCGTGAGACCTCTCCGCGAAATGGTCTTCGTCATGCAGCCGGATATTGTGCTCAGCTCCTTGCACGCATCCTACATCCCATTCCTTTAAAGAAAACACCTGGTCTCTCTGGGCAAGCTTCTCACTGATCCTCACTTTCCATTCAGCTGGCAGCGGAGTCGCCGAAATCAAACAAGTCAGGCGTTACTCTGTCATTCTTCCTTGAACTCTGCTGCTGGGTAGCACTGCAGTGTCTGCACAATGCACATTAGCCAGGATGCAACCTCTGTTTACTCGAATGTCTCTTTCAGACACATTATGAACTTGGACCATTACCCTTCTGGCATAAGCATGGGCTCTAGCGGAAAATACTAGGCTTGACCAGCAGTCCCTCTGGCAATTTTCCATCGCCTGGTGCATCCAACATTAATATTTTATTCTTAACATCCTTTCTGATAGGACCTCTCCTGTAAGGTACACTGGGCATTTGGCGCCGGATCAGAGACTCAGGATCCTTCTTCCATACAATTCGACCGGTTCCTCTGGTTCTGTTTTTCAGCATCTCTCTGTGCCTCATAGGCCTTCTTAATTAAGCGGAACTCTTAAAGCCCTACTAGTCTTTGACCCCTGTTTTTCATAACACAACTGTGCCAGCCTTCCGAACATATGAGCATTTGTTCCAATCAACAAAGGGACACCATCATACAGTCCAGTGGGGGGACACACTAAGGCTAGGGTCTCTACTTGTTCGGCCACTCCAGCCACGGAGGTGGGGAAAGACAGCCAAATTCGGATATACCTGGAATAGGGGTAGGCCTTCTCACTTAACCCCCATACATGCAGTCCTTCTAATGGTTGTAAGGGTACGTCTGACAAATGCTTCTGATACCAATCCTGGAACATAATTGTCACTTGGGAGCCACTGTCTAATACAGCTCTTGTAGACACTCCATTCACCTTTACAGTGGTCTCCATGGAGGACCCACTATTCTGGACCAGTCTGGAGAGGCGGTAGTGGGGGCCTGGGCAACTGACCTTGCCACAAGGGCGTGAATTAGCATTTTGGTGCCCTCACTGGGATCATGTCGCACCTCTTAACCACTGATTTCTTCTCCAAGCTCTCCTTGTAGCCTATATGCAACTTTGTCAGTGTCTTTTGGGACTGGCATTCCCTTTCATGTGCCCATCTTTCCCACAATTATAGCAAAACATACTTTCTGGAGTTTGAGCTGGCCAGGCGCCACACTGGGAGCCAGGGCGGGGGTATTACTAACTGGAAACCTGGGTGCCATCTCTGTCTGCTGTGATAAGCATTTGGAGACATCTCGTCAGTTTCTCCACTTCCATGGTCAAGGAATTGAGTTTGGAGCTGTTATAGCAGGAGATACATGGGTGGTACCCCACCCCCATAGCAGATGCAGTCGGATATAGGTCAGGGCCCGTACTTGCAGGTGTGGCCTTCATAAAGGGACTGTTTTTGAATTCCCGGATCTCTCTCAACAGTTCGCCCCATTGTGGCATATCTTTTTCCTTGTCAGAGCACTCATTGACTGTCAACCTCTGCCCCTGAACTTCACTTGATGGGTCACCCTCAGTCACTCGGGTCGTAGCCACAGCTGTTGGTGCAGGTACCTCCCGAGGTCGCCTTTTCTCAACTCCTCGAATTTCTCTCATTAACTCATCATAGGAGGTGGGATTCCAGTCGATTTGCCAGGCATAACTGAAGCAACAGCAGTTCTGAGAAGGGGCAGACTTAAGGATTCTGTCCAGTCTGGTTCGGTCCAGTTCAATCGCCTGGCAAACTACCCTTTCTGAGGCATTCTTGCAACAATTTTTCCAGCCGAGAGACATACACAGACAACAACTCCCCTTGGTACTGTTGTGCATTTCTTACTCTCCACCATAGGTCCTCATCAGAATCTGGGCTCCCATACACATTCTCCAAGGCCTCAAGATGAGCCTGTGCAGTCGCTTCAGGGTTACTGGCCCGTTTAGCACGGATGGTAGCCAGGGCAGGACCTCGGAGGCTCTCACTAACCCTCTTTCGCTTTTCGCCTTCCGAGCATTGCCATTCTAGCACTTGGAGGGCAACATAGTCTATCCAGGTCTCCCAGTCATCCTCCCCTTGGGGGGTGGGGAGGGTGCCAGAGAAGATCCTCAACCTTCGGTAAGAGTCGTGACTAATGGCAGGTGCAGAAATAGGAGTCTGCATTTGGTTCAGCCACCATTACGGGCACTGGAGCAGGAGAGGGTGTTGGGGGAGGAACACCCCCAGGTGGCAAGAATAGTTTCTTCAAGTCCTCCACAGTTTTCCCCTCTCCCAGCAACCATTCAGAAAATTTCTCCTCAAAAGTTTCAGATAGTGGTGGGGGCTGATTCCCCCCCGGGTCTTTACTGTCCTTAGTTATCACTCTCCAAGCAGTGAGGGCTCCCTCTGGGGTAATGGTCTGTGGCACTTTGGAGCTATCTATGGGATCCTTAAACTCTACTAGGGCCAGGAAAGTGTGGGTGAGCAGATTAGCATGCCGACCCACCACCACAGGGTTTTGTAAACCTTCCACCTTGGAAAGTACTCCCTGCACAGTGTCCGTATTGATACCCAGGGGGATGTCCAGGATAAGCATAGCATTTTGGGGGTCGATCTCCTCCCCAGTACACCACTCCACCAGCCGGTGCACAGCCACTTCTGTCGGGGTACCCATTTTTTCCTTAACAGTGGTTCGTAAATATGGCCACTAGAGGACACACAATCCCAGCGGTGAGCCTCCAAGATGTAACCCCTAGATGGCGCTATCCCAGGGGCTACTACCCCTGCCTGATTTGCCACTAACAGGTTGAGGGGCCTGGATCCAATGGCGGGTGCCTCCACCCAGAGGTCAGGGGTTTGCAATAGTTAAACTAACTTGGTCACAGCCCTCTGGGACACTGCAACCCCCTTCTTCCTACTCAGTGGCCCACACAATATATCAGAATTACCTTCACAGTATACACTTACCCCCAGGTCTGGTTCCGCACTGGGACCTCCTGTGAAATGAGATACAGTGCAACAATCACAGTACAGTACTTTAACATAGACAAATACCTCAGGCAGTATAACTTTGCTGAAACAAGCAGCTCTGATTTATTTGGGGATATAACAAGGACAGGGGAAATCAGGTTAATTAGCTTATCACTCTAATAATCTACCTATGGCTCTGTGCACAGGCCTATCCCTATCAGTTACTGTCCCTGGGTACCCAAGCCCTAGTGGCTAGTCCAAACCGTGGCAGCTGGTAAGGGCCCTTTCACACAGAGAAAAGGAGAATTAAACAGTCAGCAGTACAGTAATTCCATTTGGATTTAATGTGGCAATTCAACATGGAGCGACCCTGAATTAGTACTCACGACCTCCAAATAAGATAGGGTCCTTCAATGTCAGCAGGGCTCACTTGAGGTACACAAACCTCTTCACACATCCATATTAAAGAAAGCACTATACCAGGCAGGCTGCATCTGTATCCCGATCGCAATTACTGCACAATACCCGGAGAACACACAGCAGATTCAGTTCCTGACAGACAGAGTGCAATTTTCAGCAATTCCTCCAGTCTTCTACAGAGTGAGCCTGGTTTCTACTCTTCAGAGATCCTTTGATTCTTTTCACAGGACGGATTCAGTCCTAAAGCTGTTACACAAGCTGCAGACCGGAACTCTGGGTCTTACACGTTTTTGACTAAAACTGCACACTGAAAAGCACAGGGCTCCTTCCTTCTTCACTGCCAAAGCTCAACTGAAACTCCAACCAACAAAACCGGGCACTTCCTTTGAGTTCCTCCCAGTTCTTGACTGGATTGGCTGTCACCACAATAGACTGCTGCTGTTGGTCCAAAAGGTGCTGAAGTCTAAACTACATCTCCCAGAGTCACTGCTCATACAATCCTCTTGTGGCTGGCTCAGATTATGAGTCCAAGTTCTGATTCGTCAAGGCACCATTTTAGAGCTAGCTTACCCCACACTGATTGGTCCAGTTCAGCAGTTCAAAACTAGAATGGGGAACTAGCAGACACAGTTCTGACTGCAAAGAAAGCAGGTTAGACAAACTGCAATTTCATTATTACTCTAAATAATTTCTGGCAAACAGTTACATCTTTCAGATAGGTTCCTTTGCACTCCTAGTGACTGCAAAATGAAGTGAATTGGCAGCAGCTCAGTGGTACTCAGAGAAGCACACAGTCCCTCCATACAAACTAATTATGTCTGCAAGCAGACAGCTCTTAAAGACAGTACCAGAGGCTCTAAAAACACTCACTGATAAATGGCTTAAATGCCAAACACCATTCAGGCTTGGAGCATTCAAGCAAGCTCCTGGAAGTCTTTTGGGAACCCCCATTTGCAGGGGGTTACACCTTGAAGACAAGATTGGGGGGGGGGAGTGGTGGCACAGTGGAAGAGGATAAAGGAAGGAATTAGAAAGGTAACGGAAAGCTGTCTGAAGGAAAGTAACAAGGGTAGGAGGAGAAAGAGGCTACTATGGTTCTCAAATCAGGTGGTTAAGCTGGTAAGGGAGGAAAACACAGTTTTTAGGAAGTACAAGGAAACCCAAAAGGGGGACAGGGAGGTATATCTAGACAAACAAAGGAAGACAGGAAGGAGGGTAAGGACAGCAAAGGCTCAAACAGAGTAAAGGATGGCTGAGCAGGTAAAAAATGGGATAAGACTTTCCTCAGGTATGTGACGAAAAGGAAAGGGGTGGTATAGTGAGGATCACAAAACTGGGGGGTTGGGGACCGTGCAGAGGAAGACCAAGACAAAGTAAATATTCTAAACAAATATTTCTGCTTAGTCTTCACAGTGGGTGGGTAGATGGACCAACATGTATTTACAGTCACCGGGGGGAAGGGAAGTGGACATAAGTCCATTTTCAGAAGAGAGAGTCTGCCGGGTATTGGAAACCCTAAAGGAAATCAAGGCAATGGAGCCAAATAGTATCTACGCTAAGGTACTAAAATAATGGAGTATGGTGCTAGCTGCCCTCTGGCAACTCTATTCAGCATCTCATTGGAGACAGGGGTAGTTCCAGAGGACTGGAGGAAGGCCAATGTGGTTCCTCTGCACATGAGTGGCAACAGGGAGGAGGCTAGCAATTACTGACCAGTCATTCTCACATCAGTGGTGGGGAAATTAATGGAGACCCTATTGAAGGAGAGACTGATGGAGTACCTGGAGGCTAATGAGCTACAGGACCACCAGAAACATGGCTTCACAAGGGAGAGGTCATGTCAAACAAATCGCAGCGATTTTTTGACTTGGTAGCCAAAGAAGTGGTTCAGAGGAGGGAAGTGGATGTGGTCTATCTAGACTTTAATAAGGCCTTTGACACTGTACCATACAGATGTCTGATTAAGAAACTGAGCATCCTGGGGGAGGAAGAAGGTGGTAAGCTGGGTTTCTAACTGGTTGAAAAATAGGAGACAGAGGGTGCAGGTAAATGGCAGTCACTTGGAGGATAAGAAAGTAACCAGTGAGGTAACACGGATCAGTACTGGGACCTCTCCTCTTCAATGTCTTCATAAGTGACATTGCAAAGAACCTGGAGGGGAAGGTATGTCTGGTTGCAGATTGTACAGAAATCTGTAAAAGTGTGGACACCCAGGAGGGGGTGGAGAGAATGAAAAGGATCTGGGGAAAGTAGAGGTGTGGTCTAGGGTGTGGCAGCTGGGCTTCAATGCCAAAATGTGCAAAGTCATGCTAGTCACCAAGTAAGAGAAGGACCTTGGTATAATAATTTCTGATGATCTCAAGGTGGCAGGGCAGTGCAAGAAGGCAATAGACAATGCTAGCCAGATGCTGGGGTGTATTGGGAGGGGGATTCCTAGCAGGAGAAGGGAGGTGGTGTTGCCACTGTATCGTTCACTATTGAGACTCCACCTGGAGTACTGTGCCCATTTCTGGAGACCAAACCTCCGCAAGGACATTGACAGGGTGGAAGTGGTCCAGAGGAGGCCTACTAAGATGGTGCTTGGGTCGGACGAGAAACCATACAAGAAGAGGGGCTGTAGGAGCTCAACATGTACTGCCTGGAGAAGAGGAGAGCGAGATAGGACATGCCTGAGATCTGTAAATACTTTATGGGGATGGACAAGGTGCAGGAGGGGTCCTCTTTCGCAGGAGGAGGAGCATCAGAACGCAGGGGCATGCTATGAAGCTAGGGGGTGTTTAAGAGGAATGTGAGGAAATATTTATTCACAGAAAGGGTGGTGTATGCCTGTCAGGAGAGGTGGTGAGGGCGGAGACAGTGGGGAGCATTATGCATGCGTAGGGTAGGTACATGGGTATAATAGGTTCATAGGACTGGTTCAAGTTCAAGAAGGCCATAGGCCCAATGTGAGCTTGTCACCATTTACTCTCTAATGGTGGAGAGAGTATTTTTTATTCCCCATACATTTGTCCAATCTGTTCTCAAACATAGTCATGTTTTCACTTCCTACCACACATGTTGCAGGATGTTCCAAATGATGGGTATTCTCTGGGTGAACCAGTTACATCTTTTAATTATTTTATTTATTTCACCTTGAACCAGTTTTTGATTGTGTGATTTAGTGTTATTACCAGAGTGCTTAACCAACCAAATTGTTTCCAGAGTTAACTCATAATGCATGGCAGTAAAAGTTAAACATAAATCCCCTCGAAGACTTCTATATTCCATTGGATAAAGCCCTGTTTTCCTCATTCTATCATTGTAGTTCAGATTTTGTAGGTTATGTAGTTTTTGGGTCATTTTCCTCTGTACTGATTCAATACTTTTCATTCCTGATACTGTTGCTGGAGCACAGAAAGGGGAACAGTACTCCAAATGCGGTTTAATTAGGCTTGAATATAATGGGACAATAATTTCGGATTTTCTGCTTTTAATGTTATGGAGAATACAGCCTCGGATCCGCTGGCATTTTAATATAGTGTGTTTAGTGTGTGATTCAAAAATGAGTTTATTACTAATATTGACTCCCAGATCTCTTTCATTTTCAGTGATTTGTAGTTCGATAATATTTAGTTTATATGTTTTCATCAGATTAGATGGCAGAGGAGCATCACCTTACATCTGTTGATGTTGAAAGACATTTTGTTTTTGTTAGTCCAGTCTGCTAATTTGTTTATATTTCTTTGGAATTCCACAGCAGAGGAATTGTCATTTACTAGTCCCCTCATCTTACAATTGTCTGCATACTTACTGATCCATACATTATCAGGTGCTTGCATTGATGAGATGACAATGTTAAATAGAGTTGGCCCAAGTACCAAGCCCTGTGGCACACCACGAGTCACATCTCCCCATGGCGATTCAGTGCCTCTTATTGCAACTTTTTGTTTTCTATTGTCTAGCCAGGAGATGGCCCATTTAATTATTAATAGATGTAGCTTTATGTTAATGAGCTGATCAATTAAAATTGTATGGGCTACAGTATCGAATGCCTTTGAGTAATCCAGATACAGTATGTCCACTGGCATATTTTTATTGAGCACTGTGCTGACTGGCTTGAAAAATCTGAATAAGTTAGTTAAGCATGACCTGACTTTAAATAAACCATGCTGTGTGCTGTCAATGTGACCAGTTTGTTGTAAGTGTCACAAACCCACTCAGCAGGTCAGCCTTCTACTCCCAAAGTGCCACCCTCCGAGCGCAGTCTTGTGAACAGTTAACAGAACAAAGTAACCCTCTTGTCTGTTTTTGTGGATTTGAATCAACCTTTGGTCTCAAGTCTTGGAGGGATTCAAACTGTGAACCTCTTGTTAGCGTACCAAATGTACAGGCTCAGATAATTCTGTCTTCGGGGGGCCAGATATCTTTGCTTATGGGCACCTAACCAGGTGTACAGAAATGAACCCTTAAAAACTGTAATAAAAGACCTCGGATTTAATACGCTTACCTTTTTCCAGTTTGGTACCACCATTCAAGCTTATGTACAGTGCCTGCTTTAACCATATATACTCTACTTGTAAAGGAAAGAAATCAAAGACAGACCAAGTAAGCTCTAAAAATAGAGTTTTACTACAACAGATAAAAAATATGTAACACATAAAATACAGATCTATTATATCACAAGACATACAAATCTCTTAAAACAGGTTTTAACAGTGCAATTCCTACTATAATACTTAGATGTGTCTCTCTCTCTCTCTAAATACCTGCTTAAAGTGCTCACAGATGTTTCTTTGTCAGAGTCTACATAGAAGTGTCTCTGAAGGAAAACAGAATAATGTTTAAAAGCTGGTTTTCCCCACCTATTTTGCATGAGGTCACCTAGCTCCTCCCTGTCAGAATATATATATAAAAAAAATCTATATAAAAACAGGATGTCTTTTCCAAGTATTAGATTCAGCAACCTCAGCATAACTCACGTTCTTCAACTGACTCTCTTTGATCTTATGCAGTATCATCTCTCACACAGACGTCAAAGGAACATTTACAACCCCGCACCCATGTGTAATAACCTGGGTTTCCCTCCAAACATCATAAAAGGGATACTGAGTTCCCTTTTAGCAGTCAAAGCTATAATTAACTTAGAAAAACAGGAGATTTCTGATTAAGGCCTTCCAGGTAACACCTTGTATCTAAAACCTGTGTGTGTGATCTCACATGCTGTTTCAGCATTTCTCAAGAGAGACAGTCCAGAACCTATTTTTATATTACAAAAAAATGATACAGTGATCAGAACCAGCTGTCCAAGTGTCACAGTAAATGACTGTTAATACTGTGTTGCAACAGTCTTTCTAGCAGTTTGCCGACAACCGAAGTTAAGCTAATAGGTCTGTAATTTTGGACTTCTTGTTTTTTCCACCTTCATGTATGGGCATTACTACAGCTATGTTCCATTCTGGTATTGTATTGCCTTCCCTTACTGATTTATAAAATAAGAGTGTGAGTGAGCCTGAGAGCTGTTGTGCTAACTCTTTGATAAAAACAGGCACAATACCATCTGGACCTGCTGAACCATTGTTTTTTTATTGCTGCAATAACATTTAAGGTTTCTTGTCTAGTGAATGGATCAAATGAGTCACACTGAGTAACATTCACTTCCTGAATAGTTTCTTTTGGCTGATATACACTTAAAAAGTATCTGTTGAGTTCACATGCTATTTCTGTTTCGTTATTTGAAATTCCCTTTTCAGTTAATATAGGACCTACTTCGTTTTTGTTTCCTCACATAGAGACAATGTAATTATAGAACTGTTTTTCGTTATCTTTAGCTGATGTTGCTATTCGGGCTTCTAATGTCTGTTTTGCCTTTCTGATTAGTTTTTTGGTGACTTCATTTTTTAAATTGTTGCCATTTATCTGATGTAGGCTGTTTTTTATAGTTAGCCTATGCTTTCTTTTTTCCTTATTTGTTCTTAAATGTTTTTATTCCACCATAACGGAATTCTTTGATTATTTTTATACTTTAGATGTTCAGGAACCCACCGAGTAATACATCAATTGATTTTATGATTCATGATGCTCCATGTTTCAGTAAGACTTAAGTCTTTTAATTCCTAATTAGAGGTAAGCGAGCAGGGAGGGACACCTGTGACCAAATAGGGTGCACAGTGTAGGAATAGACAGAAAAAAATAGGGCAGACTAAATGGGCCTACTGGTCCTTATCTGCGGACACATTCTATGTATGTTCTATGTTCTCTTACCTCAGACCTACCTCTCCAGGGTGGCGTGGTGGGGAGCAGGCCCAGGCTCCGTCTTTGAATGACACAGTCCTGAGATGTAGGTGGACAGTCCATGTGTCAGGGTCCCACAGTACCAGTTCTGCCTCATCATGCTTTGCTGTGACAGCTTTCTTCCTCTGTTTCCCTCAGAGATGCAGGGGGAGAGCTCGTAACAGATGTGCACAAGCAAGTCATGTCCATGCTCCATCCATCTAAGTCAGTCAGCATCTCTCCATTCTTTCTGTGAGTTTCTAGCTGCACCACCACCCCTGGTCACCCAAGTCACAGTAGCATAGTGGTAGCTGCATCACTTTCTCTTCAGAGGAGAACAGCATCCACAGAGAAGCTTGATCCTCATCCCCCTGCTGGCCCTCTGAGTCCTGGTGGAGTTTTGCAGCCAGGAGGGGACATGAATGAGACTGGGGGGCCCAAAGGCTGCTGTTTAGACACTGGAGGAGAGGTCTCATTTTTTATTTATTTTACTTATCTAAATTTTGATGACCGGGTGGGCCCTCTGAGACAGTCAAGTCCCTTTTTCAGGGGCGACCTGGGGAACCAAATGTTCCAAGCATAAGGAAACAGTACAGATACAGATAATTATGTACACATACCATTGGACAGTTACATACATTCATGGACTAAACTAGCCATCCCATTCAATGGGAGACAGCACAAGTTACAGATGTCAATTGCAACATAGGTGACCAAACAGTAAGGTTGATATGAGCATACAATATAATTGTAGTAGAGTCAATTAGTACATAAATGCAGAGTACAGACAATTGGCTGTGTACAGACTCATAGCCCTAGACATTGACCATGCACAGCAGGAGAGTATAGGCAAACAGGTGGAGAAGTTTAAAGAAGATTAGGTACAGTTCCCATTACAGACAGGAGGCTTGTAAAATATTTCCCTATATTGACTTTTGAAGAGAGTAATGGTCTTGCATGAGATTAGTGAGTGTAGGAGATCATTCCACTTTTCTGGTGCTGTGAAGGAGAAGGATCTTCTTCCAACAGCTAGGCGAGTCTTGGGCAGACCCAGTATTGGGAGGTGTGAGGACCTGAGTGTTCGTGGAAAGGGTTTCAGGGTTAGTAGGTTAGATATACTCGGGTGAGGTGCATTAGCTTGAAGGTGGCACAATATACTGGGAGGTTAGGTCTGGCCATGTAAGATGGCCAACCCAAATTGTTCAGCACGACACAGTGATGGGCGCGAGCTGGGGCCTTAATAGCAAATCGGGCAATTCTGTGATAGGCCATTTTGAGTTTGTTCAGGAGTGTAGTCTTAGAGGAGTGAATTATAGATGCACCGTAGAAGAGGCCTGGGAGAAGGGTGGTAGAGGCAATAGTGCTTCTTGCACTACTTGAGAGGTAGGGAGCAGTGTGATATAGAAGGCCTAGTTTCTGATTAGTAGCCTTAGTGACACAGGTTATGTGCTCATTGAAGGATAGATGCTTGTCAAGTACTACACCCAGGTATTTAAAGGAGGTAACATTTTCGAGTTGAATGTTAGTGAATGTTTTGATAACCAGGGGGGCTGTGAGGTTGTGTCAAAGCAGGTATGGTAGAACAATATGGATTTAGTCTTTTTTGTGTTCAGAACTAGTAGGCTATTTTTAAACCATGTTTCTAGAGTCTGAATGTCATTTGTCAGCTCAGAGTTAATACTTGAGATGTCACAGGAGGATCTACATAAGATGGCATCATCCGCATATAGCCGAACTGATGCCCCTCCACAATTCACAGGAAGGCATTAATGAATATTGAGAATAGGAGAGGCCCTAGGATTGATCTCTGGGGAACCCCGTTGGTGATAGGAGATAGGGCTGAGATGGTACCGGTCCATTTGACACACTGAAACCTATTCTCTAAGTACTTAGAGACCCAAGAGAGAGAGACAGTTTTTGTCAAGACCAAAGTGGCGAAGCTTACAGATGGGAAGAGAACTCATACTAGGATCGAGAGGGCTAGAACTGTATTGCTAGGGGCTGGGAGGGTTGACAGTGACCGAGACATTGGTTGGTTGTACTGGGACTGCAGTCATCTGTGTAATTAGGGATAGGGAAGTAAGTGAGAGAGAGAGAGAGAGAGTGTGTGTGTGATGAAGCTTTTGTCGGCAGCCGTTTTTCAAAGACTGCATTTGTGTATCATGTTTGTATGGCAGGTTTGTATACTGTGTGTTGGTGTGCAGGGCATTCTCTTGATGTGGACTGGGTGGATGTACAATTAAACAGAATATGGGACTAAAAGTAGTGGATGCAGCATTCTAAGATTGAGTCTTCCCCGTACTGGGGTAGTACATTCCTGTCCAGAATGTAAGAAATGTTTTCATGGAAAAACTCATTTGCCTTCTGGGACAAACAAACACTAGCGTTGTTTTATTTTTAAAAAAAAAGTCATGTTTAAAAAAAAAACTGAAATTTGGCATGCCGCCCCAAATATGTGGATGTCTGTAAAATCACTTTCCAGTATTTTGCAGTACTCTTCATGTACAAACGTTGGGCAACACTGGGGGCATTGCCACTCTAGTATTCTCTTCTAGTTGTGGGCTCCCAGCTGCTACATAGTTATAGTAGGTAGGTCTGTCCACAGAACTAGCGAGAAAGCATATAACAACAATATGTCACTACAGTGCAGCTCCCCTCCCAATGCAGGGACCTGAAACCCCTTCTCCATGCAAAGACTTGACCCCACTCCCCACACAGGGGCCTGCAACCCCCTGCACATCCTCACATAAGTAAATATAAAGACAGCAGAATAAGGTCAAACTGGACTATCTAGTCTGCTTGTATTGCAGGGTCCACAGCTAAAGTTACTGACCCTGACCCCCTTCCCCAGTCCTCCCATCCTTTCCATCTGCTCCACCATGACCCTTATTTTCTCCTTAGGTTTATCCAATCCTCTCTTGAAGCTGCCCACTGTCTTCATTGAGACCACCTCTTCTGTCAGCGCATCCAACAGGCCACCACCTTCTCTGTGAAGAAATGCTACCTAGTCTCCCTCCTAAACCTCCCCTCCAAATTAAGACTGTCTCCCCTTGTGTTTCAGTTGCCACTTAGCTTAAAGAGACCCTCTTTATCCACCCTATTTAACTCCTTCAGGTACTTGACGGTCTTAATCTTGTCTCTTCTTTCTCACCTCTCCTCCAGGGAGTACATGTTCAGGGCCTTCAATCTCTCCTTGTAAGCTCTACCCTGCTGACCCTTGACCATCTTAGTTGCCTTCCTCTGGACAGCCTCCAGTAGTTAATGTCCTTTTCAAGGTGTGGGCACCAGTACTGTACTCTATACTCCAGATCAGGGACAGCGCTAGATAGGGCAGAAAGGGAAAAAGTTGCAGCCTGCTCAGAAATGACCCACTTTCCACTTGACAGTGGGTCCATAGCGGTGCACCTGGTCTATAACAATAGCTAAAAGATAGAAAAGTGAACAATAGGAAGGTATTTTTACATGACAAGTTTTAACTTCTGTGCTGGTGAAATTTACAAACATACAAAAATTGCCAGCAGAAATTAGGCTTCTAGGTCTATCTAGTCTACCCAAGTGTGCAGACAGCCCCTACTTTGCAGTTGCCCCTTCCCCACCTTCCTAAATACCCCCTCTCCCTGTCCCAACCCCTCTTGTAACTACCCACTGTCCTACAGGATACCACCTCCTCTGGCAAAGCATTCCAAAATGCCACTACTCTCACTGTGAAAAAGTGTCTCCTCATTTTCCTCTTATACCTACCTCCTTCCAGTCTAAGTCTATGCCCTTTTGTGTTCTTACCCTTCCAGAGCTCGAATACCTCTTCAGTACCAGACTTATTTATTCCCTTTAAGTACTTAAAGGTCTCAATCATATCCCGCCAATCCCTTCTCTCCTCCAGGGAATACATGTTCTATTCCCTTAATCTCTCCTTGTAGGGCATATCCTGTAATCCCTGAATCAACTTTGTCGCCCTTTCTTGTACCCCCTCCAACAATCTCACATCTCTCTTCGGATAAGGGTGCCAGAATTGCACACAGTATTCCAGGTGTGGCCTGACTAGTGACTTATAGAGTGGCATAATGACATCCCTACTTCTGGAGAAGATGCCCCTCGCTATACAACCCAGCATCCTGTTGGCCTTCGCTGCCGCCCTCCTGCACTGCTCTGAATTGTTCATATTCACCATTATCACCACTCCTAGATCCTTTTCCTCTTCAGTGGTACATAACTGCACCCCCACAGTTGGTAAGCCTTTCTAGGATTCTTTGCACCAAAGTTTAATACTTTGCACTTTTTCTCAATAAACCCCCAACTGCCATACCTCTGACCACTCTGCCAACTTAGTCAGATCATCCTGTAACCCCTGCCAGCCTTCTATATCATCCACCACCACCCCCAACTTGGTGCCATCAGCAAACAGCCACATTATCACACCCTAGGACCCACCACTGCGAGGCTCAATCTAAGCTCAGGTGGCCGTCATTGGAAGCCCACCTCATCTACCCGTCACTCTGCCTTACATTTAAGCTTCTGGGGTCCTCACCTCCCCCTAGTCTCAAAGGGCTAGTCAGTGTTAAATCCAATCTGAGAGTCTCCGTGCCTCAGGACAAACTCTCCTGTGGTCCCCAAAACAAGGACTAAGCTGGGTCAGGTCCTTTGCTCACAGCCCCTTCCACAACTGGAACAAACTCCCACTGGAGTACGGGAGGCAGGGTCTGGCCCTGCTTCCGGTCTAAGCTCAAAGCTCACCTGCTCGACAGGAGCATTTGCCAATGCCTAAGGACCTGACCTTTACGTCACCGCCCCTCCCTCACAGGAAGGTGAGCATTATTGGAACAACTCCCCCCCCCTCCCATTTAGCCCTAAGGAAGGTATTTTGTTTCTCTGGTATTTTCTAGCCGTTATCTCGTACACTCCCTAGTTTACTTGATATGTGTATGAAAAATGTCTTATATATGTCTAACTCTTTATGTCCCTCTGCCCGTATGCTCCCTCACCACCTATCTGACTGTAACTCTATGAAGTCTTTCACTGCTAAACATCATGGAATTTACCCAATTTGTACTGTTCTGCTTACCTGTATGTATGTTCTGCTTACCTGTATGTTATTTTTTACCCCCGGGTCACCCCTGAAAAAGGGACCTCCGAGGCCCAGTGGGCCTACCCGGTCAACAAAATTCAATAAATAAACAGACTGATCTTATTCTTAACACCATGTGAGATCTCTGAAATGAAAATCCCAAACACTGGCCCCAACACCGATCCCTGCGGCACCCCACTCGTCACAGCTCTCGGAGGTGAGAGTTCTCCCCTCTGTATACTTCCAATTTGTTTTTGACTCAGTTATTTTTCATTTTTGATCCACATTTTTTTACACCAATGGGCCAAATGCTCTCCATGGGTTCCTCTCCTACCCCCCCCCCGAGGCTTGTATACCTCATCTACTCTCCTCCCCCTACATCCCTCCACCTCACCCCTCCCTCTCCTTTCACCCTTTTAATGTAAGCACTTGTTTACTTACCAACCCGGCACTTACTATTGTTCACTTTTTCCACATATTATGCACAGCTCTGTTTTAACACTGTTTGTAAAACCTGCCTTGCAACTGTATGTTAATGTTGATCTTGTAACTTGAACATAACTCTTCCCCTCCCCCACCCCCCCTCCCTCTCCTTCCCCCTCTCACCGTCCCCCCTTTTTCTTTTATGTAAGCACTTGTTTACTTATTAACCCAGCACTTATTATTGACCACTCTTTCTACCTATCATGTGCAACACTGTTGTACCACTGCTTGTAACACCTGCCTTAGAACTGTATGTTAATCTTGTAACTTGAATGTTTAATGTTTCACTCCTATTGTACCCCCTTCCCCCAGGTCGCACCGGGAGATGAGCGACTTGTTGCTCAGTGTGCCATCCTGGTGAAACATTTCAATAAATAAATAAATAATTTGACCCACATATTAAAACCCCTAGTGCTGTTACTGCTCCAGATGTGGCTTCACCAGTGACCTGTACCAGGGCAGTATAACCTCATCTCACCTATTGCTGATCCTCAAACTATGCAGCCCAACATTTTATTTGCCCTTGCTGCTGCTTTCCTGCAGTGTGTGGAGTGCTTCAGGTCACTAGTGTGATCATCACTTTCAGATCCTTCTCCTCTGTCGTGGATTCCCGGACCCCTCCCAGGTTGTACTCTGTCCTGGGATTCTTGACTCCAATGTGGATAACTTTGTATTTCTTTGCAATGAAGCCAAGTTACCAAATCCCGGACCAAATCTCAAGTTTTTTCAGACCGTTCTGTAGGTCCTGTCTCCCTTTGGCTGTGTTCATCCTCCTACAGAGCTTTGTGTCATCTGTGAATAGGTACATTTTGCCCTTAATGCCATCCTTAGTATCACTGATGAAGACACTGAGCAACATCGGTTCCAGCACCGAGCCTTGCGGGACCCTAGTGGAGACCTCCCTGGTGCTAGATAACTCCCCCCCACCACCACTACCCTCATGGTCTTGTTCCTCCACCAGTCTTCTGCCCATCTGATCATATTCTCCATAACCCCAAGATCTGCCAACTTCCTGATCAACCTTTGTGGTACAGAGTCAAAGGCCTTGCTGAAGTCCAGGTAAAGGATGTCCATTGCTTGGCCCATCTACTGCTTTAGTGACCCAGGCAAAGGACATTTGTGTAACACAATCTCCCTTCCATAAAACCATGCTGCATTGCATCCAGGAGACCATACTCTTAAAGACACTCTACCAAATGATCTCCATAAGCTTGCACATGAGTAAGGTCAGACTGAAAGGTCTGTAATTCCCTGGGTCATCCTTGGGACCGCTCTTATGGAGTGGCACCACATGTGCACTTCTACAGTCTTGTGGTACCACGTCCAACTCCAGTGAATTGTTGAACAGGCCCACCAATGGCCTCACAAGCTCCTCTACCAGTTTCCTCAGCACCCTTGGGTGTATGCTGTCAGGGCCTGGTGATTTATCCACCTTTAATGCTAGAAGCCCTTACCTCATTCTGTCCTCCTCTACCACCACATCTGTGCTTCCCTCTAGCCCTGCTCCTTTTCTCCCCCTGTAGGCACCATCTGTCTTGCTCCCTGGTGAAGATGGAACAGAAGTATTTGTTCAGTACCTCTGCTTTTCCCCCATTCTCCTCCTCTTTCTGAAGCATAACTATCCCATCCTTCTTGTCACTTTTCTCACTTATATCATGGAATCATAGAAGTTTGATGGCAGAAAAGGACCACACTGGCCCATCTAGTCTGCCCTTTTTCCCCCCTACACTTCTCCCGCCCTCCTCCCAATACTCAGCCCCATATGCTTGTCCCATGCCCTCTTGAATTCTTCCACCGATTATGGGGGGAGAAAAGGAGCAGAGTCAGAGGGGAGCACAGATGTGGTGGTAGAGGAGGACAGAATGAGGAAGGGCTGCTAGCGTTGAAGGTGGACAAATCACCAAGCCCTGACAGCATACACCCAAGGGTGCTGAGGAAATTGGTAGAGGAGCTTGTGAGGCCATTATACAGTGAAAAAAGGCCTTCTCCCCCTTTTTAATACCCTCAGCTATCTGCAGTTCCTTCTGAGCCTTAGTCTGCCAGACTACCTTAGTTGCCAGCCTAGCCATCTTTAGGTAATTATCTCTATCCTCCTCTGTCTTGGTCTTTCTGAATTTACTGTAGGCTAACCTCTTGTCCCTTACTGCCTGGGCTACCTCAGTACTGAACTAGCGGGGTGCTTTGGCCCTTGAGTTCTTCCCCTTGAGCCTAATGCACTCCTCTGTGGCAACCACTATTCCATCTTTAATAATGGACCACCTTTGATCCACCCCTGTATCTGCTCTGATGCCTGCTAGGTGCCTCCTTAGTACCTCGCCCATCTTCATGAAGTCCACCTTCCTAAAATTCAGGATTTTGGTCTTAGTGGGGATGTTTTCCCTGCCCATATCCAACCAGAACCACACTGTGTGATGGTCACTTCCACTCAGGTACTCCTCGACCATTATTTCATTTACGTACTC
This sequence comes from Neoceratodus forsteri, assembly GCA_016271365.2. Classification (NCBI taxonomy): domain Eukaryota; kingdom Metazoa; phylum Chordata; order Ceratodontiformes; family Ceratodontidae; genus Neoceratodus; species Neoceratodus forsteri. The sequence continues at coordinate 649,407,794 of CM057452.1, forward strand.
CCCATTCGTGAGCAATAGATCAAGGACTGCCCTCTCCCTGGTGGGTTCTGTGACGCCCTGAGTCCGGAACTGACCCTGCAACGCTTCTAGGACCACCTGACTCCTGGCACATGTTGTGAATGGTATGCTCGTCTACCTTGGGCAGGTTGAAGTCTCCCACTATAATCATCTTTCCTTTCCCTGCAGCTTTCAATATTTGCATGCTCAGTTTCCTGTCCCTTTCTTCTTCCTGGTTTGGTGATCTGTAAACCACCCCCCCAACCTCACCTTTCTCCCTCTATTGGACCATAACTGAACCCACAATGCTTCCACCCTCCCCTTCTCAGACTGCTCCCTCATGCATGTTATTCCCACCCTGATATAAACTGTCACCCCACCCCTTCCCTACCACCCTGTCCCTCCTGTATAATTTATATCCAGGGGTCAAGAGGTCCCAGTCACAGTTCGTTGTGGCCCAAGTCTTGGTTACTGCTACTATGTCCACCCTCCCTTCTTCTAACAGTGCCTGCAAGTTGCCCATCTTGTTTCCAAGACTTCACACATTCAAAGACACCACCCTCCACCTAGAATCTGAGCCTCTTTCCCTTTCCTCTTTTTTTTTCACATTTCTTCCCTCTGCATGCTCCTCCCATCCCTCATTGCTAACTGCTCCACTCCATCTCCACCTCCATCCCTCAGATCCCTTCTACTGGTATGGGGGGCAGGTCCATTGACCTCCTCCTCCTGGAGTCTTTGGGCCTGCAGGCTCTCCAGTCCCCCCTCAGTAGTTAAAATTAAGTTTATTGTTTATGTACCCCACCAAGGTTGTCCCCAAGTACCCTCAAGCCCTCTCTATTGAGGTGTAGCCTGTCTAGTGAAAAAAAGTGGTTTATCTGACCAGGTCTTACCCCAGTCCCCAATACAGATGAACCCTTCCTCCCTGCACCATTTCCTCAGCCAGTCACTGAATTCCTCTATCCTTTTCTTCCTGATTGTGCTGGCCCTTGGTACCGGTATGACCTCTGAGAAAGCTAGCGATCTTGCTTCCTCCCTGCAGGTCTTCTCTAATGCCCTGAATCTACCTTGCACTACCTCCACCTCCTCCCCAGCCTGGTCATTTGTACTCATGTATATAACGAAGTTTGCTTTCTCTCCAACCTCCCCCATTCCCTGATTCTTGGGCACACATTCCCCGTATGCAAACCACCTTCCTTCTAGCATTTGGGTCCCCCTTCCTTCCCTAGTGAATAGCCTTAATTATGGAGTCTGCTAGGATTACCACCTTCCATCCCTTTGATGTTTCCTTTCCTTCCTTCCTCAACTGCTGTACAAGCTGCTCCTCCACTTAACTGCTCTCCCTCCAACCTGGTTAACTTTCTGCTGCATTCACTACTTAACCCTCCAATTGTTTTTCTATCCAGCACTATGCCCTTCCCTCTCTGGCTAGCGATGTTTACTTCTGCTTTTCCCTCTCTTCTCCCTGTCCTTTCCTCTCCCTTCCATCTTCTGCTCAACTTTGCCTACTTCCCCTTCCCCCTTGACTAGTCCCCCCCCCCGTATTTCTGCTTTTGGCCTCTGCTTAACCAGACCTCCTACCCCACCTCCCGATGCCCCCTCCCCACATCAGACTGTTTTAAATCTATTCATTAAAGACACCCTTTCAAGAGTTCCCACCCCTGCTGCAACCCCCACAGTTCCACCCCTTCCCCCTACCAGTTGCCATCCCTCCACCATAGGATCCTTGGTCCTTCCGAGAAAGAGGTACTCCTGCATACTGAGTGATGCTCCCTGCTCCCTTCCCCTGTTTGATACCCTCATTCCCCTTGGCACTTCCAATCTGCCTTCTTTTCCACTGCTCTGCTCCTCTGACTCTTCACTCCACTCCACCCTCCCCAGCTTCCATCTGAGCAGTCTTACTTTTGCCCTTAGCTGCTGCAGGCTCCTGCACACTGGATAGCCCCCTGTACTCCACATCGTCCCCAGGCATACTGCTGCCCCACAACTATTACAGTATACCACTCTCTTCCCGCTATCCTGATGCCTGCACATGCTTCTATTCCACCACATCCTCCTGGGCCCAGCTTCTACTAGCTGTCAGATATGTATCCCTTTATGCAACCCAGTCAAGAATGTGTACAGCAATCCCCAAATTCCCCTGATTCCTCTAACCTTTCCTGCTTCCATGATGCTTAGTACAAATGTAAGCTGACCCTACACATCAGCTGCAATCACCTTCCAACCCCCAACAGTGTACTTCCTGCCCTCCTTTTACACTTACCGTTCCTCCCTTACCCAGCGTGGCCTGCTTTCCTTCCTGTGGACACTCTACTGATGTTCTCCAGACATCACTTAGTTAGATGCTACAATCCTGCTTTGTGGCGCTCATGCAAGGGGTTGCTTGGACCTCTGGGTATTACATAGGGACTACAGCTGCCCTACTGGCTGGCTGTAGTCATGTGGTCCACTGGGACCACCAAAGTCTCTGAAATTGGGCCGCCAACCTCCTGCCCTCAGTCCGTCCTCTGGAGTCTCCCCCCTCCTCTTGTAGTCCACACAAAGCCCCAACAGCAAAGTTCCAATTGCAACCTCAAATCCCCACCAAAACACAGCAAACTCTGTCCCCTCATAAGTACTTATCCCAAAGTCCCACTCTGTCCTCCATGCCTGACTAGCATTACCCTAAAATGAGGAGGAACTATGGAGTGGCCTGTGCATGGACCTTCTGCCATCCTCCCCATGCAGGGCCTACACCATACCTCCCCATGCCAAGGCCTGCATCTCCCTCCCTCCCTAAACAGGGGTCTGCATATCCCCTCCTGTGCACTGCCATTACTGCACTGAGCCCATATGTATAACTACACAATATATATAAAGTGATGGGTCTGGTAAACAGCTGGCTCCTTCTGGGTGGCCAGCTGAGCACTTTCACCAGTCTGTTTTCCCTGGGCAGCAGATGAGATGGTGAGGCCACAGCTATATGCTCGATGTCACAGCCTGATGCCGCCCTGGCTCCTGACACTGTTTGTGATATCTGTGAGTGGGGTGGTGTAAGCTGTGATGTCAGGACCCCTCCTGGTACTGTTTGTGGTACCAGGAGAGGGACCAGCACCAGGGCTGTGTGGGCATACGGTTGCTGAGGTGGAGGTGAGGTGGTGATCTCTGTCCCAAGCAGCCCCTGTGGCTTCAGGGAAGAGGTCAAGTGCTGCTCCTGGTGATGGGTGCAGCACCAGTCCTGCTGTTGGTTCTAGGCCTGACACCAGGAATGGTGCAAATGATGGTGTCACCTCTAAGTGCATCTCCGGTTCCAGTGATGTGCACAGCACTGGGCCAGCTCCTGAAACCTCTCGTGGTATCAGAGTTGGGGATGGACCCAGGGAAAGCATTGGAACTAGCACCTGGTCTGGCACCAAGGGCATTGCAGGCTGCGGGGCCAGAGGGGAACCCATGCCTAGGCCAGTTTCTGACCCTGTGTCTGGAGCCGAAGGTGGCACCAGCTTGAGGTTAGAGGATGGCTGGGCATGGCGTTCTCGCGAGATCTGCAGGCTAAGCCTACCACTAGTAGGACCGAAGTAGCCCCGAGGGGACTGAACGGCTTCACTCTCCTCAGCTGGTGTTACCCTCAGGGTGAGCCAGCTCTTCCTTTTTGGAAGCTTGGTACACAGACCTGTTAAGTATGAATTAATGGTGAAGTTCAATTCTTGGAAGATATGAAAATTACATACTTACCGTAATTGTTGATCTTCCAGAATATCTTCACCATTGATGCAGACGTCCACCCACCATCCCCCAATCACCTGAAAGTCAGGGTCTATGGTAGATCACCCTGAGGGTGCTGGCAGCAGACCTTTCTGTCTCCTCTGCCATGGTTCTGTTTATTTATTTATTTATTTAGCTTTTGTTAACCAGGTAAGTACACTAGACAAGACAATTTGCCTATTTTCAGGTACGACCTGGGAGAGTACAGGAAATTACATACTTACACACTTGGGATAACATGGTACATAATTAGGAAAAGATTACACGTCATGAGACAACAAGGTACAAGTTAGAAAAAAAACAAACTCGCATGTCACGTGCTAACATCATAATGTAGAATACACAAAGCACAAAGCATATGAGGCACATTTAGTTAGAATAGGTACAGCAGAGTAAGCGGTGTGTGACAGTTTTGGAGCAGTACAAGGTAAGGATTGGTAGCAGCAAGTACAAAACTATCATCTTAAGGGCCAGCTGTTATACATGACTGCTAAGTGCTAACATATGTCACGGGGGTTTTTGGCACCCGCAGGCCGATCCGAGTTTGAGATGGTTCCATAGGGAGGAATGCAGGCTGCCCTGAGAGGGGGCAACACGGACCTGGGATGGGAAGGTGTTCCAAAGTCTGGGGGCACATGCTGCAAAATCGCTTTCACCCATTTGAGTCCGAGTCACAGGTACCTTGACTGTAGCAGATCCCTGAGACCTAAAGTGATAGGACGAGGGAACAGTTTGGGCCAGCAAACTTGCCACCCCTAGAGGGGTGCCTGTGTTGAGGACCTTTCCTGTGAAGCAACCAAGGACAAAGTCAATGTGCTTTGAGGGCTAGAACCAGTTTAACTTATTGTAGAGATCACAGTGGTGAGTGAGCCGGGGGCCGCGAGGGGCGAGCGGGAGACATTGTTGTAGGCCGGTCACTCACCTAGAGAGATGGACCTTAGTGGTGCTGGCAAACAACAGGAGCCCATAACATAGTGAGGGGAGAAGCATACCTCTAGCAAGAGCAATACGGGCAGCCAGGGTGAGGTTATTTTTTGCTTTGTAAGCCAGACCCAGATTACAGTTGACAGTTTTGCATGTCTTCTGGATATGGTGGCCAAGGTCAAGCTGTGGGTCCAATGTTACACCAAGGTATTTGAAATTGTCCGTGATTGAGATCGGGATGTCTCCCTTACCAGAAACACAGAATGGCACAGGGGAGGCCTTAATCTTAGCCCGGGACCCAAAGAGCATGGCCTGGGTTTTTTTTTAGATTAAGGACTAGCTTATGGTTCAGGATCCACGTCTGAATGTTTCTTAGGTCATCACTCAGGTGGTTGTTAATGACCGTCACCTCTGGGGAGTGAGACAAGATGACCAGATCATCTGCATAAAGTATTGGTTTACAGTGAGCAGCGGTTGCGAGGAGATTATTAACGAAAATGGAGAAGAGCACTGGTCCAAGGACGGAGCCTTGGGGGAACCCCATTGTTACTGGGATGGGACCCGAGAGCTCTTTGCTATATTTAACCCGCTGCATTCTACCATGTAGGTAGTTGGAGAACCAACTGAGAGCAGCAGTGGATAGTCCAATTGATCTAAGCTCTGTTGATAGCATGGCATGGTCGACCAGGTCAAACGCCTTTGAGAGGTCTATAAAGATAGCCCCCAAGAGTTTGCCTTGGTCCATGGCCTCCTTAATCCACGATGCAACAGTAACTAGGGCTGAGGAGGTACCATGCCCCTTCCTGAATCCATGCTGTACAGGAGACATTACGTCATATGCCTGTAAGTACTGAGAGTTGCTCTGCCACAACTTTCTCCAGAAGTTTGCTAACCGCGGATAGGATGGATATGGGGCGATAGTTCTCTATCAGTTTAGGGTTCCCCTGTTTAAGGATTGGGACTACCTTGGCAACCTTCCATATGTCTGGGATAACTCCAGTTGACAGGGACAGATTGAAGATGTGTGCCACCAGAGGGGTAAGCCGGGGGCACCGAGACTGAGGAGCTTTGGTTCCAAGCCATCTTGGCCAGCACTTGAGAAGGGTGAGAGTCCAGCTAGCAGTTTCTGCACCTCTTGAGCTACCACTGCCCTGAACAGAAAGGGCTAGTGGGGTGATGATGGTGCTATGGGCTGGTTGCTGCTGACACCACCACCGTTGTGGAATGTCGATGTATACTCGGACAGATCAGAAAAATAATGATTGAAGGAGTTGGCAATGGTTTCTGAGTTGTTGCAGGTGGAACCTCCAATTATCATATCAGTGGACTCAGCGCTCTGTGTACCACTCACAACATGTTTAATATTCCTCCAGAACCTCCTTGGATCCCTAGCCGAGTTCAGTAATGCAGATTTGCAGAACTCACTTTTGGCTATCCTTATGTTCTTTTTGCACTCATTTCTGAGTTTCCTATATCTTTGAAAGATAGCCTGGTCAGCCGTGGCCTTAAACTTGGCCCAGCACTTATCTCTGGTGTTGAGGAGGGCCAGGAGACTACCATGAAGCCATTCAGTAGCCATTCCCCTCACCCTCCGTCTGATGAGGGGGGCATGTTTCTCCTGCAGGGCCCTTAACGAGATGAGGAAGTGACTGACAGCGGATGTGGAGTCCTGAGCATTCCATACTGCTGACCAGTCAGTGTACTTGATATAATTTTGAAAGGAGGACAGATCAAACCTAGAGTAGTCTCTGATCTGGATAATTTTATGGGGTATTTTCAGAAGTGGGATCCGACAGACACAGTACACTGGGGAGTGATCAGAGATAGAATCAGGTAGGATACCATATGAACTGATCCTATCAGGTCTATTTGTCAAGATCCAGTCCAGGAGGGAGCTCTTACCACCATTTGTAGAGCATCTGGTAGGATCCTTGACAAGCTGTGTCAGTGAGAGACCGGCAAGTGAGTGCAGTATTGGGGGGTGCTGTACTGCAGGGGTGTGCCGTCCTTCGGATGAGACGTTAAACTGAGGTCCTTCTGCCCATCCTGGTGTTGTCCTGGTGGGTGTCCAGGTGGAACTAAAAGAACCCAGGGCACTCTTCGCAAAAAGAGTAGGGAACATTCCCGGTGCCCTGGCCAACATTCCCCTTCCCATAAACCAGTTCATGCAATTACCCAGGCTGTGTGTGGGTGATGATGTGCGATATGGCCGCCACCACACATTCAGTCACTTCACTACCAGTCTAGCATTGCTTGTAAAGCGCTTTGAATGTATGAAAAGCGCTATATAAATACAGATTCTTCTTCTTCTTCTTCTTCAAGGGCTTTGGTGTTGTCACCCAGTCAATTGAGGTTGAGGTCACCCAGAATGATTAGCTCATTCTGCCATGTTACTGCGCCAACTGTGTCAAAGAGGCCAGTCAGTCCCTCTGTGCCTCCCTTTGGAGGATTGTAGGTGTATACAATGTGCATCTTTTTTGTCATCCCTAGTAACAGCACCGTGTGCAGTGTCTCACAGGGGGTCTGCACTGTCTGTTGATGAGGTAGGGCAGATAGGTTAAGATGGCTCCTGTAGTAGACCAGGATATCACCACCTCTCTTTCTTCCCAGACAATCACGATGGATGAGGTCATAACCAGGGAAGGCACATACAGAGTTTGGGGTGGAAGGTTTCAGCCAGGTTTCTGTAATGCCAAGAATGTCTGGACTATGACGACTTACCCAGACACGAAGTTCTGTCAGGTTTGGCAGCAGACTTCTGATATTAAGATGGACTACCTTCAGCCCTTTTACCACCAACCAGCCCACCAGTGTAGGTGTGGACTGGAGGGATGGTCCTGGGTTTAGTTCTATGTCCCCTGCTAGCACAAGGGTCACCAGCAGGAGCCAGAATAGATGCCTTAATGGGGGAGATCTATCCTTGTTCTGTGGCTTCCGGTCATAATGCCTGACCTTTCGAGCAGGTCTCAGAAGGCTCCTCAGGTTAAGACCACTGAGGACCCCAGTCAGGGGTGAGCTGTCTGCTAGAATGTTTGAGAAGGTGAAGTCAGACTCCACCGGCTGGACATACGTACACCAGGGGTCTCTTTTCAAGGGGTCCCTGTTATTTTTAAAAAATAAAAAAAGAAGGAGAGCTGGTCACTATGTGCCACCCTTATCTCCAAAAAACAACAACAAAAAGGTCTAGGGGTCACTTGTAACTCCCCTACCAAACAAAAAAATAAATAAAATAGCCAGCCCGGAGGTGCTGAGGGCTGAGGCGCTGTATGTCTTACCTCGCACTACGCCTGTGATCTGTGTTCGGGAATAAGCACGGACTGCCATGGAAGGAGAAGGACTGAGCATCCAAGGGACTGCTCTCCTTCTCTGGGGAGGGGGGGTCACCAGCAGTCAGTGCATGACTGCCCCCTAGTGGCGGCTGGTTGACAGCACACCGACGCTCCAGAAAGGGGAGGAGAGGAGGAAGACGCTTGGAGGAGCACGTGTAGACACATGCACACTCTCTCCATGGGGCGTCATTGCATGCCTTCTTTCCTAAGGGGAGAAAATGGTGGAAAAAGTGTCTGTGGCGCAACAGTATGAATCCCGATCCCCACAGACCCCACTCCCGCGAACAGGCAATAACCTTCGCACTAGATCTGTTCTGGCGGGTTGAGGGATCCCTGTCACCCCGCCACAGGGGGCACGCCATGGAGGTAAGCAGAAGTTAAGCTGCGAGCGGGAGATGGGGCTGGGGGTTCAGGTAGGATGGAGAGCTGCCTGGGGACAGTAGGAGAAAGAAACTAACTGTAAAAAAAATAAAATAAAATAAAAAAATAAAATACTTCTATTTTTTTCCATGGAGTTAGTAGGTGGCCCCCTTCCCTCCATTTTTTCTGTCCTTCTCCCTGCCCAGGGTATATCCCTGTTAGCTGCTATATGCAATATGTGCCCTGGGCAGTATCCAGTCTAACTCCACTGAGCAGATGCTCTGTCTGTGGAAAGGTGTAATGCACTTTGCTTGGATCAATTTACTACCTTCCCACGTGATACATCCTTGTGGTTGAAGAGAGAACCAGGCATGTTCTTTCATGTTAGAATTTTTGGTTGGTATCACTTATTGCAGCTCTCTGAGCTTTGGGCTTCACCCACTCCACCATGCCACAGGAGATAAGAAAAAATTACTCACAATAGTTATCTTGTTTCTTCCAAGGTATCCTTCAATATGCTTAACTAATGCAGTTAGCCCCCTGCGTTGAACTGCCATGGATAGAAATGGAATGTATGCTAATGATGGAACGTTCATTGACTCGTGCCAGTTTCACATTGTTCCCCATATTAACTGCCACACTCTAAGAAGCTCAGATCTATTAAGGAGCCTGACAGGGTGAAAGTACCCTAACTAGCTATGCTATCTATTGTCTTATAACCATTAAAAAACAATAAACACCCCCAAATTGTAGCCCATGTAAGAAGGGGCAAGAAAGGATTCAAAACAAACTGGTTTTGCAAAAATCATTTAATTACCACAGTGGTTCAAATACCACACAAAGAGACCGGCAGGTTTGCAAAACGGGAAACCCCATGTTTTCTGGTTCTGGAAGGGAAGGCAGGGTGGGAGCTTTAAGCATACTGAAGGATACCTTGGAAGAAACAAGATTACTATGGGGAGTAATTTTTTTCTTCTAACCCCAGGAATCCTTCAATATGCTTAACTAATGCACACTACCAAGCAGTAACTTCGGAGGCAGGGTGCAGAACCTATTTTGGAAACAGATTCTGCAGAACTGCTATGCCAAACCTGGCATCACCCCTGGACTGAATGTTCAGGCTGTAGTGCTTAGTAAAAGTATGAACAGTCTCCCAGGTAGCTGAACTGCAGATATCCAGTAGGGAATATCCCTTGCTGCAGCCACTGATGCAGCTGTGCCCTTAGTACAGTGAGCCCTAAGGCCCACAGGAGGTTGTTTCCCAACCTTACTGTAACAGAACTGTATGCAGCCAGGTTACTATCCCGCATACAATAGTTCTCCTTGAGGCAGGCCTGCCTCTTCCCACTTAACCATAGGTGAGGAACAACTGAGTACGCTCTGGCCTATGGCCCTTAGTCCTCTCCATGTAATGGCCAAGTTCCCTTTTTACATCCAAACTGTGCAATTTTTCTCACCTGAGCTTGCCCTGTCTGTAAAGAAGACTGGTAGTGTAATGGACTGGTTAAGGTGAAAGTTTGACACCACTTTAAGGAGAAACTTCCTACTGCTTCCAAGCATCACCTTGTCCCTGTGGAAGGAGATATAGTTTGGATCTGTACACAGGGCGTGTAATTCACTTACTCTCCTTGCAGAAGTGATGGAGACTAAAAAGACAGCCTTCCAGGTCATGTACTTCAAGTTTGCCATTGCCATAGGCTCAAAAGGGGCTCCATCAGCCTAGCAATGCAAATGTTCAAGTTCCATGCGGGAACCAGTGCCTTCAATGAGAGTGAATGTGAAGTAATCCCTTAAAAAACTTCCTAAACACTGGGTGTGATGCTATGGATTTATCCCTGCCAGAAGAGACGTATGCTGATACAGCAGCCAAATGCACTTTTAAGGTAGTAGACCTGATGCCTAGGTAGTGTAAGTGGGTCAGGTAATCCAGGAGGATAGGTAGACCAGCTGCAGAAGGATTAGTCCCAGTGTTTCCACACCAAATAGAGAACCTTTTCTACTTGGAAGCATAGGTTTTATTAGTTGAGGGCTTTCATGAGCCCCTGAGGACAGTCATTAACTTTTCAGAAAGGTATATGCTGGCAAACTCTAAGCCCTTAAGAGTCAAGCCTTCAGTCAAAGGAATCTGAGGCTGGGATACAGTATCCTGCCTTGCGAGGATGTGAGCAGATTGTGCCTCTGGGGGAGACAAATCAGTTGTGTTACCGACAGGGACAACAGGAGGGAATACCATGGCTGCCTTGCCCAGTCTGGTGCCAGCAATATCATTGTTGCTGGTTGTGACCAGAGTTTCACTAGTACCCTGAGCAGAAGTGGAAAAGGAGAGAAAGCATACAGGAATTTACCCGTCCAATGCAGTGCCAGGGCATCCACAGGCACTGTTCCCTGGGCTGGAGGCCTGCAGCAGAACAGTGGAAGTTGGTGGTTGTCTGAGGAGGCGAACAGATCAGTGTCTGGGGTGCCCCACCTTCTGAACGCTGACTGTAGTACCTGTACATTGACCATCCAGGCGTGATGGTTCTGGCTGATCCTGCTGAGAGAGTCTGCCAGGACACTGTCTTTCCCTAGAAGGTGGATGGCAGAGAGGGAAACCTAAAGGGAGTAGGCCAGGGTCCAGACCCCCATGGCCTCTGTGAACAGTGGGGTCGACCTGATACCTCCCTGTTTATGTAGTACATGGTGGTAGTGTTGTCTGTCCTGATCTGTACCACCTTTCCTCTGAGTTGTGGCGCAAAGGACTGTAGCGCCAGGTACACTGTTCTGAACTCCAACAGGTTCATGTGTTGAAGTGACTCCTGAGGGGACCACTTGCCGCTTGCCATAAGGTCTAGCATGTGTGCCCCCCACCTAGAAGGGAGGCCTCTGCAGTCAGGACCACAGATGGGTATTCTACCACTGAAGGGCACCTTTTCTCTGAGGTTGGCACTGTCCTGCCACCTTTGCAGAGCCTGTGTTACAGTTTTTGTTATGGTAACTAGCTTTGCCAGTGGGTCTCACCTTTGGGACCAATGGGACCTCAGATGGAACTGGATGTCCCTCATCTGGAATCTGGATCCTGGAACCACTGCTGCAGCTGCTGTCATGTGACCCAGGATTTGCAGGAAATGCCTTACTGGTCTAGGCCTGTTTAACAGAAAAGACCCTGCCAGCTTTATGATACTGGACACCCGGTCCTGGGGGAGGAAGGCACTACCCTGCAGGGTGTTCAGTTCTGTCACAATAAAGTTCAGGACCTGTTACAGGTTCTGGTTGGGACTTCTGGGCATTTATTTGGCACCCCAGTGACTCCAGGGTGCTCTGCACTAGAGCTAGGGAGTTTCTGGTTTGTTGAGGGGACTGTCCTATGACCAACCAGTTGTCCAGGTATGGAAACAAGGTGACCACCACTGCTAGACACTTTGTGAAGGCCCTTGGTGTTGAGGTCAGGCCAAACGGCATGGCAGTGAACTGATAGTGTACTGAGGGCATCCTGAGCCTCAGGTATTTTCTATGACTTGAACGGATTGGTATGTGAAAATAAGCATCCTTGAGGTCCAAGGAAGCTAGTTAGTCTCCTTGCTGAAGGGTAGGAATTACCATGGTCAAAGTGACCATCTTGAATTTTGGTTTGACTGTGTGCTTGTTGAGCAGTCTGAAGTCCAGAATGGGTCGCCAGTCCCCATTTTTCTTTTGTGTCAGGAAGTATGTTGAGTAGAAGCATTTTCCTCTCTGGGATAGAGGGACAGGCTGCACTGCTTTTATGAGTAGCAAGTTTCTGACCACTGCCTCCAGCAAAACCCTTTCTGTTGGTGTTGCTGGGGCAAACAGTCTGTTTCTCAGCTTGGGGGTTTTTTGAAACTTAATGACAGACCCTGGCTCACTACTTCCAAGACCCACTTGTTTGTGGTGATGGCAACCCACTCTTGGAAGTAGTAAGCCAGTCTTCCGCCTACTGGCAGGAGGGAGGTGACCTGTGGAGACACGTCAAGGAGTTTTGTTTTGGCTGGGCCATGGCCTGAGCTGCTGGTCCTGCCCTCCTCATAGTTCTTCTGCCTTTACCTCTAAAATACCCTCTGGATTGCTGGTAGTCTGGTAGGGCCTGGGTCTGATAAAAGGGTCTGGAGTATGACTCCCTATCCCTGCCTCCCCTAGAATGGGCTTTGTAGGATGTGGAAGGCCTGTCTCTTGTAGTGTTGCTCTATAAGTGGCCTTGTATTCCTCCACTTTTTTCATGTAAGCCTCAGTCTTGCCCCCAAAAAGTGAATTGTTTTCACGGGGAAGTCCATGGCTTTTGTCTGGGTATCCTGTGTCAAGTTTGTGGTTCTTAACCATGCAAACCCCCTCGTGGACACAGCCAGAGCCATATGTCTAGCTGCTGTGTCGTTGGCATCAACAGCCATATGGAACTGATATTTAGTCACATCTATGGCTGTCCTGGCTGTCTCAGCCAAATCCATCCCCACTTCTCAGGCACTTTGTCAGCTAGTGCCAACACCGAGGACCACAGGGCCTTTAGTTACTGGGCTGCATAGGCCATGTAGTTGGCCTGTCTGACCAGTAGGGATGCCCCCAGGTACCCCTTCTTCCCCATTGCATCCAGTTTTCTTGACTTCTTATCAGAAGGCTGAGATTCCAGGCCTTGTCACAGGCAGCTGCTTGCACCTCCCCCTCATGGTCTGGGTGATTGAAAAGAAATTCAACATTACTTTTGTCAAGCTGATATTTCTTACCACCTTCTTGTCCACCGCTGTGACTGAAGTAGGCGTTTGAAGTATTTTCAAGAAAGCTTATTTCAGGGACTTGTGGATGGGGAGCATCAACCTTTTTGTGAGGGGGGAGGTTAGCCCCATCATATCGAGGAAGTCAGCTTCCTCTTCCTCTTCTTCTGTCTCTCGCACAGACAGGTTGAGGGCATCTACCATTTGCCTTACAAAGGCATTGTGTGAGGAAAAATCCACCGGTCCCTGGGGAGCGGAACCGAAGTCTTGCTCTGGGGAGACCTCAGGTTCTACGGGTTCTCCCATGTCCTCTTCCTCCTCCTCGTACTCTTCATATGAGTATTGGGGTTCCCGGGCCAGGGCAGCTGTAGGAAGCGCAGTAGAACTGCTGGAGGAACCGGTTGTGACACCAGAAGAACCGTTAAAGGAGCTAGATTACCGACAGCCTGAAGAGCCTGCAATGTTTGCAAGGCTCTGGCAATGTCCTCAGCAGAGGGCATAGCTGGTCTTTCCACAGATAGCTCCTTTGCCTTTTCAGCAGGAGGTGCAGTGGTATGCTTTTCCTTATGTTTACAATTAGCTGGAATCGGTTCCGCAACCAGTTCCATGGGCTTTTTTGACTTAGCAGAGTCGGCCTTTTCAGAAGGCTTATCACTGGTTCTGTTGATTTATCTTTTTTTGAAGGAACATCTGTTTTTGAGGAGGTCTATTCCTCCATTGTTTGAGAGGGAGACACTGCAGTAGCCATAAGCTCTAACTTCTTAGCCCTCTTTTTTTATGTTTTTGGACAAAACGTTTTACAGATCTCACAATTTGCAAAAATATGGCAGTTACCCAGGTAAAAAACACAGAGCTTGTGTCTCTCTGCTTTGGCAATAATTTGACCACAGGTTAAACAGTTTTTAAAACCAGTGGGTCCTGTCCTGAGTGTCTGACATTAGTGTCAGATGCTATGAGGTAAATACTGACAAAACCCCCAAACGTTCGGTTCCCACATTACAGGGAACCGAGGAACGATCGGTTCCTGAAGTAAAAAGGAACCAAAGATTTAAATAAAACAACAAAAGTATAAGGGGCAATGGTCCCACGTAACTATAAAAATTCAAGTAGTTTTTAAACCAAAACAAATAACTTTTTCACTCAGAAACTGTGGTTCCCCGCAGTTCTCAGGAACCGATGAGAAACAGAGAAAACACTCTAAAACTAACACAAAAATTACTGAGGGAGCAGTTAACTATGAAAATACTATTAAATAAAATGATACTCATCATGAAATTAACTAGCAGTTAAAAGTCAAGGAGAGCTCTCCGAGGCGTCTTAACTGGCAGGCGGAGAAACAGATCCGAGCTCCTTGGAGCGTGGCAGTTACTAGCGGGAGCAGTTTGAAATTGGCACGAGCCAATGAACGTTTCAATATTAGCACACATTCCATTTCTTTCCACGGCAGTTCAACATAGGGGGCTAACTGCATTAGTTAAGCATACTGAAGGATTCCTGGGGTTAGAACCATATCTCGCCTCCTTAGAACTAGTCCTGCAACTCCTATGCTCTCTTTTCCTACTTTTCTCTCCTCTGTCTTAAAGAAAAGAAGGCTATGAGTTTACTCAGGTTCTAGCCAGTACCATGGAGTTATGACTTTTTGGGAGTCCAGATGTCATGTTTCCATTTGGGGCATTTTTTGGTTGCCATCTCATTCGCAAGGGGGTCTCAAATAGGACTTTCCCTTTTGCAACATCTGCCAGAGCCATCTCATCAGGACTGGTGCCCTACTTTTACCTACCACTTTCCACATTTTGTCTGGCTAATGGTAAGAGGTTCTAGCTTTGTTTAGACCCCACTACCCTTGTGCCACTTGGTAGGCCCAGCTCTTAGTCTCTAAGTTGGTAGTCAGGTTCTAACTGGCTGTTCATTTTGTATCCTGTAACCTTTTACTATCTCTTTGGGCTAGAAAGTCTCTAGTCCTCTCTTTTATTTTTTCCCTACTTTGTTTTTCTTCTGGCAAACAGAATTGAGGTGTGTGAGGGAGCTGACAATGGTTATGTGCTAGTGCGCAGCACCACGTGAGCTGTGTAAGGTGTGCATGCAACTCTGGATGCTGACATCTGCTCCCTCCCCATAGAAAAAAGCTCACACGGGGCCTAGTGCCTCCAGTCCATAACCCATAAATATGAATCAATGGTGAAGACAGTCTGGAAGATTAACAACTACAGTAAGTACGTAATTTTCATTTATCTTACTGAGCCTACTAATAGCCGAAATCCCTGTGGCTTGGTTGATTTGGACTATCCACAGCACTTGCCCCGACCTAATTATACTGGACTACCATGGTTTAACAAAAGTGGTGGCAGTGCCACATGAATGGCCCAGGCATGCCTTGCCATGGAGTTTGTCCCAGTAAGCAAGTCCCGGGAGAAAGCAGGGTGAAGGAGATGGGGTGCAGGGGAGGACCTGTGAGGGGCCCAAGGCCCAACTGGGAGTCAGGAGCATAAGTACCAAGTTAAAAAAGAAAAAAGCCTTTGTCCAGCCACTATCTACAGCCTTAGTCATACACCTTGACACGTGATGCGAGCTCTGCTGCCACTACACTTTTCCACATGAACTGCCATGGCTGCGTTGTGACACGTGTACTGCTGCCACTGTGCTGTGCCACATGCATTGCCAACATGGAGTTCAAGGGAGGGACTGCACTGTGCTGTGCCACATGCACTGCTGCCACTGCACTGTGGGCCACAGTGGCAGACTCCAGACAAGGAGTTTGAGGGAGGGAATGCACTGCAGTGTGCCAAATGTACAGCTGTCACTGCACTATGACTCATGCACTGCTGCCATTGCACTTTGCAACATGACTACTGCCACTGTGCTGTGTCACGTACACTGCCAACACAGAGTTCGAGGGAGGGATTGCACTGTGCTGTGCCAGTTGCATTGCTGCCACTGCAGTGTGGGCCACAGTGTGGGATTACAGAAACAGGGTTTGAGGGGAAGGAATGCTCTGCACTGTGCTACATGCATGGCTGTCACTGCACTACGATCATGCTAAGGAGGGGGGTTGCCAAATGCACTGCTACCGCTGCACTATGCAACACACATGGCCTATACAGTGTTCAAGGGAGGGAATGCAGTGTTCTGTGCCACGTGCAATGCCACCAATGCAATGTAAGTCAAACTGTGGGAGTCTAGACACAGGGTCTGAGAGAGGGAATAAACTGCACAATGCCCATGTACTCATGTCAGTATACTGTGGCACATGCCATGCCACCACTGCAATGACATGTGTATTGCCGCCACTGTGTTGTGCCACATGTATTGCCAACACAGGGTTCAAGGAAGGGACAGCACTGTGCTGTATGCACTGACACCACTGCACTGTGGGCTACAGTGTGGGATTCTGGACACAGGGTTGAAGAGAAGGAATGTACTGCACTCTGCCATGTGTATGGCTGCTACTGCACTTTGCTCATGTTCTTCTGCTGCTGCACTGTGCAGTAGGTATTTCCAACACAGATTTCAGGGAAGGGACTGCACTGTTCTGTTCCACATGCTTTGCTGCCTCTGAAATGTGTGCTACAGTGTGGGAGTCCAGACACAGGGTTCAAGGGAAGGAGTAAACTGCACTATGCCCCATGTATGGCTGTCACTGTACTGTGACATGTACACTGCTGCCACTGCACTTTGTCGTATGCACTGCTGCCACTGCGGTGACACTTGTGTCGCTTCCACTGTGTTGTGCCACATGCACTGCCGACACAGGGTTCAAGGGAGGGACTGCACTCTGCTGTGCCATCTGCACTGCTGCCACTGCACTGTGGGCCACAGTGTTGGACTCCAAACACATGGTTTGAGGGAGGAAATGCATTACACTGTGCCACGTGTATGGCTGTAATTAACTGTGACATGTGCACTGCCGCCACTGCACTCTGCCACATGCACAGCTGCCACCATGCTATGACATTTGCAGGGCTGCCATTCTGCTAAACCACATGCATTGCCAACACAGGGTTCATCCCCCACGATGGATGGCTGGTCTGTGGGCAGCAAGGGTAGCCAGCTTCAGGTAGGGTGATCTGGGGGAAAGACTGGTCTGGGCGATGGAAGGGTGGTCCAGGTTCGGAGCTGGTGCTTGTGTGGGGGGTGCTTTATTAACCACTGGAACCAGCTATGCAGTTCAGGGGTCAGTGGAGCATGAGGCATGTGCAAAGGGGAAGCATGGGCGGCAGGGGGAATGGGAGCCTGGGTGGGGATGAGTCTTGGAATCTAGTACCATGATTGAGAGGGATCAAGCATGGTCCTGTTTGAGGCTGGTATCCTTAATATGGTACAGAGGCTAAATCAATTCATCAGACTGTTACTAAAAGCCAGCCATTTCTGCCTGTTTTTTGGTATACTGTGTGTTTACTAACCTACTGTTTGCTACATTACCTTAATGTGTGTTATCCGATGTGGGATTTTGGTCATCAGTTGTAAAAAAATGACACTTTGCAATAAACTTCATTTGGTTGTAGAGTCATATGCTTTGCATTATCGTCATACAGTACTTAAGTAAGGAGTAAGGCCAGACTGGGGGGGGTGTTAGTCCATGGTCAAGAAGCGTGCTTCAGGAGGGCAGGTACAGGGAGGGTGATTCACTAACAGACCAGGCTTCTGAGGTGTTGATGTAGGGCAGTCACTGCACTGTGCTACGTGTACTGCTATCACTGCACTGTGACACCTGTACTGTACTGCCATCACCATGCAGCATGTACTGCCGTCACTCTGCCACATGTGCTGCCTTCACTGCACTGTGCTATGTGTACTGCTGCCACTGCAGTTTGCCACATGCTCTGTAGTCATTGCACTGTGCCACATGTAAAGCCGTCACTGTGCAACATGCACTGCTATCACTGTGCATCACGTACTGTCATCACTGTCATGCATACTGCCATCACTGTACTGTGCCGTGCGGTGCCGTCAATGCATTGCGCCATACACAGTGCTGTCAAACTGCTGTGCCACATGCACCGCTGTCAATGCACTGACATTTACCCTTGATCCATAAAGGTTTACTGATGTTTGTCATAATATTAGAGCCATCTCCGTCCTGCATGGTGTATGTCACAAATATTGGTGCTGCTGATGACATCCATGCTGTCACCTCCTGGTGAGAGCGTGGATGTACTATATAGCCCCCAGACCCCATAATGGTACAGATTTCCACAATGTGCACCATCAGTGCTTCTGTAGTGGTACAGAAGTAGTTTTAAAACTGGGCAGCTTTGAAAGGATGCTACCGGTGGACCCAGGGGTTAGACAAACAATCAATCTGGTATGTGTGTTACAAAACGGGGGACTGTTAAAGGTGCACAATGTGAGAATCTGTACCATTATGGGGTCTGGGGGCTATACAGTACGTCCATGTTCTCACCAGGAGGTGAGAGCATGGATGTCATCAACAGTGCCAATATTTGTGAAATATGCGACAGCACTGAGCAAAAATGGCACTGTGCTTCAGGGTACTGGTGGAGTTATAAAAGCTTTAAAAAACATAGTTGGGGTCATGAATAGCACCGGCCCTTTCCCATCTAGAGCTAGAGCGGGTGGTCAGAGTCACATATTTATACATTGACCTTCCATGGTACAGATTCCCTTTAACACACAGAAGACACTAATTTAAAGATGATCGTATGTTACAGGCAGACAATCAAGATAATCAGACAGCCACACTACACACAGTTCTGGTACAAAAATGACAGCTGGCAGATGTTATTTGACCTATTTATTTTATTTATTTGAAATTATGATGACTGGGTAAACTCACTGAGACCATAGATCTCTTTTTCAGGGGCGACCCAGAATTAGTTACACATATAGTACTGCGTACAGTAAATGCAAGCATTGGTTGGAATGAATGAACAGAAGTCCTCAAACAAGCAAGGTAAGCAATGAAGACTGGATAAGGTAACAAATACACCTGCAGATACAGAAAAAACACACCAAAAAGGGGTATCACATCGCAACAGCAACATTTTCGGCAGTTCGCTGGGATCCCGACACTGTTGTCTCCGGGGTGTTTGCCCCCTCTCCGAACCAACTCTGACTCGGAGTTGGTTAATTTAAGTGCAGTAGGGGTGTGGGGGACAGAGTCCCCCCACAGAAAACACAACTTCCCCCAGCGGCGGCACAACACCAATGGGCAGTGTTGTGCTGTTATTGTGCTGACAGTCGACAAATTCCGTGTCGCCGCAGCATGGTGGAACCCCATAAGGGGTACCAAACTAACAACATTATTAGTTATAACAGGTTATTGAGCACACATCACAAATATTGAATATACACATCATAAAAACAGATAATGCAAGCTGCTGCAGAAAAGGGTAAGGAGGAGATTAGGACAGGATAAACAGGGGTTGCTATTTATTCTAAGGCCACAGTACAGCAGAAACAATGATATGTGTAACCCCTCACTCCTGTCTTTTTGGCAAAACGACAGCTGGCATGCTGTTGAAGCTGACAGCAGTACCTGGTGGGGACTGGGTTCAGGGAGGATGAGGTTATTCGGCACAGGGGACCTAGGTTTGGCTACTCTGTACAGGAGCACCCAAGTAAATCTGAATACAGGAAGCAATAACTGTAATATCCAGAACCAGGAATGGGATTCTTCAGTGCGGCTTTTATTCACATCCAAGCTGAACAAACAAAGCATAGACTGACCCCCACAGGGCTACATTCCTGGTAATGCAGATTAGAGACTACAGAACACTTTATCACTATTTCCAGCCCTCAGGCTCTAAACCCACCAGGCACACAGCCCGGACTTGCACGCAGCTTTGGGTACACAGCCCGACTTATACACTACTTGGGTTTTCCCTGCTGGCCCGGGTCCCCGCCGGCCACTTGGTCCGTGGTCCATTTGAGGAATGAACCAATTATCCTGTTGTGGCTCCCCAAACCACACTAGAGTCTTCGACTCCTAGAGACACTTTTCCTTACAATCCCAGTGTGGTACTTCCTCATCACTGGCCAAGTGCCTGAGGTAAAGTAGAAATCCACAGAAGAAATCCGTAGAGGTGGACCTGGTCACTAAAGATGGGGGGCCACCCACCTCCAGCTCCCACAGCCCATACCTGGCCATTTCTCTGGAAACTGAACAATTCCTTTACTGAACTTTCAAATGTAGACTCTGGGTAGCCGTCTGTCACATCTCCTGTACATATCATTTGCATCCCAACAAGCACTGGACTTGAACCAGCTTTTGCTTTGCTTAGCCCATTACTCTAGGCTTCCCAATATTTAGTAGTTCAATCCCCACATTCACACACAAGTCCCAGGGTGAAAAATATAGGCCCTTTTAGCAAGAGCAGACACTCACCCTCACGTTGCAGGTGCCCCACAGGCGACTCACAAATCTTCTTGTTCTCCAAAATAAATTCTGGAACAAACAGGCAGCTTTTCCTTCACAAGCAGAACTAGGGGGTTGCCCCAGGAATCTGCAGGGAACCGTTTCCTGCCCCCAAGGGAGGGGGCACTGAGACCCGAAAACAGCGGTCTCCACCACTTCAATTATCTTCTGTGTCTCTCCTTAAGGTGGAGACACACACCCTATTAAACTAAAAGTAGTCCTCTGTCAGGGCTGAGCCTCCTAGAGCCTTCACTGAGCTGCTTTCTCAGCAAGCTCCCAACTTCACACTGAACTGCCTCACACTCAACTGAAGACTGACTTCAAAACCTCCCAACGTTCTAACTAACTCCCTTGTTGCAGATTCCAATGTGGCTCATGCAGCTGCAATAGTTCTATTGGCGATTTCATCCCTCAGTCTCAGCTGAGACTGAGAACAGAGTGAGACAGTGTGAAACCCATTTAACTGGAGTTTCACAAGCTGCCTTCCCTGCCTACCACTAGGTCTGACTGGGATTCTAGTAACCCCGGGTAACAAGGGGGTTACACTCGCCCTTGACCAGGAAAATGACTGTCCACAGTCATTATTTACCCGGCCTTAGGCCATCCCACCCTATGTGCTATCTGTGGAGGGGGGTGATCATGCCCCCTCCTATCATGTGCAAGCACAGGCAGGCAACACTAAGGGCCTAGAAGCCTTTAGCTGACATATCAGCCTCTACACTATCCACTTACTATGGATGCCTAGTGGCTGTGGTAGAACTATCCAGAGCATAGCCCTGATAGATCAGCACTGTGGTCCCTACTGCAGGTCAGGGCCACAGCCTGTCTATCCCCCCTAACCCTCTAGGGAAAACCTATCTGCCTTTAACTTAATACCCCAAAAACAAAAACAACCCGGGGACCTCCCCGACCTTGGGCAACCTGCAACCACACACCATTAAAATACCACATTTTATACCATGTTACTGTCTCCTCCCTACCCCCATAACCACACCTGTGGAAAGAAAGGGTTAATACAGTAATAACAACAATAACACCACAGTACTTTAAATACTACACATTAAAGTACTAATGAGGAACTCCGATGAGCCCCTCCTCCTCTTCTTGTCTTCTCTTCTGTCTTCCCAGGAACACCTGTAAGAAAAAGAAAGACAACACACACTCCTAATCTGCATACACAGTCTACCTCGACCCCTACCATCAAAACACTGACGAAGCCCAAAAAGATTTTTTTGGAAAGGTAGAAAAACAGTATTTACATTAGAAAACGACATTATTTACAATACACATTTTGGGGGGATGGAGTGCCCTAAAAGTCCCAACTAGTGACCACAATGCCCGAAGGCTAATCCAATAAAGAGTCTCTCCTGGGCTGGAGCCCAGTGAAGCACAGTTCTAACAGGCCAAAGTCCCAAAGGGGAGAGTCTTTGTGGACAGTTCACACATTTTGAAGTCTGCTAGTATAGGGTGTGTACTGCAATGTCATAAAAATAGAAAAGTTCGGACTTACCAGCCACTTGTAGAATGGAAATTTTGGGACCGACCTGCACCTCTGACGAAGACTCTCCCTAGCAGCATTTCTTCCGATGCAACTGGGCGGACATCTTCCGAGAACCACAGGAGGGTACATCTGGGAACTGCTGGGTTGATGTCATCTCTGGAGCTGGAACCTTAGAACAGGAACAAAAAGAAAACAGCTGGTCCGACATCATCCAATTACCAGGCGATGAACAGGATACAGCTGGGCTGGTGTCCTCTCTGGATCTGAAGTCATCTGGTGGGCCAGCCGATGGATTCTGGAAAGGCCAGTACACTGTAGACTGATGAATGTGGGGCACCTGAGTCCTGGATGTCCATATTGGCGAATCAATAAAGGCACTTCACAGTCTGGTGTGGCAGTATTGACTACCACTGCTTGGCTTTCCATTTTGTAGACACGGGCACATTTGCTGGGAGGTCCTTGCACTGAGGCCAATAGTATTGGGGGTCAGGAGCTTGAATTATCACCCCGTCTGGGCGCACATAATTCACACAGTGGGAGATTTCACATCCCTCTCCGTCCACTATTCTCACTCTGTCTATTAACAGTGTCCTGCCTCTTTTCCACTGGGTATACTTTTCGTGAAACAGTCTATTCTTTACATGTTTGTTGGTCCCAGGATGCACACTTTTCATTGCTTCATCCCAGATCCAGGATTTCCTGCTGTTCTCAATCTCCTCCCAGACTTTCCGAGGAAAGGTAGGAAAGGTCATGCCATAGATCTCATTTGTCTTTCTACCAACCAGTCTCTCCTCTTTACTTGCTTTGGTCAATCTGAGACCGCTGGCGTGGCTTGGGGGTGGCCAGTCCTGGTTCTGCCAGCTATGCATCCTTAAAGAAATTAGAAATGGATCCCTGACTTCTTCCTCTTGTGAAGCCAGGGCAGTGGCATCACCACTTTCTTCCATGCATTCCTCCGAGGCAAGATCTTGAGGCTGTGTACCCGTTCCTTTTTCACAAGGTCACATAGGTTCCCCCTCATCTTCCTCTTCACTGAGGATCTGAGCCCAGGAGTGAGCAGTCGTTCTCACTCCTGAGACTGTCCACTCATCACTAGGCATGGAGGTCGACACCTCCCACTCAAAGGCCTCCCGCATCTCATCTTTGCCTAAGAGACTTGGTCTAGTCCCCCCCTCCAGGGGTCTATTGATGCTTTATCCAAACCTTCCTTCTGGGATCCAGCATCCGAAACTTCAACTTCTGGTTCTGTCTCTAACTCTGCACCCTCTAGCTTTGTGCCACACTCCCCCGAGGGGCCTTCCTCCACAGGCTCCACCTGGTGCTGTGTGCTGCCAACTGCAGAATCCTGAACCTTTGTCCATGTGGGAGCCAACCAGATTGGAGGTGCTTTATACAAGCCATATCTTTCTAGGCATCCAGCATGGTGAGGAATCATGAAGACATCCCTTCCAGCTCTCAAGCATATTTGACATACATGCACTGGATATCCAGGAACCGCCACACGAGGAGGCAGTTGTCCTCCATAGCACCACTTTTCAATATCCCTCAGTCTATTTACTGCTGCTGTTACTGCAACCCGGGCATGATCCAGGTAATGAGCTGGTCCTGAGGCCATAACTGCAGAAAAACAAACAAAAGTTCACTGTAAGTGAAGGTCCCACTTTATTGAACACACTCTTTAGTTGTAAAATGGCTCCTCTGCTGCTGTGTTTACTTTACTACACCACCCTGTAATGGCGGCAGCAGCACTCCTGTGCATCAACATTCAGAATCTGGGTCAAGCCACTGCACACCTGATTTACACAAACTACTGATAACGTTTGCTCAAACTGCACAACTTGCTCTGTTCTTACTTTAAACACATTTACAGGATTTTCCATGGACTTTTTACATGCTGGTAACATTTATTTGATTCACAGTCCCTTAAAGCTTCAGGTTTTTAGCACAGGATTGCCTGTATTACTAGTGCTGCACATTGGCTACAACCCACAGTCTCTCTCTGGCTTCAAACTTTAAACTGAGGCTAAATTCATTACTATGCACACAGTCAATGGCTTAACAGACTTTCACTTGCTGGCAGGACTTGACAAAAGTCGTTACTTGCAAAGCGACTACACTATGCAAAGCATCATGGGCTGCATATACAACTCACCACAGAATGTTATACTGGTTCAGCTTTAAGCAGAATTGCATGGTGCTGAAAAGCCTCTCACACAGTTTGCAAAGGGTGCTAACAGATGACATAGACACGTGTTTCGTCCTAGCAGGACTCATCAGTATGCTCTCCTGCTTCACCCTGAATGGACCACACCCTGTTGTGCAACAGTTGTGGTGGTGAACCCATTAAATAAAATGTGCTGAAGATAAACTGTGAGGCACTTTGGGCAGCTGCTTGTCTGCCCAGGTGCTGAGCCACGCAGATGCTGCATATAACACACAGACGTTGTTGCAGCAGCAGATTAGATGTCTGAGCCAGCTGCCAGGCAGATCAGGCAGCTGCTTCCTACTAGACTCATAGCCTGCTTGACACCCCAGTGGAATGGACCATTCCACTGGGGTGTCAAACAGACGTAGGCATACTGATGAGTCCTGGTAGGACTAAACACGCGTTTCATGTCATCTGTTAGCACCCCTTTGCAAACTGTGTGAGAGGCCTTTCGGCACTATGCAATTCTGCTTAAGCTGAACCAACTATAACATTCTGTGGTGATTTGCATATGCAGCCCATGATGCTTTGCATTGTGTGGGCATGTGTGATTTTGTATTTTCTTGAAACTTGGCTTCCCAGACAAATGCCCTTTGGGGTAACCCTTGCCTCAGTGTTTGCGCACAGAGGTTCTTTGTCTTTTAAGCGACTACACTGCTGCACACACACTTAGAGTATATGGCATAGGGCTGAAAATCACTGTTTGAGCAGTTTTTAGGTTGTTACTTACTGTTATCAGTAGCAGTTTGCTGCGATGGGGAAAAACGGCCTGCAGCCAGTTCTCGGAGGCCTCAGAACAGAAACGGGCAGGCAGTCCTGCCAATCGTCTTCTCGACCACCACACTTGCCATTCCGACGATCGATTAGCGGGTTGAGCCCGATTTTAAACGTCTATTTTTACAACGTTTACAGTGATTTTAACACTCCGCGATGCTCCTCCACTAGCCAGTACATGCACTCCACTCACACTCCCTCTCGAATGCTGGGGCAGTCACTGTAGAGCTGGCTGAGGGGCAGGAATGATCTCAGCCTGACCAATCACACAACGCCATGCAAATGAGCCTCTTCTTCCTCGTGAGGGCTCTCCTCCTCGCGGCGATCGTCGAGCAGGCAAATTTAAACTGCAGAATGCAACTTGTTTTCTTTACCAAATGACTCCACGGTGGGAGCCCATTTCAGCCATTTAACATAGCCATTTACACCTGCAAGTCTCTCTTTTCATTCAAAAAGCATTTCCAACGTCCAGGGCATGATTTTCCTGTTGCTACCCCTAGTCTGCCACACTTTTCTTTACCACAGTTCATTTAAAAAGCATTTCAAACATCCAGGGCACAATTTTCCTGTTGCTACCCCTAGTCATCCACACTTTTCTTTACTACAGTTCATTTTTAAAGCAGGCAAAAATGCTGTAAACAATTTGATGCAGGACAAGGGCACACTCTTTGGCTTTACTGCTCCTTGGTAAACAGTTGGCAATTTTAAAACAGCAGCATAAGATCCACAGCACACAGCAACACACTAGTTACATTGCTTCAGCTTTTTGGGCTACCCACTGCCAGATAGCCAGAACACTAGCCCCCTTGCCCAAGCACCTTCCTCCCAGAACAAAATCCAAAGCGGTGCCTCCATTTTTGTAACCCCTCACCCCTGTCTTTTTGTCAAAATGACAGGTGGCATGCTGTTGAAGCTGACGGCAGTACCTGGTGGGGACTGGGTTCGGGGAGGATGAAGTTACTCGGCACAGGGGACCTAGGTCTGGCTACTCTGCACAGGGGCACCCAAGTAAATCCGAACACAGGAAGCAATAACTGTAATGTCCAGAACCAGGAATGGGATTCTTCAGTGTGGCTTTTATTAACATCCAAGCTGAACAAACAAAGCATAGACGGACGCCCATGGGGCTACATTCCTGGTAATGCAGATTAGAGACTATAGAACACTTTATCACTATTTCCAGCCCTCAGGCTCTAAACCCACCAGGCACACAGCCCAGACTTGCACGCAGCTTTGGGTACACAGCCCGACTTATACACTACTTGGGTTTTCCCTGCTGCCCCGGCTCCCCCACCGGCCACTTGATCCGCGGTCCATTTGAGGAATGAACCAATTATCCTGTTGTGGCTCAACAAACCAAACTAGAGTCTTCAACTCCTAGAGAGAATTTTCCTTACAATCCCACATCTGGGTACTTCCCTCATCACTGGCCAAGTGCCTGAGGTAAAGTAGAAATCCACAGAAGAAATCTGTAGAGGTGGGCCTGGTCACTAAAGATGGGGGGCCACCCACCTCCAGCTCCCACAGCCCATACCCGCCCATTTCTCTGGAAACTGAACAATTCCTTTACTGAACTTTCAAATGTAGATTCTGGGTAGACGTCTGTCACATCTCCTCATTTATCATTTGCATCCCAACAAGCTCTGGACTTGAACCTACTTTTACTTTGCTTAGCCCATTACTCTAGGCTTCCCAATATTTAGTAGTTCAATCCCAACATTGTCACACAAGTCCCAGGGTGAAAAACATAGGCCTTTTAGCAGAGCAGACACTCACCTCACGCTGCAGGTGCCCCACAGGCGACTCACAAATCTTCTTGTTCTCCCAAATAAACTCTGGAACAAACAGGCAGCTTTTCCTTCACATGCAGAACTAGGGTGTTGCCCCAGGAATCTGCAGGGAACCCTTTCCTGCCCCCCCCAAAGGGAGGGGGCACTGAGACCCGAAAACAGCGGTCTCCACCACTTTAATTATCTTCTGTGTCTCTCTTTAAGGTGGAGAGACACACCCTATTAAACTAAAAGTAGCCCTCTGTCAGGGCTGAGGCTCCTAGAGCCTTTACTGAGCTGCTTTCTCAGCAAGCTCCCAACTTCACACTGAACTGACTCACACTCAACTGAAGACCGACTTCAAAACCTCCCAACGTTCTAACTAACTTCCTTGTTGCAGATTCCAATGTGGCTCATGCAACCGCGATAGTTCTATTGGTGATGTCATCCCTCAGTCTCAGCTGAGACTGAGAACAGAGTGAGACAGTGTGAAACCCATTTAACTGGAGTGTCACAAGCTGCCTTCTCTGCCTACTACTAGGTCTGACTGGGATTCTAGTAACCCCGGGTAACAAGGGGGTTACATATGCATTAACAGCACAAACTAATGTGAATGATATTTAATTAAAGGGAAAGTCTGTACCTTATATATATTGGAGCATAAATAATCACAACAGTATATATGTGATGATTACCGATACCAAACAGCTGGTTAGTGCAAAAAAAAAGAACAGAGCTAGCAGGAATTATACAGAATCACTCTAAAATCTTTAAAAGCATAACACTGAATAAGAAGACAAGCAAGAATTAAAAATAAAAATTTAAAACATCATATACTTGGTACACATAAAGCTTTCATTTACAGAGTTACTACTAATACCGCAAATACGTTTTTCAGTGTTCTGAAATCTATTACTCGACACAAATAGGCATTCTGGACAAGGTGTATGTGTGGGGCATCATTGCTCATCCCTTACTGGGCTTTATGAGTGTACCACGGGACTTGGAGCTAATGACTCCTGACTCGAACAGGGTGCAGATCAGCACCACTAATAATGTTCCTGCTTCCAAGATATAAGATGGCAAGCAAGGGAGCTCAAATGTTCTCCTAATCCACTTGTAGAACTCACAAACAGCTGTCGGTAAGCGCTGAATCATCCAGGGGTGTTACCTAAACAGGAAGGGGGGGAGTGTGCCCATAGTACATGCTACTGAGTAGACTATGACTGGTAAAGGTGGAGATCCTCAGTGATGTTTTGTACTTAAATGTACCTGAAACTGTGTAAACAATATGGGGACCAGGTAATAGTAGCTATGACCCACACTGCCTTGTCACAAACATATACATGGCACCACCCCTAACCCACGAGGCATCTCACTGAAGATAGCCTGGATCTGTGAGGAGCAACTATGCAGTCAAGGCCCACTCAAACTTTTAGGGTGGTCTGTGACTGACGAGTATTCACGAAGGATCAGCAACAGGAAAGCCTGCCTTTCACCATCCCCTTCGCAGATCAGACTTGATCTCCTCCATCAGGATGGATAGTAAGGTATGGCACAACCCAGCAGTACTCAATGAACTCTATAAACACACGTGAGGAGCCAGGGGGCCTGGGAACATGGTGAAACAAAACTGAGAATCAGTACATGATGAGTGTTTTAAACATCTTTTAAAGAAACTGTATAGTGAGAATGCTAAATGTTCATGTTTTGTATGATTAAAATAGTATGACTGAATTTTGTATTTATTTATTATTATATATTATTGTTGTTAACTGTTTCACGTCAGGCGTGACTGAAAAAGAACTGTGCCCAGTTCACTTCCTGGTTAAAAATTAAAGAAAATCCTGAGCCTTGATGCCCAAAAGGCCTTTGATAGGGTCTCCTGGTCATTCTTATTTCATACAATAATAAAATTTGGATTTCCCACTTCCTTGTTGGGTAATATTAAAGGAATTTATAACCAACCACAAGCTACAGTAAAGGTTAATGGTTCGTGCTCCACCCATTTCTCATTGTCTCGCGGAACAAGACAGGGCTGTTCCCTCTTGCCATACCTGTTTGCCTTGTATGCAGAACCAATTGTTACGTCAGCAAGATGAGTTACATGGCCATAAGATTTTAGATCGGGAGCACAAGGTTGCTCTCTACGCTGACCATCTCATTATACCTAACGAAACCAGAAATGTCATTACGGATATTAGAACAATCTCTACACGAGATAGAGAGGGTATCGGGGTACAAGGTTAACACTTCTAAAATGGAAATTTTAAATATACATGGGGTTCCCTCCCCTGCTCTAAAAGTCAGACACCAGTATAATTTGGGACGCACATCACTGAAATATTTAGGGATTAAGATTATCCCAGATTCCAGACAAACATTTGAATTGAATTATAACAAATTGTACTTAAAGATGAAAGACAATCTAGTGGCATAGGCCCATTTGCCAATGTCATTAATGAATAGAATTCAATCTATGCAAATGACAATCCTACCCCGGCTTTTATATTTAATGCAGACCATCCCAGTCCCTTTTCCTAGATCAGAAGAGACTAGATGGAATAAGATGATCACACAATATCTTTGGTTAGGTAAAAAAACACGAATTGCACTTAAAAAACTTCAATTACCCAAGGAGGAGGGGGGAACTGGCATTACCAGATTTGCAGGGATACACTCGCGCCAACCAATTGACACACAGGAGGAGAATTTCTCCACTTGATTTAGATTGCTTAACCGTGTTCCAGCCAGATCAGAAAAACACTCATATGGAACAATCGTACAACACTGGGCGCTTGATCCAAAGTTGGACTCAGTACCGAAAGAAACCAGGAAATGCTCAGGGGGCAGCGTGGTTGGGGGTTCCGGCTCTGGATTGCTCCTTTATAACTGCTAGACTGGACCATGGATTTAAAAACTGGATTAGTTGGGGACTGATACATACATATCAATATTATACAGAAGATACCTTTAAACCCTTTCAACAGGTACAAACGGAATTTATTTGTACAAATCGGAATTATAATCCTTTGACTCATGGACTCGTTTTCAAAGGCTCCTCGTCAGACAAAGTACAGTTAAATGCAAACAAAACACCATATAGTTACAGAGGTATATAACAACATAGTTTCATCCAGTTACATAGGTACTTGAGCAGGCAATGCATAGAAGGAGTGTGGCATTTACATTATTGAGTGACTGAGGTACAGCCCAGAGGGGAAGCAAGAGAATGGGAGACAGATAGGTTACTTGGTAAACAAATGGGATATTTGCTGGGAGAGGAAATAGAGTGGTAGTGTTGAATAAGATGCTCTGCAGGAGGTGCAGGTTAGCTGTCCAAGGGACACTGTCAAACAGGTCAGTGGGCGGCGGGTGAAACGAGTAGGGGGAGCCTGGGAGCTATCTGAAGTTGCAGCAGCACGTGGCAAACAGGTGGTTTCTGAGAGCAATTTTGAAGGGGCCTATTCTAGAGAGGTTGGTAATAGTGGCTGGGAGGGAGTTGTACCATAATGGGGCCATATAGGGGAAGGACTGCTGTGCGAGTGAGGTCTTGACTCTGGGTACCGTGAGGATGGGTTTGCAGGCACTGCAGGCAGATATGATGGGGGAGGAGGCCACCCTTTGGGGGGGGGGGGGACCCAGGAGTATTTTCTTTGTCAACAGGCAGGACTGGTAGAGAAGCCTCTCTTCAAAGTTGAAAATGTCGGCAAGTGAGTAGAGAGAGCAGGTGTGAGTGCACCTGTCCACACCCAACAGGAGCCTGCAAGCCTTGTTAATGGACAGTTGCACTTTGTTGAGAGCGGTTTTGTCAGCAGCAGCATAGATTGGGAGACCATAGTCTACCAGGGACAGAACTGATGAGGTGACCGCAAGGCGAAATGCGTTAGGGGGCAGGCAGTCCCTGTGGCGATAGAGGAGGCTGATCCAAATGTTTGTGGCAGAAGACAGACTAGTGATGTGGGTGTGGAAGGTGAGGGCAGGGTCAAAGGTAATGCCCAGGTATCTGTACATAGTTACTTGTTCGAGGGGGACCAGAGTGCTGGGGAGGTTCTGGAATGGGGTATTTCTGGCCTTGTTCTGATGGTGGGAAAAGAGCATAGCTTTTGTTTTTTTTAGGATGATGACCAGTTTGTGGTCAATGAACCATTTTGCGCCTTGGTGAAGGAGTGCTGGAGGATGTTCTGAAGGGAGGTGGGGTGGGGGTGCGAGGTGAGGAGGACAGCATCATCCACATAGAGAAGGATTTTGCCTGTGCAGAGATTGGGTAGCATGTTCAAATACAGGTTAAAGATAAGCGGGCCTAATATGGAGCCCTGGGCAACTCCAGGGCGGACAGACTGGGTGCTGGATAGGGTGCCATTGATTTTTACACACTGGGACCTGGAGGACAGGTAGCTGTCAAACCAGTAGAGGGGCCCTTGGGAGAGATCAATATGTCACTGGAAGTCAAGCAGGAAGGGGTGGCAGACCGTGTCAAAGGCCTTGGAGAGGTCGATAAAGACCGCTCCGGCCAGATGCCTGGTGTCCAGGAAGTTGGAGAATTCTAGCAGGACTGTGGTGGTGCTGCTCCCTGCACATAATATTGTGCTTGGTAAGGTAGTCGGATAGCTCGTCAGCCACAATTTTTTCCAGCGCCTTGGAGAGCGGTGGGCAGGATGGAAATTGGTCGGTAGTTACTGGGGGCAGTGCAGTTGCCACCTTTCTGAATAGAGGTGATGACTGCCATTTTCCAGGCAAGAGGAAACTGACCTAGGCACAGACAGTGACTAAGCAGGTGGGTGAGGGGGATGAGTACTGCATCCAGTACCCGCCGAAGTAGCCTAGTGTCCAGGGTGTCGTTGCAGGGGCTGGTGCTGTTGAGGGCTTTCGGTAGGTACAGCCTGACTTCTTGTGGGGTTATGGTTCAGAGGTAGAAAGGTGGGTGGAGGGGACGGAAGGACTGGGTCGAAGAAGTTGCTGGGAAGGACTGAGCTGAGATCGGTGAAGGTGGTATTGACTGTCGGTGATGACTTGGGGATCTGTGGTGATGGAGCCATTGACAACGAGTTGGGATGGGGGAGTGACTGTGTCTTCCCATTTAGTTCCTTTATAGTTGCCCAGAAGTTCCAGGCATTCCTCCAGGAAGAGGCAAGGGCGGATCTGTAATGCTCGGCCTTAGCCTTGCGGATGGCCCAGGTGCACTTATTGCGCCCAGCGTTATATGCCTGCCTATCTGCCCGGTTTACCAGATTCCACGGCTCTATGACAAAGGTTGTCCCTTAATAGCATTTGGTGGACGAGCGCCGGCGTAACCCATGGGGTGTTTCACCTCTTAGTCAGGGTCTTGGTGACAGGTGCAAAAATGTCACAGGCCTTGTTGAACGAGCTAGTAAAATAGTGAAGCCCTAGCTCTATATTTGGGGCAAGGTTAATGGGGGTTCAATCCCAGTGGGCAAGGTAAAGCCTGAGTTTACTGAGGTTGCCGGGGCATAGGTACCGTCGGTGGACTGTTCTAGGGGCAGGTTTCCGAACTTGAGTGGACCATGAGAATAGGACTGGGGTGTGATCACGGAGCGCGTTTGGGAGGACATATAGATCCGTGATTTTTTTTTTGGGGGGGGGTTGGTTAGTGAGGACAATGTCTAGTAGCGTGACGGTGCCATTGGTGGGGTTGTACCTAGTAGGTTGAGAGACGAGTTGCCTCATATCAAGGGCCAGGAAAGAATCTTTGATGTGTGAGTTTGAGCTGGCAAGCCAGTTTGAGTTAATGTCCCTGAAGAGGATCTGCTCGAACTTATGAGGTAGTTTGGCGAGGTAGTCGGACAGCGAGTGAATGACTGGGGTTTGGTTCCGAGTGGGGACATAGGCCACGGTGATGATCAGTGGGGCCCTTGCAGGGTCTGGAGTGATTTTTAGGGACAAGGCTTGGGTGCCATGGTCAGTTTGGGTGCTGGGAGGGCATGACCTGACAGAGTATTCCGCATATAGAGGGTGAATTCGCCTCCAAGTATGCCGACTCTGTCTTCCCTGAAAAGAGTGTAGCTGGGGAGGGAGACGAAGGAGTCAGGGTTGAATTAGAGAGCCAGGTTTCTACTAATGCTAGGATGTCGGGATTGTGCTGAGTGGTCCAGCACTGGAGGGCAGAAGATTTCTTCATAAGGCTGCAAACATTCATAGAGACAATGCGTAACCCCGATACATGTGGCAGCTTGGGCTGGCCAGTGGACAAGGGGCTGGGATTGGGGTGGATGTCACCCGACAGTATGAGAAGCAGAGAGAGGATTCTTGTGAGAGCAAGATAGTGCTTAGAGCTAGTTTTGGTGAGTGAGGAAGTTAACCTAGAGGTATGTAGGAATGGGTAGGGTCCAGAGGGTGGGTATGTGGAGGAGGAGGGAGGACTGGGGAGGTGGGGTAGGGATGAGGGAGGGATGTGTGTTGGCGGGGGTGGGGGTGGAGTTGGTCCAGGGTGGGGGTGGGGCGTGGATGGAGGGGGGTGGCAAGGCACACGGATGTGCCCTACCCTCAAGGGATTTTTATAGATGCCTCCAGATGTGCCATTTCTTGCAGTCCTCTCTGGGCCTAGACACCCAACAAATCTCAGTGTCACCATTTTTCCTCCAGCTAAAACAAATATGTGAACATTCCCCAAAACATTTGATCTCCCGGCTGTACAAGGCCTACATCTCTATTCCACAAACAAGGTGGGAGGGTACTTACACTGCCTGGGAGGCAGATCTGCTGATCGACCTTACAAGGTAGGACTGGCTGTAGATCTGGAGAAGACAGCATAGTATATTTCATATGTGTTTGTAGCTGTGTTCCTGACCTATGTAACATGTCAGCTGTTGCTAAATGCTTTGTTTTTCTGTTGTTAAAATATTATTAAAGTATATTAAACTGAAAAAAAGACAGCATAGTATTACAGCATCATACCCATGGAGGGAATTTGGCTGGAAGGTGGTGTCCGGATTTTTTCGGACCCCACAGATTACGGCAAAGTTCTCCTCCACAGGAGACATATCCTGCTTGAGGGGCTGTGATTGTGAAGTAGCCACCCATGCCCACATATTTTGGTGGTACCCTGCCCTTGCCACATTCTGGGGAGAGATAGGGAAAATTATACATGACCTATTCCTGGAGCTGGGCAACCTTACGCCAGCAACAGCTCTATAATTACATTTTCCACGGCAGTATAAACAAACACATAAAATATATTTCTTGAGTATTTTGCTAACAGCAGCAAAAAAGATAACAACAAGGAACTGGCTGAATAGATCCATGCCGACTATTGTTAGTTGGGAAGATTTAGTATATGAAATGGAGCACATAATGGCAAATATCCAGGGGAAAATAGATAAGTTGATGCATAACTGGACCTTATGGTTCTTGTACATGGCGGATGGATGCCCAGATCAGATACACTAGTCCCGGATAGGGAAAGTAGGAGGGATCCAAAGAACCGGATTGGCCTTTTGGCTCACATTTAGAGTTAATTCTGATGGGACAGGTGGATGGACTTTCGGCACCTGAAAGATTATAGGGGTGCAGATTTAAACAGGAAAATATGTGTACTAGATTATGGCCCAATATAATTATAGGTCTCTGAGAGTATCAACTGCTATTTTAGTTATCAATGTCATGTTGGTCACCACTGGTATGTAGTAGGAACAATAATGGGCATGTTAAATGCTCTGTGGCAAGGCTTGTAACCAACAATGGAATGTTTGCACCTGCTCCTAGAAAAAACTTATAATAAACATTAAAGTTTTAAAAAATATATATCAAAGTGTAACCCCTGTTACCTGGGGTTACTAGAATCCCAGTAAGACCTAGTTGTAGGCAGGGAAGGCAGCTTGTGAAACTCCAGTTAAATGGATTTCACTCTGTCTCACTCTGTTCTCAGTCTCAGCTGAGACTGAGGGATGACATCATTTAGAACTGTCACAGCTGCATAAGCCACAATGCAATGTTGCAGTTGGAGGTTAGAGTAGAATGTTGGGGAATTTGAAACCAGTCTGTGTGCAGTCAGAGAGAAAGACTGTAGTGCAGCAGAGTGTGTGCAGGCTCTCAGAGCTTTAAGCTCTGTTTCAGAGCTACTTTTGTTTAAGGTGTGTGCTTCCACCTGAAGAGGAACACAGGAACTGCAACTGAAGTGGTGGAGACCACTCTCAATGGTTCAGAGCCCCATCCCTGCAGGGATGAGGGGAAGACGTCAGCCTGTTTTCCAGGGGCAACCCCCCCGGGTCCGGCTAAGGGAAAGAAGCTGCCTGTTTGAGTTGTGCTGAGGCACCAGAAGCTCTGAGAGGAAGATTCCTTGTGGAGGAAATGCCTGTGGGGCACCTGCAACCGAAGAGTGAGTTCGCTCTGAAAAAGGGCCAAGTATTTTCACCTGAACAGAAGGAAACTAAAGGGACTGTTACTGTGGGGTCAGGAAAAGATAGCCAAGTACAGTTGGAAGAATGTGGGGATTGGACTGCTTAACTGTAGGGGGGTCTAGAGTAATGGGCAATGCCACTTATTTTAAGTATGTTCAAGTCCAGCACAAATGGGAAGCAAGACAAGTAGATGGAATGTGAAATACATTTAGCAAGAATCTACACAGCAAAGTGTTAAAGGATGAGGTGTTTACAGCCCAGAGAACTGGCCGGGTATGAATTGTGGGCGCGAGAGTTGGGAGACTCCCCCCATCAGTAGTAACCAAATTCACCTCTATGGATTTGCTCTGAGACACCTTTTGCTTTCTCTCAGGTGCTTGGCCAGTGCCTGAGGAAAGTACCCAGATGTGGGATTAAGAGGAAGATTCATTTTTGGAGCCAGAGGTGCTCTTAGGTGGTTTAGGGAGCCACCAGAAAATGTTTCCATAAAGTATGGAAGGTGTCCAAGTGGCTGGCAAGGGAGCCAAGCCAGGGAAAACCCAGACCAGTGTACAAGTTTGGGCTGTGTAACCCAAAGCAGCATACAAGTCCAGGCTGTGTGCCTAATGTGTTGCAGAGCCTGAGGGCTAAAGTGATGAGGATTTGTTCTGGTCTCTTTTAATGTGTATTACCAGGAGTGTAGCCCCATGGGGGTCCATCTATGCGTTGTTTATTCTGTTTGGATGTGAATAAAAGCCACACTTTAGAATCCCACTTCTGGTATTGGACATTACAGTTATTGCTTCCTGTGTTCGGAGTTACTTGGGTGCCCCTGTGCAGAGTACCCAAACCTAGCCATTGTGTCGAGTGACATATACCTCCCCGGACCCAGCCCACCTGGTAGAGCTGTCAGATACAAACCAGCCTGGGGTTACAAAAATGGAGGCACCGCTGAGGATCTGGGTTTGGAATTTAGGGAGGAATGTAAGAAAGGTCGCTTGGGCAAAGGGCTAGCGTTTTGGTTATCTGGTAGTGGGTAGCCCAAAGAAAAATCTGAAGCAATGTGAACTAATGTGCTGCTGTTAAAATGCCGACTGTTTACCAAGGAGCAGTAAAGCCTGAGAGTGTACGCCCTTGTCCTGCATCAAAATTATAGCGTTTGCCAGCTTTTTAAAAGTACTGTGACAAAGAAAAGTGTGGAAAACTAGGGGTAGCAAAAGGAAAATTGTGCCCTGGATGTTGGAAATGCTTTCTTGTGAACTGAGAGACTTGTGCTTAATGGCCATGAAAAATGGTTGAAATGGGCTCCCGCCATGGAGTCAGCTGAGAAAAAAAAAAGTGTGGTTTTGCAGTTTAAATTTTCCTGCTCAATGATCGCCATGAGGAGAAGAGCACTTGAGAGGAATGAGGCTCATTTGCATGGCGTCGAGTGATTGGTGAGACTGCAATCAGTCCTGCCCCCAAGCCAGCTCTAGAGCGACTGCCCAGCATTCGAGAAGGAGAGTGAGTGGAGTGTGTGTACTGGCTTATCAGGAGGAGTGTCGCGGTGACTGAAAGCGCTGTAAAAAGTTCAAAAAACTGACTTTTCTGTTTAAATTCAGGCTCAACCCGCATCTCGATTGACTGGACTGTGAGTGTGGTGTTCAGGGGGACAATCAGCAGGACTGCCAACCTGCTTCTTGCCAGAGGCCTCCAAGACTGGCTGCAGGCCGTTTTCCATCGCAGCAAACAGCTACTGATAACAGTGAGTACCAACAGAAATAATTCCTCAAACTAAGTGATTTTGACAAAAGCCAGCTGAATCTGTGTGTAGCAGTGTAATCGCTTTGCAAACAAGGACTATGTTAAGTTTTACCAGCAAAAGCAAGCATTTTAAGCCATCGACGGTGAGCATAATTATAGGTTCAGCATCAGTATTAGTTTCAAAGCCATGAGAGAGACTGTGAGTTGTATCACATATGCAGCAAGAATTATAGGCAATCCTGTGCTATGAAATACTGAGGCTTTAAAGGACTGTAAGCTAGAGCAATGTCTTCAGCAAGTGAAAAGTCAGTGGTAAATCATATAAATGTGCTAGGAAAAAGAACAGTGCAAGTTTGTGCAGTTTGAGCAAAGTTATCAGTAGAGTGTGTAAATCGGATGCTCAGTGGCTTAACCCAATTTCAGAATGTTGATGCGTAGGAGTGCTGCCGCCACCATTACAGGGTGGGGTAGTAACGTAAACACAACAGCAGAGGAGCCATTACTGAAAGAGAAAGAAAGTGTTCAGTGATGTGGGACTTGAAATAACAGTGAGCGCTGTTTATTTTTTCTCTGCAGTCATGGCCTCGGGACCAGCCTGCTACCCAGATCATGCCCAGGCTGTGGTAGCAGTAGAAGTTAACAAGTTAAGGGACATTGAGAGATGTTACTACGGGGGATGATTGCCTCCTCATGTGGCGATTCCTGGATGTCTAGTGCAAGTATGTTTAATGTGCTTAAATGCTGGAAGGAATGTCTTCATGGTACCTCACTGTTCTGGGTGCTTAGAGAAATATGGTTTATTTAAAGCGCCCAAGATTCATTTGGCTCCCACATGGACAAAAGTTCAAGAATCTGCAGTTGGCAGCACACAGCACCAGATGGAGCCTGTTGGAGAAGGCCCCTCAGGGGAGTGTGGCACAAAGCTAGAGGGTACAGATTTACAGACAGAACAATGTGCTGATGTTTCAAATTCTGAGTCGCAGAGAGGCATATCAGACACAGCATCAGTAGACCCATAGAGAGCGGGGCCTAGCCCAAGTCTCATAGGAGAAGACACGATGAGGGAGGCCTTTGAATGGGAGGTTTCAACCTCCGCACCCAGCGAAGAGTGGATAGTCTCAGGAGTGAGGACGACTGCTCACTCCTGGGCACAGATTCTCAGTGAGGAAGAAGAAGAGGGGAAACCTATGTGGCCTTGTGAAAAAGGAACTGGTACACAGCCTCAAGCTCTTGCTTCAGAGGAATGCATGGCAGAGAGTGGTGATTCCACTGCCCTGGCTGTGCAAGAAGAAGTCAGGGATCCATTTTTTGTGTCTTTGAGAATGCGTGGCTGGCAGAACCAGGACTGGCCACCCCCAAGCCAGGCCAGAGGTCTCAGGTTGACCAAAGCTAGTAAACAGGAAAGACTGGTTTGTAGGAAGGCGAATGAAATCGATGGGATGTCCTTTCCTATCCTTCCTCGGAGAGTCTAGGAGGAGATTGAACAAAGCAGGAAGTCCTGGATTTGGGCAGAAGCAATGAAATGTGTGCATCCTGGTGCAAACAAGCATGTCAGGAACAGAATGTTTCACAAAAAATACAGCCAGTTTAAAAGAGGCAGGACACTATTAATGGACACTGTTCGAATAGTGGATGGAGAGGGGCATGAAACCTTTCACAGTGTGAATTATGAGTGCCCAGACGGGGTAATAATTCAAGCGCCTGACCCGTTGTGCTACTGGCCACAATGCAAAGACCTCCCTGCGAATGTGCCCATGCCTACCAACTGGGAAGCAGAGCAGTGGTAGTCAGTGCTGCCACACCAGCCATTGCAGTACCTATGCTGTTCTGCCAGTCTGGATGTCCAGGGCTCAGGTGCCCAACATTCATCAGTTCTACAGTGTACTGGCCTTCCAGAATCCATCGAATGGCCCACCAGATGACTTCAGATCCAGAGAGGACACCAGCCCAGCTGTATCCTGATTCATCGCCTGGTAATCGGATGACTTCAGACCAGCTTTTTTCCTTTTTGTTCCTGTTTCAAGGTTCCATCTCCAGAGATGGCATCAACCCAGCAGTTTCCAGATGTGCCCTCCTGTTGTTCCCGGAACACATCATCCCAGCTGTATCGGAAGAATGCTGCCAGGGAGAGTCTTTGGCTGAGGACCAGGTTGGTGCTGTTTTTGTTTTACAAGGGACTGGTAAGTCCAGACTTTTCTATTCTTATGACATTGCAGTACACACCCTGCACTAGCAGACTCCAGATCATCGAACTGTCCTCAAAGACTCTCCCCTTCGGGACTTTAGCCTGCTAGAACTGTGCTTCATCCGGCTCCGGCCCAGGAGAGATTCTTTAATGGACTTGCCTTTGGGCACTGTGGTCACTAGATGGGATTTTTAGGGCACTCCATCCCCTAAATATGGTGTATTGTAAATAATGTCATTGTTTTCTAATGTTTATACTGTTTTTCTACTTTTCTAAAAAAAATCTTTTTGGGATTCTCCAGTGTTTTGATGGTAGGGGTTTAGATAGACTGTGTATGCAGATTAAGAGTGTGTGTTGTTTTTCTTTTTCTTGCAGGTGTTCCTGAAGAAGATAGAAGAGAAGACAAGAAGAGGAGGAGGGACTCATCGGAGTTCCTCAATAGTACTTTAGAGTATAGTGTTTAAAGTACTATTGTTGTTGTTGTTGTTACTGTGTGTAACTTCTTTTTCCTTCCACAGGTATGGTTGTGGAGGAGTGTGGGAGTAATGCATAGTGTATGATATTAGCTCTTAGTGTATGGTTGCATGGTATCCAGGGTTGGGGAGGTCCCCTGTTTGTTTTGTTTTGGGATTTGAGTTAGAGGCAGACAGGTTTTCCCTAGAGGGCTAGGGGGGGATAGACAGGTTGTGGTCCTGAATGGCCATAGAGGCCGCAGTGCTGGTCTATTAGGGCTATGCTCTGGACAGTTCTACCAGAGCAACTAGGTACCCATAGTTAGCGGGTAGAGTAGAGGCTGATGTGTCAGCCAAAGGCCTCTAGGCCCTTAGTGTTGCCTGCCTGTGCTAGCGCATGGTAGGGGAGAAGGTAGCGCTACCTCCCCGTAGTCAACACATGGGGCGAGATGGCCTAAGCCGGGTGATTAATGACTGTGGACAGTCATTTTCCTGGCCCGGGGTGAGTGTAACCCCCATGTTACCTGGGGTTACTAGAATCCCAGTAAGACCTAGGATAGGCAGGGAAGGCAGCTTGTGAAACTCCAGTTAAATGGATTTCACACTGTCTCACTCTGTTCTCAGTCTCAGCTGAGATTGAGGGATGACATCATTTAGAACTGTCGCAGCTGCATAAGCCACACTGGAATGTTGCAGTTGGAGGTTAGAGTAGAACGCTGGGGAATTTGAAGCCAGTCTGTGTGCAGTCAGAGAGAGAGAGACTGTAGTGCAGCAGAGTGTGTGCAGGCTCTCAGAGCTTTAAGCTCTGTTTCAGAGCTACTTTTGTTTAAGGTGCGAGTTTCCACCTGAAGAGGAACACAGGAACTGC
The DNA here is from genome assembly GCA_016271365.2 of Neoceratodus forsteri. Lineage (NCBI taxonomy): Eukaryota > Metazoa > Chordata > Ceratodontiformes > Ceratodontidae > Neoceratodus > Neoceratodus forsteri. Next base: position 649,448,048 of record CM057452.1, read on the forward strand.
AACTGAAGTGGTGGAGACCGCTCTCAATGGTTCAGAGCCCCATCCCTGTGGGGATGAGGGGAAGATGTCAACCTGTTTTCCAGGGTCAACCCCTCTGGGTCCGGCTAAGGGAAAGAAGCCGCCAGTTTGAGTTGTGCTGAGGCACCAGAAGCTCTGAGAGGAAGATTCCTTGTGGAGGAAATGCCTGTGGGGCACCTGCAACCGAACGGTGAGTTCGCTCTGAAAAAGGGCCAAGTATTTTCACCTGAACAGAAGGAAACTAAAGGGACTGTTACTGTGGGGTCAGGAAAAGACAGCCAAGTACAGTTGGAAGAATGTGGGGAATGGACTGCTTAACTGTGGTGGGGTCTAGAGTAATGGGCAATGCCACTTATTTTAAGTATGTTCAAGTCCAGCACAAATGGGAAGCAAGACAAGTAGATGGAATTTGAAATACATTTAGCAAGAATCTACACAGCAAAGTGTTAAAGGATGAGGTGTTTACAGTCCAGAGAAGTGGCCGGGCATAAACTGTGGAAGCGAGAGGTGAGAGACCCCCCATCAGTAGTAACTAAATTCACCTCTACGGATTTGCTCTGAGACACCTTTTGCTTTCTGTCAGGTACTTGGCCAGTGCCTGAGGAAAGTACCCAGATGTGGGATTAAGAAGAAGATTCCCTTTTGGAGCCAGAGGTGCTCTTAGGTGGTTTACGGAGCCACCAGAAAATGTTTTCACGAAGTATGGAAGGTATCCAAGTGGCTGGCAAGGGCGCTGAGCCAGGGAAAACCCAGACCAGTGTACAAGTTCAGGCTGTGTAACCCAAAGCAGTGTACAAGTCTGGGCTGTGTGCCCAGTATGTTGTAGAGCCTGAGGGCTAAAGCGATGAGGATGTATTCTGGTCTCTTTTAATCTGCATTACCAGGAGTGCAGCCCCGTGGGGGTCCATCTATGCTTTGTTTATTCTGTTTGGATGTGAATAAAAGCCACACTTTAGAATCCTACTTCTGGTATTGGACATTACAGTTATTGCTTCCTGTGTTCGGAGTTACTTGGGTGCCCCTGTGCAGGGTTGCCAAACCTAGCCATTGTGTCGCGTGACATATACCTCCCCGAACCCAGCCCACCTGGTAGAGCTGTTAGATACAAACAGCATATCAGTCTGGGGTTACAAAAAAAATAAAAAAAATTAATAAATAAATTTCTCCTACATCAAGGTTCATATTAAAACTGTTACAGTTATCAAAAATGTGAGTACTGACAGTTGCAAAAGCCTTATTACTGTGTTTATAAGAAGCAGTACTTTGCATCATCCTATCCCCCTGAGCAGATCATCTCCTAGTTTTTTGACTATTCAGCAGCACAGGTGGCTAAATAGGAGAGAAGGAAAGACACGGGAGGTAAGCCCCACATAATAGCACTGAATTTAAGGCAACAGACTTAGCTTTTTCCTACCTCACCACTGTGAGGAGCCAGACTGTTGGCAAGCTAATAAGCTTTGGTGTTCTAAGTTATATGTTTGTTTTTTTCAATGTGGGGACTAGGAGGGATATTGTTGGGGTACATATGGCGTCTTTGTCTGGGGGGGAGTGGTATACAGCAAATGCTTGGGTTTGCAGAGATCTGTTGTAACACAGCAGTATGAGGCTATACATCTCAAGGCCAGAGGTCACATGGATAATATTTGCCCAAGGGTACGCTACTTAAATTTGTAACCTGGAACATCAAGGAGGGGCAGTCAGTGCAGAAGCGCTACCAGATCCTGCATCACCAGAACACCTTGGTATTTCAATTGGATTCCTATAGGAATCACACACTATAGAATGCAACCTTAAGGTGTTCGAATGCCAGTGGGTTGGGCAGGTATTTAGGGCCGGGCAAGAGTCAAAAAGAAAAAAGGTCACTATCCTAGTAGCACACAACGTAAAATTCACAGTTGAAAAAGAAACCCTGGACAAAGAATATAGATATGTATTGGTCCAAGGCATGTTTAACAATACCAGAATATTGCTGGGCAACATCTATGGTCCAAATTCAGACAACCCAGCATTCTTTGCCCGAACTGCTGAATGCATGGCTACCTTAACAGGTACCCAAATCTTACTTGGGATGAAATGGAATTTGGTACTGGTAACTAGGCAGGATAGAACAGGGAACCATGGCCAGGGTCTCTCACCTGCCCAGTGGAGTTTGGGTTAACTCCAAGACTTGCTGTGTCTGAATGATGTGTGGCAAACAATGCACTCGTGGTTACAGGAATTCACTTTTCATTCCATGGTGCACCATTCAGCCTCCAGACTGGATTATTTCTTTGCCTCCCCAGACTGGATCCATGAGATCTATGGCAGTGAAACTGAAGTCTGAGTGATCTTAAACCACTTGCCAGCAAATCTCACATACTGCTTCTCCGCAAGCCACAGAACAGGATAAAGTGTGGCATATCAATAATCAACTGCTGTAGGATGTGAAGGTAGTGGAACACCTCAAAGAAGTCATGACCCAATCTTCTGCAAACAATGAAAGTTCCATGGAGAGGGCAGACACCCTGTGGGCAGCAGCTAAGTGTCACCTTAGAGAGCATCTATATGCGGCCATTAAAAGAAAAAGAGCTAAGGCGGGCAGGTTTGCTGATACTCTGCAGGCAATCAGAGAGAAAGAAGAGAGGGTGGGCCCAGCTAACCCTGAAACTGTATGGCTAGAGCTAAACACATTATGGGACAAATATGAGGAACTGATAAGGGAAAAGGCAGAGTAGGCAATATACAAAACAAAAGCCTTGTATGTAGAACATGTGGACGAGGCAGTAGATTAACGGCCCTGCCCCTTAAGTGGCAAGATCAGCCAGGTCCATGCTAGCGGTCCAAAACACAGCTAATACTAAACTGCTAACAGATGTCCAGGGCATTGCCCAGGAATTAGTCCTTCTACGAGCTGTTAATACAGTATTAGGCCGCAGATAACTTACAACACCGGACAGGCACATTCCTGGCAGAGGTCAGCCTATTTCTTTCTACCTACATTTCAATCTACCTTCTGGCAGTGTCAGTGGCTCAGCAAGCAGCACACTTGCCTCTGAGGTCAGAAGATCAGAAGGCTGTGGGTTCTATCCCCACACCAGGCACTTGGGTTACAATCTCAATGCTGACATGACAGTGCAGCATGAGGGGGGTGCTGCACTCCTGAGATGCTGTCTTTCGGATGAGACGTTAAACCGAGGTCCCATCTGCCTGTTCTGGTGGTAGTTCAGATGGATGTTAAAGATCCCATGGCACTTCTCGAAAAGAGTAGGGGCATTTTATTGTGAAAGAGGGTTACATTACAACATATACAAAAAAAACATCAATAACACATCAAACATATACAGTAAAATTACAAAAAAAAAATTACAACTCAGACAACATATACTCAGTCATAAATAGCAATTCATACCTGACAACCCAAACCCCAGTGTCTGCCCCTTAAGTAATATTTCCCCAGTTAATAAAATTCATCCATAAAAGCTTAGCTTTGTCATGAGAAAATTGTTTAGTATCATTCAAAATTAACGTTTGTAAAGAATATTGAATGTTCCTGAGTATCTCAGCCTCTCTAATTACCTTTTGTTGGGTAACCCACACACATCTAGCTTGCCATATGTAATATCTAAATATGGAAAGTATAATATATATAGGGTCTCATCATACTACTTGCTCCGGCCACCTGAATAATCACTATAAAATAAGGTGGTATATTTCAATGAAATAAAAAGGGGTTCTTGAAACACTGTGGCTACATGGGCCCAAAAAGGAAGTATGTAGTCACATTCTAAAAATAAGTGTCTCAAAAACATCAGGGGATGTAGCTCTTGGGCAAAACCAGTCTGTTAGCTGTTTGTGTTTGTTGCTATTACACACACCGGGTCTACCAAAATTAACCAACCAAACATCATCCCATATAAATTCAGGTAATCTTTTATTAGTCAGATGTTTTATGACAAAATCAAATCTATTCTGAGGGCAATTAGGGAAGGACACAGGCTCCCTAAACTCAGCCTGGAGGATGTGAGAATGTATTGCTTTCCTATCAGATGTCTGAAGCAAGGTAATGGTAATATTCCATTTCATAGAAGCTTTGAGTAATTCCACGCCATATCTTGGGAGAGATGAGATTGTATTCAGCAGCTCTGGTTTCTTTTGAGACCAAGGTTCCAACCAAGACAATACACTGTCTTTCCAAATCTTGGCTTCTGGTTTTAATGCTTGCCCAAAATTATAAGTGAGAAAGATGCAACAGTAAAAGGCCAAAGGACTGATCATATCTAAGCCACCGTCTTGAAATTTTTTTTAGGTGAATTCCCTTTTTATGGGGTTCAATCTACACCCCCATAGGGCTTGAAAAAAATACACTATACAGGGCTGTTAGTATAGACTGTGAGGGTGGGAATACATAACAAATATATACTGTATATAAGAAAAACTGGGAGCAACAAAGTCTTAAATTAGGAGAACTCTCTTTTTCTTGGCTATTTGCTGTCCTTTCCAGGAAGAGACCACCCTATTGGCTTTGTGTAGCCTGATTTCTCAATTTTGTTTGGCAGGGTCATTACTGCCAAATTCCATCCCTAAAACAGAACTAGGGCCCTCAAGTATTTGAACCTCTGAGAACTGACCAGAATCTGGAATAGGGGTACCACCCAAGGGAATGCCCTTGCTTTTTTCATAATTAATCTTGGAGCCAGAGATCCTGAAAAAACTAGTGAAAGTATCTATTAGGGCCTGCTCGTTATAAGTCGGATGAAGGTATAAGACCAAATCATTAGCATAGGCCATCATTTTAACTTCAGGGGACATGGGAGAAACAATCAATCCCTGTATCAAATCATTTTGCTTCTTAAAAGGGGTATCTACGCTAAACATATATAACAGGGAGCTAAGGGGACAGCCTTGTATGACGCCCCTCCTGACCTGGATAACTTCCCCTAGCCACCCATTAACATTAGGAGAAACTGTGGCATTACTATACATTACCTCTAGCCAACCTACAAAGGTCTCTGGTATTCTGTCAGCTCTCAGGATAGCAAATAAGAAATCATGAGATACCTTATCAAACGCCTTCTCCTGGTCAATTCCAAGAATATACCCTTGGATCTCTTTATTACAGGCTTTATTAAATATTTTATTTCTCTAAGCAAGATGTGATTATCATATTGGCACCTACCCGGGATGGCACAAGTCTGGTATGGGCTCAGCAATCTATCAGAGACAACAGCAAGCCTGTTTAAAAGGATTTTACTAAGTATTTTTATGTCTGTGTTTAGAAGACTCAGAGGTCTCCAATTTTTTTACTCTTCCCTTGCCCTTTTTATATAATAAAATTAGAAGAGCTTGGTGTACATGGAGTCAGATAAAGCAGCGTTCTGTAGCATATCATTAAATACTAAGACTAGTGCTGGGGTGAGCTCTTCAATAAAAGTTTTATAACATTTGAAGCATATTCCATCAGTACCTGGTGCTGAATTATTCCTAAGGGAAGAGATGGCAGATGTAACCTCGTCTAGTGAAATGGATTTAGACAGGTTCCCTGCTTGTTTTCCTAATTGTGGGAGGTCATATGTGTCGAAGTGCATGGCAACAATATCAGCAGGAGGGGTCTCCCCAAAAAGAGAAAGAACATGCTTTTCTACTTGTTTTACAATACCTATAGGAGAAGTTGTCTTCTGACCTGAATCGGACAGCACTGCGGAAAGCACTCAGTGTCCTACTCAGTTTTTACATTCCTTGAAGGGATCCAGGGACCCTTTCTTTATGTTAGTGCCGAATCTTAATTCTTGTTCCAGAGACTTAGCTCTATTATACTGATATGTTGCCATCTGTTTTTTAATCATTTTAATTTGTTCACTATAATTTGTTTTAGTAATTTCCGCTAGAGATTAACTTTTGTAGTTAGTTTCTAAGATGTAAGTATTCAATATACTCTTTATTAATAGCTCCTTTAGCCAGAAACTGAAAAAAAGGTGACCAAGATAATTTAGTCCCGTTCCACCAAGTAGCCAGATTGTCATATAAACTTACAACTGACAGTTTGGCAGACCATGCTTTCCTCCATGTGTGTCTGGTGAGTTCCTCCTCTAATACAGTACTATTAAGTCTCCACATGTTTTTCCTGCATCTGGGAGATTGGTCCCAACTGACCTTTACTGTGATTGACTTATAGTCTGAAAACTCCCACGTACCTAAATATAAGTGTGATACCTGGAGGGTGGTGGATAGGAAAATAAAATCAATTCTAGTTGAAATGGGTCCCCTGAAATATGTGTGACCCCCAGAAGAGTATTTTAAGCTATAAGCATCCAGAAAATTAGCTGTGCCTAGTACTTGCTTAAAGCTAAAGAATCACAAAGTTCATCTGTTTTGAGGCCTCTATCAGGGGAGGCCAACCCACAGTTGAAATCTCACGCCCATATTACTAAGCGAAAAGCGAGACGTATGGAGGTAAGGTTGTATATCTTTAAATAAGGATGATCTTAAAGCTTTAGTTTGGAGGGGCATAAACTGAAACTAACCTGAAACGTTCTCCTTGATAATTAATATCTGAGAGGAGGGCTCTGCCTGGCTGTATGTCCACTAATCTGGATACCTTCAGTTCAGGGTTGATGAATAAAATCCCCACTCCATCACATAACTCCTTGCCTATGGACCAAAACAAGGCACCTTTAGTCCAAATTCTTGTAGCCTGCTGTAATTCAGGTAGAGTTTTAATGCGAACATCCTGAATACAGAAAATATCACAAAACTCTTCCTGTAGCATACCTAAGGGAGTAAGCATTTTTTTATGACTTTTAATGCTATTCACATTAATGGCAGTCACAGAAAGAGAATGCATGGGAAAAGGTTTGAGGAGGGTAAATTATCTATGACATTGGGGGTTTTAAAAACTCTTCTTTGTCTAGTCCTGCACAAAATTGTTTTTTCCCCTTCCCCATCCTCGGGATCTGATGTGATGTCTGTGGTCGTGGAAGCAACAGAAGAGAAATCAGATTCCTCACCCTCTGAGTCTACGTTTCTTTGTTTATCTGGTGCAAGAACCACAAATTTGTTCCCCATTTTCCAAGATTTCCATGTATCTACATCCCCTTGTGACCCTGAATGAATCTTGGAGGTCAAAGTTTTACCTAGCCTATTCCTTATTTTGGAGATTTTTTTGTAGGCCTGTGATTGACCAGGGGGAGGGGGCTGGGGCATATCAGTAACACAGTTATCTTCTTGGGCCATGGTCATAGGAGTAGTGCTAATAACAGAATCAAAGGTGTCCTTTGAATGCACAGGACCAGTAACTAGAATAGGAGGTGGGACGTTGGTTCCGTGAGGGTCTCAGGAACAGCAGGTGGTAAAGGGAGTTCCTCCTGTATGAGGGGAGTAGTTTCATCCTGATCAGCAACCCTTTGAGCTTGTATCTGTTGGACTTTATTGATCAAACCTTCTTGAGAAGGGCAGTCATCTCGATTGTGGGATGCCCAGGGGCATTTACCATAACCATGTCCGGTTCTTTCACAAAGATTGCATTTAAAAAGGTTAAGGCAATTAGCAGAAACATGGCCATAATTGAGACAATGACTGCACCTTAGGGTGTCACATGCAGAACTCAGGTGAGAACGAGACCCGCACTTAAAGCAGGATTTGGGCTGCCCAATATAGAACAGGACCCCCCTGTTCTTTCCTAAAAAAAAAAAAGCTGCTGGGCAAGTGAACAGGACCATTGTTAGTGGAAAATAGCTTTACCTTGATTTTCCAGCCCCCATTCCAGATCTGCTCACTATCTAGAATGGGGGAGGGTCTGTCCAACACCTCACACCTTTGACGCAACCAAAACAAAATGTCCTCAACATTAAAACCCTTGTGGTAGAACATAATGGTAATGTTCTTTACTGCTGGTTTTGTGAGATGTATGACCAAAAAGGGGATCTATACAGGAGTGTTTTTAACATGTTGGTATTGTGCCCCAAATATATCTAGACTGGAGACAGTTTTAAAGCTCAAATCAAAATTGGAGTTACCCAGATGTATCAATGCAAATATCTTGGATGAAAAAAATTTCAAAGACCCCTTGAGCAAAAGTTTTGCAACATACAGTCTGTCTGAGGGAACTCTAACACCTCTTTGTAGATTAGGTGTACAGTGTTTCTGCGTGGGGCTGGTTCACCTTTGTTTCGGAATAGGTCTGCCGGTCGAAACATAGGGTCAAGCCACGCATGTCAAACAGGGTCTTGTAACTCACAGTCTGAGGGTCCAAGTCTATTTTCTGGAATGTCAAACAGTAGGATTAGACAATTGTGCTGAAGTAGCAGAGGAACTAGGTGGCATGCATGTGTTGGGGCCCACATTCAGAGCATTTCCATTAGCAGTAGATAGTGAAGAAACATCATGGGTGGGCTCACCCACCTCTGTAGTGCTATTAGCAGCAGAAACAGTGGGGGGTTGTGAAGAAATAGAGGTCAAAGCTTCATGGTAACGCTGTTCATCAGCATTATGCGGGTTGGGAGACCAGTGACCTGAGTTCGATTGAAGCCAGCCCGCTTCTTCCAATGCGAGGGCCAGTAACCAGCTGAGTGCTTCAGATGTTAAATTTTCAGGTGCTGCAGCAGAGGATGGAGAAGGGGAAAAAAACAACTTCAGCTATTTTCTTTTTTTTTTTATTCAAGTTTATTGACAACCAGCGGATACAATTCATACAACTGCACCAGACACATTCAATTTTATTATACAGATTTGAAACTGATCCAATATAATAAATATGATCCTTCTTCTTGTACTTTATTTTAAATTCATAACTAAGCTTACAATAACAATAGAATAACAATAGACCTGTCGTATAGTGCTCCTCCCTATATTATCTGTTGGACCATTCTCCACATAGTCGGGGTCCCTCAGCCAATTATTTAGCAGTTTCCATGAAAGTACTGGTGTGTATTAAGCTAGGATGAGGTGTCAGAGGGTTGAGCAGGGCAACAGACAGCAACTGTCTCCTGCCAGAGCTCCCATCTAGTCCACCTTCAAACAAAGATTATTGTCTTGTGATTTATTTTAAAAGTTAGCTCTTCCATTTCTGCTATTTCTTGGACTTGTTGCATCCATGTATTTATAGTAGGGGGATCATCTTTTAACCACTTTCTAGTAATGGTTTCATGAGCCGCCGTTAGGAGGAGGGTCCAAAGATATAACAGGTCTGGCCCTATCCGGTTTGGAGGTGGTTCCCCCAAAATGAGACAGGGCCAGTCCAAGGGAACCTCAATGGTAAATAGTTTGACAAGTGCCTGAGAAATATCCCTCCAAAAAGGCCTAAGCCGAGGGCACGACCAGAACACGTGAAGGTAATCTGCCTTCCTTTCCCCACAAATTCTCCAGCAAGAGGGGTCCCTCCCTGGGATCCTCCTACTAAGTGAGAGAGGGGTGAAAAAATAATGCATCTTCACCTTCCAGCTGAACTCCTGCCAGAGAGGGGAGGAGGTAGTTCTGGATGCCAGTTTAAATACCAGGTCCCAGCTGATTTCTCTTAAGATGGTTCCCCCCTCCTCCGTCCATCTATCCCTAACCTTTTTTAGGTAATCTTTCTTGAGGTCCATAAGGGCTTTATATAATGTAGAGATGAGGCCAGAAGTTTTCTGTGAGGTTATGATTAGATAGAGAGTTTCTACGAAGGGGAATACCTCATTGTATTGGGAGTCTGCTCTCCGACAGCAATAAATGTATTCTCTGAGCTGTAGGTAGCGGAAATAATCTGTACTGCGTAATTCAAAATTATTCCTAAGGGCCATGAAGTCCACGACCCCATCCCCCACCATCAGCTGTTTGATGTAGATCAGACCCGCCCTCTCCCATGTTCTAAAGGTATGATCTAGTCGGGATGGGGGTAAAGGCAGTATCTCTTGAAGGTCTGTGGAGGGGCCATAAGGAAGAATGTAATTTATATTTCCACCAAGCTCTATGGGTTGCCCTTATTGTGTCCTTCACAGCCAGTAAGTGGGGGGGAGGGAATTCTCTATTAATTTTCATCTGTATAGAGCGAGTGCTCAACAATGGGCCCCTCTCCTCCTCCTCCATTTTCTCCATATCCTTCCAGTTGGCAGCGTATACTGGTATAGACCATTGTAACGCTCTTTTAATTTGAGCGGTAAGATAATAATCTTCAAGATCAGGTAAGGCTCTACCTCCCTTCGCTTTACTCAGTTGCATTATATGGGCATTTATTCTGCGTCTTCTATTGCTCCACACAAATTTTATTATTATTTTATGCCAATCATAGAACTTTGCCTTTGGTATGAAGGTTGGTAGGCACTGGAAAAGGTATAGATATCTGGGAAGTATGTTCATGGTAATAGTCTGTATTCTCGAATATAGTGGGAGGTTTATCAGGGACCACCTATCCAGGTCCTTCTTAACCTGATTGAAAAGTGGGACGTAATTGGCCTTAAAAAGCTGACAGTTATGTTTAGTTAACCAGGTTCCCAGATATCTCATTTTGTCCGCTGACCAGTTTAGTGGCAGAGAGTCTGTGATCCCGTTGGAGGGTGAGTAATAGAAAGACAAGACCTCTGTTTTAGTTTTATTTAAAGTGTACCCGGAGTGTCTACCAAATTCAGTTAGGGTGGACCATAGTTTGGAGATTGAGGTCTCCGGTTGGGACATGTACAATAGGACGTCATCGGCATATAAAGATATTTTCCGCTGTTGGCCTCCAACCTTAATGCCTTGCACAGTCGGATTGGAGCAGATTGCCTCCGCCAGGGGCTCTATGTAGAGGGCAAATAGGAGAGGGGATAAGGGGCAACCCTGGCGAGTGCCTCTACCAAGAGTGAATCTTCTAGAGATTCCCCCATTGACCCTGATGTAGGCTTGTGGGCCAGAGTATAATGATTTAATGCAGTCTATAAATCCCCATGGGAAGCCCATCCACTCCAGAACCGAAAACAGGAACACCCAGGACACCTTATCGAACGCTTTTTTGGCGTCCAGACTCATAAGGCAGGCGAGAAGGTGGAGGCAGTGGATGACGTCAATTGTGTTAAAAGCTGATCGGACTCCATCAGGAGCCTGGCGGCCTGGGACAAAACCTGTTTGATCTAAATTAATAAGCTCTGGAAGTATGGAGTTCAACCTCAATGCAATGATCGAGGTGAAAATCTTATAATCGGAATTTAGGAGTGAAATTGGGCAATAGGATTCACATTTGACTGGATCTTTGTTCTCTTTTGGTATCAGCGAGATTGCTGCATATTGCCAGGAGGGGGAGGACTGAGTTCGCCTCCTGCCATATTTCAGAGTAGACATCTACTAGTAGTGGTACTGTTTCTGCGGCAAAGGTTTTGTAGAATTCTGAACCAAAGCCGTCTGGCCAGAAGCACTCCCCCTTCAGGCCTCTTGGGTTTTCAGGATCTCTGGTTGAGTGATTGGTTTGAGTAGGGTTTGGGCTTTTTCCTGGGAGAGGATGGGGAGGGAAAGGGATCTGAGATAATCCATGGTCTCCTGGGGCGATGGTGGTGTCTGAGGGGCATAAAGCCCGGCATAATAAGGAACAAAGGCCACTGCAATTTGTTCAGGTTTGTTAGTTAGCCAGCCAGTAATTGGGGAAACAATTTTAGTAATTGCACTTCTGGCCTTAAGAAGCCTCAGCTGGGATGCCAAGAGTTTAGTGCCCCTAGGGCCTCCTTCATAATATTTTTGTTTAAGAAAGAAGAGATTCCTCTCGATCTCCTCTCTCTGGAGTTTTTGAATTTCAGCCTTCAGAGTCTTAAGCTCAGAGTCCCTTTGTTTGTCCCATTTTAGCTTTTGAAGGGATTCCAAATCCACCAAACCTGCATGAAGGCGTTGTTGTTTCGAAAGGCAGTCTTTTTTCTTCTGGGAGGCTATAGATATTAGTTGCCCTCTGATTGTGGATTTCAATGTATCCCATAAAATTTGTGGGGCCATCCCAGGAGTGGCATTCTCAGTTATCGTGTTTGCAATGTGTTGTTTAATCTTGCTAATGACTTCTTTGCCTTTAAGCAGAGACGTATTAAGCCTCCAGTGTGTTGCTTTTCTGGGAAGGGAGAGAGCAGCTTCCAGAAATATGGGACTATGATCTGACAAGGTGGAAGTACCCACCCACATAGAGGGGAGGGCGGGGATATCACTCCTAAAGGTGAGAAAAGTGTCGAGCCGTTAGTAGACCTTGAACCTAGGTGAATAGCAGGTGTATTCCCTTGCCCTAGGATACCTCTCCCGCCAGACATCTACTAGCCCAGTCTGATTTAAAATGTGTTTGACTGTCTTTGCCTTACGGTGGTCCGGGTTTTGGATTCCCGAAGTAGTGTCCAGTTTTCTGTCCCAGATTAAGTTCCAGTCCCCCCCCATAATCAAAAGGCTCTTAGATTTCTCAGTAACCAACTGGAAAAGTGAGGAGTAAAATGCTGTAGAGGAGGCCGGGGGAGCATAGACATTCACCAAGGTCACTGGGGTGTCGTGCACTTTCCCAATGATCATAATATATCTGGCTTCCCTATCTGCCACGGAGTCCTCCATCTCAAATGGAAAGGTCGCCGAGAGCAAGATAGCTACCCCTCTCTTTCATCCAGATTCTAGTGATGCAGAGAACATGTGCAAGTGGGACCTGGTCTTCAGCTTTAAGGCCTCCATTGGAGACAAATGGGTCTCCTGGAGGAAATTCACCTCACAATTTTGTCTGGTGATATATTTCTGAATCTGTTTTCTTTTGATTGGGCTGGAGCACCCATTAATATTATAGGAGAGTACTTTAACATTATGACAGGTCATTTATATCTACCATGAACATTCTTACTGCTAACGTGAGGGAACACATTATATTTCAATATGTCTAGCAGTTCTATCTTTCCAACAAAGCCTGAGTATCCACATAATATAAACAACAGTATTAATACAGAACTTTTCAACAAGCAAACAAGTTCCCAACTAACAGTCAGGGGTGTACGCATGAGGCATTCCTCTACCAAGGGCTCGGGCTTAGGATAGAGTAGAAAGGGGGAATCTTTTGAGGCCCTCCCTTCCCATTTCGGATTACGTGCCAGTAGACTTCCTGGGGGGGCTGGAGATGGTGTCCTAGCCATAGGGCGAGTACCAATGTGGCAACTAGAAGGATGCTCCACCTTAATAGTGTACATTCCTTCCAACGCAGGGGAAAATCCCCTAATGGGAGCGCCCTGGAGTCAGCGGGTCGCATGATTCCATGCTTTATATCGTCTCCCTCCAGTATCCATACGAGTTGGTAAAGTGAATCACCCTTTTGAAGTTTATAAAGTAAATCACCCCCCTGTAATTATCCAAGGTTACTACCCCAGGTAATTGTCAATGCCCGTGGGGAGTACTGCTCCCAATGACTGTAAGTTTTAAATATGACCTCACTCGGGAGCGTTAGGTCTGAAGCTAGGTCAGTCCTTACTAGTGAGGGTGCTAATAGGCTATTTCCTCTCGCATGGATCTAGAAGTTAATTGAGTCAGGACTTTGCCAAACAACAAAATTAGACTCATAGAGGTGTACCTCATAGACGTAACTCTCCTCCCCGACTAGGGCTCAGGTAATTAAATTAGGTGCTTGCTGGTTTGACCCCTCGTGTCCCCACCCACCCGTAATTCCCCAGACAGTCGTTAGCGTGCCGAAGCCTGCTATGCTCCGCCTGATTTGGAAACAGCTTACGGTTTCTTCGACTGGGCGAGCTGCATTGAAATGATCCAAGATGATGAACTTAGAGGCCACCAATACAGTCCGGCTGTCGGGGGATCCACAAAGTATAGCCCAGGAAACAGGCTGTCCCTTGCTCGTAGCCTCTGGCAGCCATAGTAGTCAGCATTCAGCCTCCGGATGCATGAGAGCGGGGGGTGACGTCGGGGTGCGCCGGGGGGGGGGAGAGCCAGGGCAAAAGTCCAAACGCAGAGAAGGGGATTCTGCCTATACTAAGGTAAGGCTAAAATATCGAAGAATAAAGAAAGGAAACAGGAACTTCTTCCTCTAGCCTTTTCATGTCTCCATGGAGGGGTCGGCAGCTTCATCTGGTGGGGATCCCTTTTCTTCTATCTGGAGGTGAGCTGCAATCTTGTTCACTTTCGCAGGATCTCCGAGCTGGCGTACTAGGGTCAAAATGTCTGCACGCAGATTGGTGTGTTGGGGTCCCCCTGTAACGTTCTGCCATGGGGTTCCTCTCCTTGCAACATTCCAGGCTGAGGTGAGAAGGTCTTTTTCGAGCTTTTCTTTTGTCAGGGGCGGCAGCGTTATACCCTTCGATTCCAAGAAGGGAGCGGTGGACAGCAAGTCTTGGAATACTTTGGAGTCTTTGTCAGATACGATCTTAAGGCACGCAGGGTACAGGACCTGTGCTTTTATATTCTGGGCCCGAAGTTGCTTTATGATTGGCCAAAGCGATTTTCTGGCTTCTTGAACGGCCGTGGTGTGGTCGTTGTCTATGCTTATTCGATGCCCTTCATATTGCAGTGCCCCTTGTTTCCATGCTGCATTTAAAATCTCTTCCTTTACTTGGTAGCTGGTGGGTCTTGTGACTATGGAACGGGGCTTCGCGTCTGGGTTTTTGGGTCTGGGGTCCAAAGATCTATGCGCCCGGTCCATCGTGAGATCCAGATCTTGGGGTAATGAGAGGGTCTGTCTAAGCATTTTTTGAAGGAATGAGATTACACTCTGAGACTTATCTTCAGACCCTTCAGGGACTCCATAGAATCTTATGTTTTGTCTTCTGCTTCTGGCCTCAAGGTCATCTAATTTGTGAGAAAGCTCCCTATCTCTGGCTAAAAGATAGAGCAAGAGCCTGTCCTGGTGGTCCGATTGATCAGTCATTCGATTTATGCAGAGTTCGAGTTGATCTGTTTTGTGGTCCACCCTGGTCAGGTCTGTTCTAAATTCACTCAGAGTCTGATCAGTTTTGGTCACAGTGCGTGCTGTTTGCATTATAATTTCGCCACGGTTCGTCGGTATCTCTTCCATCGTGGCCTCCGGGTGCCATGGGCCTTCCGCCACGTCCTTCTCTTGCTGCTCATTTCTGCCTTCTCCCTGCATCATCTCTCTTAATTTTTGGATCGGCGTCGATGGTGCCTTTCCTGCTCTGTTTCTCTTTATTTTTAGCGGTGAAGTCATCCCTTAGATTGGGTGATGAAGTTAGATTTTAGTCGGGAAGGAGACGGAGCTATGGATCTATGCAGCCATCTATTCGCTGACATCACTGGAAGCCCAACTACAGCTATTTTCTGACTATTTTCTTGCACAGTAACGTTAGGAACTTTGAGAACTGACAGAGGAGCAGTATGCATGTCCACAGAAATGATCTGAGCAACAGGTAAGGCAGTGGAATCATTCGAGGGCTTCCGAGTCTCGGAGGATCACTGGGGACCGAGCCTCCATCTGCTTGTTGGAACAGCACTAGGCAGGTTACTGGAAATTTTCTCGACCGGCTCTCGGCTCACAACCATAGGTTGTACAGAGTTGCCTGCCGGCCGAGACTTAGGGTGCACATCAGCTGCAGTCTGTTGTGGGGTGGCGACTGTCTTTGAAGTAGCCGCGTCAGCAAACAGCTGAGAAGCCGGAGATGACTCGGCGCCTCGGCCCATCAAGGGAGCACTCTGCAAGGCTGACAGCTCAGCCTGCAGTGCTTCCCTCCGTCATCTATACAGAACATCTTGCTCAGATAGTTTTTGCAGTATGAATTCTTTTTCAGCATTTTTATCAGGCTCACCCACACAAGTGGGAGCAGACCCGATCAGTACATCATCAGGAACAGACGATGGGAGGTTCGGTTGCAATAAGTCCATATCATTTATTTCAAAAAATTCTTCAGGAAACTCTTCCAACTCCATATTGTCTTCATTAGCCTCTAGCTCATTTGGGACAGGGGAGGAGCTTGCTCCCCTGCCATAGTAACGCCCAGCTCACCACCAGTATCCATCGAGTCAGTCATCTTGCAAGATAGCTAAGAGTTCTCCCTACTGTCAGAGTAGGGGAATTTCCCCAGTGCCCTGGCCAAATTTCCCTCATTCACTAAAAATACCACCAATAGCTTAATCTGGTTCAAGGTCAGGTGGCATTCATCTGTATCTCTCTCCCCCCTCCCCCCGGGTCGTGCCTGAAAATAGGCAAGAATTTGTCTAGTGCACTTACCCGGTCAACAAAAACTAAATAAAGTACTTACACTAACACAAGATAAGCAGTACCTGCTTTCAGCCCTTTATCTATGGGGGAATACATACTGCCATCAGACAGTTGCCGATGGATAAAGCCCCGGGCCTGGATGGGTTTACCCCCATCTTTTACAAGGCTTTAGCAGTAGAACTAAGCCCACAACTGGCCTCTACATATAAATACATGTATGAAAATGGTATGGGAAAAACTTCGCTCACTGAAGCAATGATTACGCTCCTGCCCAAACCAAATAAGGATCCACAATACACTGGGAACTACAGGCCTATTTCCATAATCTAGTTTTATTTATTTACAATTTTTGACCAGAAAAGGCACACTAAGCTGTGACAGCTTGTTTCCAGGTGCATCCTGGAGGTGCTGCCTGTCTATGGCAATGATGATGCTACGGTATTCTGCACCATGGGATTCAATGAATGGTTGAAAAACTGGTGTGGAGCTCAGGGTTTTGGCTTCATTGGGGACTGGGGAGCCACCTAGAGGGATGCAGGTTTATACTGGCGCGATGGTCTGCATCTGTCCGGGGGGGGGGGACCAGGATCCTAGGTGACAGGTTTAAATGCTTCATTGGCAAGCATTTAAACTAGCCAAGGGGGGGGAGGCACTGAAAAGGAGCAGGGAAATCCCAGCCTCCCCCCCACAAAGCGCAGTAGTTAGAGAGGTAAACACCAAGGTAGAGAAGTCAGTAGGGAGCAGGACAGGGATACATGCAGAAAAAGGTGTTAAGGACAGGGATGGGGCTAAAAGGGGTAAGGCCATAAAAAATAAATGGAAGGTGATGAGTACCAATGCCTGCAGTCTGTGCAACAAGCTCCCTGAACTAGTGGCCTTGATGGAAGAGGGATGCCTGGATATTGTGGCAGTCACTGAAACATGGTACACAGAGAACCATGAGTGGGATGTCAACATACCAGGATACACAGTCTACAGGAGGGACAGGGTGGGTGAAAGAGGAGGAGGAGTAGCTCTCTATATAAGGGAAGGGATTAAAGCAACAGAACTAAAGAGTAAACAGGAAGTTGATGAGTCACTGTGGGTCATCCTGGAGACAGGAAATGGCACCACAATCCACATGGGGGTTGTGTACAGACCCCCATCTCAGGGGGAGGAAATGGACAAGGAAATGATGGAAGGCATCCTTAAAATGGCAGGAAAAGGGGAGATATTGTTGATGGGGGACCTGAATATGCCAGATGTTAACTGGAGTACCTTTGCTGCAGGCACATCCAAGAGTAGGGTCATTCTGGATGCCCTACATGGGGCATGCCTCAGGCAGCTAGTGCTGGAACCCACTCGAGAGGGAGCAATCTTAGACCTGGTACTCTCAAATGGGGAAGGAGAAAGGATCTCAGATTTAGAAGTGGGTAGCCATCTGGGAACAACTGACCACCAAACAGTGTGGTTCACAATAAACACAGCCATAGAGTCAAGCCATACAAAAACAAGAGTACTGGACTTTAGGAAGGCTGACTTTGGAAAAATGAGAGAGTGCCTCAGAAAAGCACTAGCAAATGGGCAAGAAGGAGGGGTGGAGGAACAATGGGGAATAATCAAAACAGCCATCACAGAGGCAACAAGCCTTTGTGTGAAGCAAATCAATAAAACAAAACAAAGGAAAAAAACACTATGGTTATCAAAAGAGGTGGCAGGGACGGTTAAGGAGAAAAGGATAGCATTCAGGAAATAAAAGGAAACACAGAAGGAGCAGGACAGTGAACTTTATCAGTTAAAGCAGAAGGAGGCAGGGAAGGCAGTCAGAATAGCAAAGGCACAAACTGAAGGAAAGATAGCCAACTCTGTTAAGAAGGGGGATAAAACCTTTTATAGGTACATTAGGGAGCTAAGAAAGACCAAGGGAGGGATACAGAGACTTAATAAAGGGGAGGGAATGCGGCCAGAGGGTGACAGTGAAAAAGCAGGGATACTGAATGAAAATTTCTGCTCAGTATTCACAACGGATGAGGAGAGGGAGGTATCTAAACCAAAAAAGGCAGAAACTCTGAATAGGGGGGTCGATACCAGTCCATTCACAGAAGAAAGGCTTTTGAAAGAACTCTTGAAACTGAGGGTGGACAAAGCAATGGGGCCTGATGGGAATCACCCAAGAATACTAAAAGAACTAAAGGTAGAACTAGTAACACCACTGACTACTCTCTTTAACAAACCATGGGAGGATGGAGTAGTACCTGAGGACTGGAGGAGGGCAAATGTGATTCCACTTCACAAAAGTGGGAGCAGGGAAGAGGCAGGAAACTACAGACCAGTTAGTTTGACTTCAGTGGTAGGGAAAATGATGGAATCACTTCTGAAGGAAATAACTGTTGAGTTCCTAGAGGCCAGTGGGGCACAGGACCCAAGGCAGCATGGTTTCACAGCAGGAAGGTCATATCAGACGAACCTAATAGATTTCTTTGACTGGGTGACCAAAGTAGTAGACTAGGGAGGGGCTGTGGATAAGGCCTACCTAGATTTTAGCAAGGCATTCGACAGTCTCACACAAAAGATTAATATACAAGTTAGCCAGCCTTGGAGAGGGTCCCAAGGTGGTAGCCTGGATAAAAAACTGGCTGTACAACAGGACGCAAAGGGTAATAGTAAACAGAGTCCACAGTGAAGAAAGGAGGGTAACTAGCGGGGTACTGCAGGGTTCGGTACTGAGATCGGTCCTCTTTAATGTCTTTATAAGTGACATTGGAGAGCACCTGGAAGGAAAGGTATGTCTCTTTGCAGGTGATACAAAGATCTGCAACAGGGTTGATACACAAGGTGGGGTGGAAAGAATGAAAAGGGACTTGGCAAGGTTGGAGGAATGGTCAAATATGTGGCAGCTCAGATTCAATGCAAAGAAGTGCAAGGTAATGCATCTGGGAAACAAAAACTCAGGGGAAGAGTACACAATGGGGGATGAGTTAATAACAACAAAAATCGAAAGAGACCTACGAGTTGTTATATCAGATGACCTAAAGGTGGGCAAGCAATGTGAGAAGGCAGTAAGAAGGGTTGGGGGGATACAGGGATGCACAGGGAGAGGCATCAACAACAGAAAACAGGAAGTTGTTATCCCTCTCTACAGACAGTTAGTGAGATCCCATCTGGAGTACTGCGTGCAATTCTGAAGACCCCATCTCTGCAAAGACATAGACAGAGTGGAGGCTGTTCAGAGGATGGCAACCAAAATGGTGCAAGGTCTGCACCAGAAGACATACGAGGAGAGACTAAAGCAGCTTAATATGTATACCCTTGAGGAAAGAAGGGAGAGGAGAGACATGATAGAAACTTTCAAGTATCTCAAGGGAATTAACAAGGTACAAGAGGGTAGTATCTTTCAGAAGAAGAAATGTGCAGGAACAAGGGGCACAATTTGAAGATAGAGGGAGGACGGCTCAGAGGTAATGTTAGAAAGTATTTTTTCACAGAGAGAGTTGTGAATGCATGGAACAGCCTTCCTGAGAAGGTTGTGGAGTCAGGAACAGTGGGAGAATTCAAGAATGCATGGGACAGGCATAAGGCAATTCTAGTGGTGGGTAGGAGGAAGTAAGCTGTTGATTAACAAGAATCTGCAGCTTATCCATCAGGTAGGGAAATGGGCAGACTAGGTGGGCCAAGCGGTCCTTATCTGCCATCAAATTCTATGTTTCTATGAGTCAGATGTTGCTGCACCACAGAATGAGAGAAACTTTCAAGTACCTCAAGGGAATCAACAAAGTCCAAGAGGGTAGCATCTTTCAGAAAAAGAGGTGTGCAAGAACAAGGGGGCACAATTTGAAGATAGAGGGAGAGGGCAGCTCAGAGGTAATGTAAGGAAGTATTTTTTCACAAAGAGGATTGTGGATGCAAGGAACGGCCTTCTGGAGGAGGTTTTGGAGTCAAAAACAGTGGTGGAATTCAAGCATGCATGGGACAGTCATAAGGCAATTCTAGGGGGTGGGGGTAGGAAGAAGTAGGCTGCTGGTTAACTAGGATCTGCAGCTTATCCATTAGGTAAGGAAATGGGCAGACTGGGTGGGCCAAGCGGTCCTTATCTGCCGTCAAATTTTATGTTTCTGTGTTTATCCTAGGGAGTGGCTTACATGGAGCTTTTTTATTGATGGGGGAATGTTGGTCATGACAGCAGGGAAACCCCTTCCCCTCTCTTCATCAATAAGTGCCATGGGATCTTTTACTTCCACCTGGACAGTGACCAGACATAGGCAGAAGGGACCTCGGTTTAACATCTCATCCGAAGGATGGCACCTTAATTCTGCAGTACACCACCTCCCATACTACACCACATCGTCAGTTATGAATCTTACCCTAAGTACCTGGTGTGGGGCTAGAACCCACGACCATCTGATCTTCTGACACCAGGGGTGAGCATGCTACCTACTGAGCCACTGACACTGCTAAACAATCTAATCTGCTAATCAACCTAGACATAAAGATACTAGCTAAGGTCTTGACAGGAAGATTGGAGAGGGTCTTGGGGAGCCTTATATGACCCAAGCAGATCAGACCCATGAGGGGTAGGGTCTCTTCTAAACACCTGAGGGAACTAGAACATATAATTTCTGCATCTGGTGATCCAGGAACCTCTGCAGTCCTAGTGTCCCTAGGTGTACAAAAACCTTTTGATAGGGTCTCCGGGCCCTTTGTGTTCAGTGCATTAAGAAAATACAATATTTCAGGAACCTTTATTGTGTTTGGGTGTTATATGCCAGACCATCTGCTTGTATAGTCTGTAATGTTTTTTTTTTCTGAATCCTTTCAGCTACACAGAAGAACCAGGCAGGCATGCCTGCTCTCTCCTCTATTGCTCAATCTTTTCTTGGACCCCTATCAAGTAAATTACGCAAAGATCCTAGCATAAAAGAAATTTCCCTGGTGGAGTGGATTACAAATTTTCTATGTATGCAGATGATATCCTACTGCATATCACGGAGCCTGGGACATCTCTGCCTTCAGTACTTGATTGCATATCAAAGTTCAGTTACTTATCTGACTGCAAGTGAAATGTACACAAAAGCATGGTAATGCCACCGAATCATGGTGCCCCAAAGTCAGAGATCATGGACCGAGGTCTGCAGTGGTCGCCCAACTCTCTAACACACCTAGGTACAAAAAATATCCAGAAAAAAAGATGATTTGATACCTTTTTTGGACCAACATAGATGTTACAAAAGAAAACAGGTGCTTAAGCTTTCAGACTTCACACAGTCCTTCATCAGAAGCTAATACCAGTTGTTTTGGAAGAATACATTCTATTATAGCTAGGTATAGAAATTTACAACTATGCCAGAAAACTAAGCAGTGAAAACTTAGACAAACTCATATCTAGGATTGAAGAGACCTAGACAGGTTTGCCAACATATCACTCTTCCTGTTTAGCCGCACAGCTGTAGTTAAAATGAATATCCTACCCAGGCTGCTATATCTCCGCAACATGTTCAACCTGATGTTTCCCATTTCCTGGTTTAGGAAAATACACTTTATCCTCAGTAAATGTATATGAAATGGGAACGTAGCTCGGCAGACATATGGCAAGCTGGAAGCATAGAAACATAAAAATTGTCGGCAGATGGGGACCGTATGATCCATCAAGTCTGCCCTTGGCTTCCTACCCCCCCTACTTAGCTGCCTGCTTGTGTATCCCATGGTGTCTGTCCCATGCCCGCTTGAATTCCCTCACTGTCTTGGCTCCCACTACCCCCTCCGGCAGACTATTCCATGGTTCCACAATGCGCTCTGTGAAGAAGAATTTCCTCGTAGTGCTTCTAAACTTTCCTCCCTTACTTAACTCCGCAGTCAATCGAGGCCATGTTCATCAAGCTCTCCCTCCCCTATACCACCCCCATTTTCATAGCTGGATCATATTGCCCCCCTGACTCCTCCCTGGTTACCATCGTGGACTTCTTGGGCACCCTGAAATCCGTCACCACCGGGGGCTAGATTCATATACTGGGGGATTTTAATGTAAACTGGCTTGCCAGCAGGAATTCAAAGATTCGGAATCAAGTAGCAGCCCTAAATTTGGCCCTGCTGCTCTCTGAACCCACAAGGACAAACCGTAAATCACTGAAGCACTCCCTCCCCAACTGGTCCCTGACCTCACACCAGCACCAAGTCATAGCTTCGGGCATCCTGCCTGACTCTCTCAGTGATCACCATATGATCTACTCTGTCTGTAAAATTTTCAGGCCTAAAGCCCCCCCCCCCATGCACTATTCTTACTCAGTCATACAAATCCCTGGATCTAGCTTCCCTTCTAACAGACTTTACATCCACTGACTGGTCCTTTATCCCAAAGGCCACCTCTATCGATGCAGCTTGGAACTTTTTCAAGCTCAGATTCCTAGCTACATGGGATCGCCAGGCCCCACTTAGATGCACACGGGTGAGGGGTGCTCACCTACCCTGGATCACCCACTACATCCTGTCCCTTACCAACGCTAGAGACCAGGCCTGGAAATCTTACAAGGCCTCCGGCTCCCCCGATCAACAAAAAATATACCGTACCCTACATAACAGCTGTACTACACAAATCAGACTAGCCAAATCTAATTACTTCAAAGCCTCCTTTTAGGCTAATATAAACTGCCCGACAAAATTCTGGAAGGTGGTAAAATCCCTTTTTAACCCTCCCTCCCAACCCAGCTCTAAATATAGATGGGGCTGTCATAAATGATCCAGAAGCAGTGGCCTCTGAATTCAATGGCTCATTTACAAGCTGCACCTCTACACTGCTCTGCACTTCCCCCACAGCCCAAGCTCCCCTCCTGACCTCTCTGCTCAATCTCCTCCTCCTGCTACTCCCCCCTTCTTTTTTCAGCAGGTTACCTCGTCCGAAGTCTATCATGCCTTGCTCTCCCTAAACCCTCTTAAAGGTAAATGCCCCTCTGGTCTGGACTCTAGCAGTAGACGTTGAGTCCAGACTGCAACAGGATTTTAATGATGTTCAGCTCTGGTTCCGAGCAAACCAGCTTTTTCTCAATGCCAAGAAGTCGGTTTCTTTAACTTTCGGCACAAGACAGAGACTCTCTAGGCTCCCTGCTATCCCCTCCTTCCACACCCTGGACGGGATTACTCTGGGGGCCTGCTTCTCTTTCAGATACCTCGGGGTTTGGCTCGATCAGCATCTCAATTTTTCTGTACACGCCGATGCCACACACGAAAAGCTGCACCCCAAATTGGGAGCCCTCTATCGGAATATGCTCCTTAACCTCCTCGACCAACTGTTAGCAAGGTCATTGGTCCCTACGAGGCATGACAAACAACGATAGAGAGGGATTAAAGATGTCCAATTTCCTGCATTATCATTTGGGCACCCATAGCAGTAAATATTTGCAATGGGGCTGGGGTAATGCCGAACCGGGAGACTACATGCTAAATGGCTAGATATTGAAGAACAGTTGTGTGACCAACACAACATGTCACCAATGGCTCTACTGTAATGTGAGATGAGCAAACTACCCAAGGTCCTCATGAATACTCCAGTAGCTACCTCAATCAGTACAACAGGAACAATGTAGATTGATGAACCTCACCCCACACTCCAATGCAGGCCAGCCCATCCTCAGAAATCCCAACACTTGTATTAGAAGCAAGCCAGTAACCGGGGAGCCATGGTGCACTCTGCAGATCCCCACCATAGATGACCTGATGCTAGAAGGCAGGCTCATAACCTTTTTGTATGCTCCAGACATGACATGTGGTGCCAGGCAATGTGGCCTTTAAATGTTTACAGCTGAGACACGCTATAGCACATCTGGGCCCCCCACCATGGAATATTAATCATACATTAAAGGAAACTTCAAATCCTCTATCTCCAGCTGATCTACATCTTCCTCCTGTTTACGCACTTACACCTCTTAACATTCCCCTCCAGCTGCCCCTTACTCCTTGCCTTCACAACCACACCTTTTCAACAATAGGCTCTATCCCATCTCATCCCATACCTCTCCTGCCCTATACCACTAAATTACTCCCCACTCTCTGACTGTCCCCCATCATAGCCAGGTACTCCTTTAACCCCTTCCCCACCTGGTTATACTTAGGTCCCACCCTCCCCTTTCCTCACGCCTCTCTCTCTACTCACTATATTCAGCCAGAACGTTAACAATTGGCAATGCCTATTTACTTGACTGCTTTTGATCCAATTCCTGGTCTAAATTTAATCTCTTGTTATTTCACTGTAACCTACTTTATAGCTGACTGCCAGTTTAGTATTTTCTGCTGTCTGTGTAATTACGAGTCTATATGGTTTGTACTAATGGAATTGTCATGTGCTGCTGACGTGGAACCTTTGTAAACGAGCACCATGCTCAAAGGTTGTTTCTGACAAAATAAATAAATAAATACTGCACAAATAGCACCACTAGCAGACTTAGTCAAAGGTCCTAATGCCATTTCTGTACTGTATAAAGCAATCCACACTGCCTGCCTCCCAAAAGGCCCAGAAGTGGGATTTTACTGGAATCAGTTCTTACCACCAGGGAATGTTGAAATGGGAACATATACAGTATATAGGCAAAGGAAAGCCTTAGGTTGATGCAATAAAATTTTACAAACTTTTTACTTCACTCCAGTCAATCTGTTTACTATAGGTCACCTAGGTATGAAGGTACACACACAATATGGAGCTCAAGAATGTGACCTGCTCCACATTCTCTGGTAGTGCAGTAAAACTCAGGCCACTCTGGGACAATAAACTGTATGCACTGCTGGGGCATGAAGGCACACTCACACCAGAAATATGTATCCTGGGCAATCATGGGAGATAGCTATTTGATTCCCAGAATAACCACATGGCCTTAATTTCTACGATAAGTAAGAGCATCATTCTGAGGCAGGATGGACTCTGAGGTACCATCCAACGAAAAATGCCACAATGAAAGCCTTGAGAGAATTACTGCTAGTGTCAACAGCAGCTATCACATATACCAAAATAGATGGGAAAAGCTGCATGCATTGATTTCTATAGCAGAATGTGATTAGCAATGAAAGACGAAAAATAAAGATGGAAAAAGTCACTGAGATAAAATCAATTCTGTCTGATGACTATCTGTGCTAAAGAAACAAGTCTGTATTATACATGGTATTTTGCTGTATAACGGGGGTGTATGTTCTGTGGTACTTGTCAAACTGTTACAACATCCTCTACTGTAGTGTATGTATAATAAAGTTCATTATGAACTGGCTGCTGAAAATGAAGGAAGCTGACTGGCCGAGAGGTCTCTGAAGCAGTGAAATCGGACTACATACTCATGGCTTCAAAAAGCTTCCAGCCACTAGCCTTCTCACTGCCCACAACTTCCTCCGCATGCCAACCGTGGGACTCCCCACACAAATGATCCACAGCAGCAGCCAGTGGCAGGAGCCACCGGTATGTGTATATTGGGCAGCTCTTCAAACCAGAAAAAAAAACACACGAAAATACCCCCCAATGGCCATACTATGTGTGTGTCCATGTTTCCTTTTTCTAAACTGTACTGTTCTTTTGGCTGGCAGCTTCACATTCAAACAACCGCTCCCGCAGCGTTACCACAAATCACCCCTCGCTCCTCCACCCATGCTAAAGTTGCGATCAGTAGCAGCAGCTCCTCACTCCCATTCGCTGAAAATTCCAGACTGCTGTGTGTCGCTATGTTGACTGACAAGAGAGAGAGAGAGAGAGAGAGGGAAAAAAAAATCCGTTATGCACTGCAGCTCCTACTGACCACCACTGTAAACCTCACCCGCCACTTATGTTACAGACTACAAGACTGGAACTGCTCTGGCTGCTCGCACGGCAAACGCCAATCTCTCCAACTCACAGAAAAATTAAAATGTAGACTCTCATTCATGGAACTGTCTGTCACCCGCTGACTGGGAACAAAAAAAAAAAGCCAAAGTAACCTCACATTGACACTACTGGTTCAAAGAATTGCACTGCCAAAGCAAAAGCAAACAAAAACAAAAAAACTAAAAGCACTACATAAAACTTAATTTACTTACAGGACAACATAAGGGAGAACACAGTTCACATCAGGGAATAGTGCTGAAAGAGCAAGACAAACTTCACTTTTACCGCTGCACCTCTTGTAGGAATTCCACTTACAATAGTGTCACCTGCTGCCCAGAGCCCTTCAGGAACTATTTTCTTAAAACATATTTCTCCAAGACCCCAAAAAATTCATTTACACAAGCTTTTAAAAGTTTATTTTTTATGCATTTCTTTTTTTTTTTTACTGGTAAAACGTTTAAGCCAGTTCATGATAGCAATAATGCACAACAGGGTGTGGTATATAATGGGATATTGGCACTTCTCAGGTGCTTGAGGTACTAGGCCACTAAGGCATGACAATATCCCGTATCATGTTGTGCATTATTGCTTAAATAAAGTATACTAATAAAAAAAAGACAGCAATCACAGTAGGTATACAGTGCAATAAAAAGATACATTAAAAGCTATTTATAAAATCATGAATGAAACCTGTTGTAGGCATGCATACTCACTGTACGCATTTGTGTACAGTTCTTCTGAGCATCTGTCCCAAACCATATTCCTTTTTGTTACCGTTATTAGTCTAATCTGGAGTAGTGGAGTTAGTGTAGGCCACTGAGTAGTGTCTGTATCTGTTTTAACTTCTATTGTTTAGGACATAGATATGTTTGTATAATTACTGGCGTGCACTTTTCCCCCTAAGGAAAACCCAGTTGTTATTTGCTGGTTATTACGATGAACACGTGCCAGGTTTCCCTCAGTGTGTGTATGCGTCAGCCACTTTCGACTTCCCAACGCTGGACAAACGCTGCAACTGCCGCTCAGCAGTAAGCTGAACTTAAAAAAACAAAAACATTTTATTTATTTATTTTTGGGGCTATCATTTTTTACTTCCTTGCCACCTTTCTGCTCCCATGTCCTCGCATCCTTATTTGAGGATCCAGCCGCTGTCCACCTCTACCGATATTCCATGCCGACACCTTATACCCCTGCAGCTTGCCCCCCATAGTGGGGTGGCAGGGAGCCCCCAACTCCCCACTGAACATGGATCCAGTTGCAGGTGTTGCGTAAGTCCAGCGGACGTACAGATGGCCATCAAGTGGCTCAAAAGGTGCTGTATTTCCTCTGGTTTTCTTGTCCCCTGGAGTCTGGGGTGTGCAAGGGGAGTGTGCATGTGTCCGCACATGCTCCTTCCAGGAGTCTGCTCAAACTCCTCCCCAAGCTGCTACCGGTGCTTTGCCCCCCAGCCTCCGCCAGGGGGTGATCGGGCACCAACTAGAGAGAGCTCCCCTTCCTGGAGGGACGCAGTCCATCAGATGCTCAATCCTGCTCCGGCCCTGCTAACCCCTGGTGGCCCATACTCGTTCCTGAACATGGGTCGCCGACATAGCGTGTAGTAAGGCATTC
The DNA here is from genome assembly GCA_016271365.2 of Neoceratodus forsteri. Taxonomy (NCBI): domain Eukaryota; kingdom Metazoa; phylum Chordata; order Ceratodontiformes; family Ceratodontidae; genus Neoceratodus; species Neoceratodus forsteri. The sequence goes on from CM057452.1 coordinate 649,475,575, forward strand.
AGCCCTCAGCGCCACTGGGCCAGCTTAAAAAGAAAAAAACATTTTAAATGTTAAAAAATTACATTAGGCTCATCTGCATTTTATGGGTCCACGACAGCTGCAATATTTAGAGAGACCGCGGACTGCACTGAATCCTGACCGGTCCATTGCAGCCTCCACACTGATCTCAGCTTATTTTATATAATCGCTACAACAAAAAAGCACTCACCGACAATTATATGAAATAAAACATTGGGTGTTGAGCAAAACTCGAATTTTACACACACCCTTGGTGTTGGATGCTAAAATAAATATGTAGCATTCAACACCTTGGGTGTGTATAACATTCTCATTACACTCACCACCCAATGTATTACTCTATATATAGTGTATAGTGACCCCCTGTTCTGCACAGAAATCAATCGCAGTCAAAATGTTGTTGTACCACAGTTCAAAGATCATGGAATGCGGTAATACCATACTGTGGTACAACAACATCATGGCTGTTTTTGACAGCGCACAAAACAGCAGTTGAACTAAAGGAAAAACTGCCACGTGTACATCTCACAATTCAAACAGTTAGGGTTACCACCTGTCCTGATTTTTGCAGGATAGTCTTGCTTTGAGCAGGTTTGTCCTGCATAAAAACATGAAAAAAGCTACATGTCCTGACCTTATAGTATAGACAAATGTCCTTACTTTCCGCTACACGTTGTGGAATACTATAATGCTTTAACTAAAATACCTTAAAAAGATAAGAAACCATAGGAACAAATGAAAAAACGACAACACTTAGTATTAATTCTGATTATTTCCAGAAAATAATTCTTTTGCATTGGTGGTGGTTACAAATTGTCCTGCAAAAAATCATGTTTCAGTAAGAAATGTCCCACTCTGGGCCTCTTAAAAGGTGGTAACCCTACAAACAGTAAATTGTCTGAGAGGATGGCAGTGGTGGTTTTTCCTCAAGTGGCTCCTAGATGAGCGCATAAATTGCAGACAAAGGAAACTGTCTCTTGAAATAATTTAAAGTTTTTTAATTTTTTTTATTTTATTGTTTTAGAACAAGGGGTCACTATACACTATAAAAAATACCAACTGGGCAACTGTGCCCAACCAGTCACGCTGCCACCTTGAGGTTCTGATTCCATGTGACCTCTCGAGCGAACGGAATCCTCTGTGGCAGCACAGGCTGGTTGTGCACAGTTGCCAACCAGTATTCTCTATATAGTCTGGCAATTAGATGAATTGCCTGATAATCCAGTTTGCTTTGTGATGGGGGAAACAGTCGAAAAGGATGTGTACCTTTTTTAACAGAGGCGCAGCAGTTAGTGAAAGTGGCTACATTCCTGATCAAATGTTACCAATAAACGTCTTTAATTAAAAAAATAGATGATAAATTGAAAGATTTCTGGAGTTTAGAAGCTGGCTAGGTACTAATAACAGAGGGTAGTGGCCGGGATGTGGAAGTGTTTCTAATGACCGGAGCTGCATGGATCCCAGATCTACAGGGATTCCTGTATTTTACAGGGATTTGCAGCCATCTACAGGGGAAATTCTTCCCATAAACTTGCATTGGTTATACAGGAAATAAAGAATACTGGCTGGGCTACTGTGCACAACTAGCCTGTGCTGCCACCTCGGGGTTCTGATTCCGTAGGACCTCGAGAGTGAAGCTCGAGAGGTCCTACGGAATCAGAACCCCGAGGTGGCAGCACAGGCTGGTTGCACACAATCACCCAGCCAGTATTTTATGTAGTGTATGGAGACCCCTTGTTCAAAAACTATGGCATTAAAACAAACATACTTGGGGGGTGCTAATGAGCAGCTGAACAGCAAAGACATGTTCTTCTTGCCTCACTCCTCATTGCCGGGGAATTAAAATATATAAAAATAGCAGTTTGCTTCGAATTTTGGTTCGTTTTTGAACAAAACCAAGTTGTGAACGTGCGATGGATGACTACCTTACGCCAAGTTCAAGTAAGAGCCAGAGACCGTCCAGCAAAACCAATAAAAAACATGCGGCCGGGGCGCAGAGTGAAAACCCAAGACTGATTTCACTGTCAGTGGCGGAAGTTAGCACTCTTGGCCGGGAACTCACAGGCCAGGTCCTCACGGCACTTGAGTGCCAACTCTGCAAGCTGGAAACTAAAATAGATTATAAACTCCAGGAGGTACTCACGCAGCAAACAGCGCAGGCCACCAGATTAATGGAGGCAGAAGAGAGAATCTCCAGGCTAGAGGATGAGCTGCAGGGAGTACCAGGGCAAATAACAGCACTGCAGAAAGAACTGGAGGAGATGAAGAAAGCGGACGATTACCAGGAAAACTACCACCGGCGGCTCAATTTAAACCTGAGGGAAGGGAATGTGGAAGTGTGTTAGAGTTTTGTGCAGTGACTTTGCCAAATTTGCTCAGCCTCAAAGTGAAAAATGGAAGGCTGAAGTTAGAGAGGACCCGCAGGGCAGTAATGCCCAAGCCACCAGTGGGCCAGCCTCCACAGCAGCTGATCATGAGGTTATACCACTATCAGGATAGAAAAATGGTATTACGTGCATACAGAGAAAAAGGCCCAATTGTATATGAGGGGCATAAACTTTTCATATCGCAGGACTATTCAGCCCGTTTGCTGAAGAAGTGCAAGATGTTTAATGACACCATGGCCCGGCTTCGGGAATTGAAAGTGGAGCACTTTATGGTATACCCAGAAACACTTAAAATCCAACCTGAGGGCTCCATGTTTTCCTTCTGGGAGGTGTGCAAGGCTAATAAATTCATGGAAGAACTATGGAAGAAAGTAAGCTGAGGGCACTGAGTCCTGATACTCGATGGTGAGAGGAGAATGGAAGAGCAGCTTCTCCAGGTTATATGACATATGTTTTTCTATTTTTCTGTTTAAAACGGGGCGGTTATTTAACCCCTGGGAAGAGTTGTAACCAGGACTAGGGTGCACTTGTCCTGCGCTCCGAAACTGGAGGTGCAGGGGAAAGACAATGAAGATTTAAGGGACTAACTGCAGTGCAAGCCTCAATTTTGGAGGGACATCTATGAGCCCAGGATGTCAAATTAAATTAGATTGAGGATGTAGCATCTCCAGTTCATATGAAGTTTGGTTTCCTGTTCCTGTTTTAAAGTTAGATTGCGTTCTTAACCTCTTTGAAGAACTGTAACCAGGACTGGTGCGCACTTGTCCTGTGCTCCGAATTCGGAGGTGCAGGGGAAAGACTTTGAAGACTTAAGGGACTGTACGTGGGCCAGGACCTGAATTTGAAGGGACGTATGCAAGAAAAGGATGTTAAATAAAGATAGAGGACGAATGGAAGGGAGGGGATATAAATTAAGGTGCAGCACAGTGCGTGTAGCACAAGATGGGCCTAATGAATGGGAAATAAGGGACTGGATAAGGGGAAAGCCTTGCCTAATTACTATTGGAACGGCAGGTGATGCGAGTAAAGGCAATGGGTATGAAAGGGAAAGGGAAAGGACAGCACTGAGAAAGTGATCAAAGGATAATGAGGGGGATGGTTCGTTGGAAGCAGCATAACTTTTATATGTGAATGGGTGGCGCAACTGTGAGAAGGACACTGGGGTTGAATAATTAGCTTCCTGCTCTGGGCGGGGAACATTAAAGGAAGCGAATGCGGGTAATGTCACAATCTGGCAATGGGGGGGGGACACGGGCTACTAGGGGGATAAACACACACTATCATATTAAGCAGTTAGTGTCAGGTTCCCTGTATGTGGGGGAGTGGTGGAAAGAGGGGAGAAAGAGCACTACGGAAGAGAAAGGATAAAGAACAAGAGGGAGGAGGGGAAGGTGGAGAGAGACAAGGTAGTCTGGGGAGGGACAAGTTATAATACGCTAGGGGAAAGAAAGGGGGGGAGAAGAGGGGGGGAGGAGGGTCAGTGTGGGATATGGATGGGGGAGTTCATATTACTGAAGTTGATGGTTTATTATTACTATAGTTATTTGTTTGTTTTGATATGTTCACATTCATATGCAGTCTGACGTCCAGGTTAACCAGGTAACCACAAGTGCAGCACGAGTGTGGTTTAAGCTACAGATCCACATGTTTGAAAGGGGTCTCCATCTGAGGGGAAAAGGGAGGATATGGAACTCTATTTAATGACATGATGGCTAATGTACAAGAGCGGATAACATGTACATGGAATATAAGAGGGATAGCGGCTCCGGTGAAGCGCACAAGCCTTTTGACAGCACTGAGAAATAAGGGAGCACAAGTGGCATTCTTACAGCAGACCCACCTCACAGATTTGGAACATGCCAGGTTGGTACAGGGGTGGGTAGAGAAATATTTTGCAGCCTCCTACATGTCACACAAACATGGAGTCGCTGTCCTTCTGCTCAAAAGTCTTCCATTTCAGGTCCAGAAAGTGGTGAAAGACCCAACTGAGGGTAGATATGTATTTGTAATGGGGGACCTGTGGGGAGAGAAAGTTACATTTGGGAGTGTCTATGTCCCGGCAGTGTTTGAACCGACTTTTTATGGTACACTCCTCTCCCTGCTGATTAAAGAGCAAGTCCCACGGCTTATACTGGGAGGAGATATGAACTGTACCCTGGGCCCTGGGTTGAACCACTCGCTAGGCTGGGGGTAGGGACACTGATGCAATACAACAATGGAGATTGGGAATGGTGGAGCTGGGCATGATTGATGGATGGAGGGAGGTGAATCCAGGGGCTCATGAGTACACGTTCTATTCGAACCCGCATGGTACTTGGTCCCGCATAGATTACGTGTTCATCTTAAGAGAGTGGTACCTGAGGGTTCAGAATATAAAGCATAGCCCCATTCACATATCGGACCTTGCTATGGTGATTCTAACAATCAAGTTAGGGAGTCAGAGAGAAGGCCACCCCGCCACCATGGAAGTTTCTGACATATTTACTGGGAGATATAAAGTTTAAGGATTATTTGGAGGAGCAATGGAAGGAGTATATGGCATTAAATGCGCCCCTTCCCCCACCTCTAAGGCCACAATATGGGAAGATGGGGAAAGATGTGCTAGAGTGTGCATCTTTTAGACCAATATCACTGTTAAATTGTGACCTTAAAATTCTGGCAAAAGTTCTAGCGGGGAGATTGGAGGTGGTGCTGCCTGGGACTGTCCACCCAGACCACACCGGGTTTATAAAGGGCCACCTCTCCTATCATAATGTCCAGAGACTGCTAAATGTGAATTGGGAAGGAGGATACATGTGTCATCTCCATGGATGCAGAGAAGGCATCCGATCGGGCAGAGTGGGGATATTTATTTGAGGTCCTGACCCGGTTTGGTCTGGATGACACATTTGTGGGATGGGTGCAGGCAAAGTATAGATCCCCCAAAGCCCAGGTGTTAGTTAAATGGCACGCTTTCGGAAGGGTTTGAGCTAAGCAGGGGTACCAGGCAGGGATGCCCACTTCCCCCCTGTTGTTTGCTATGGCAGTGGAACTGTTGCCAGCAGCAATACATCAATGTGCAGAAATTAAAGGGGTAGAAGGGGTGTCAGGTAGGCAGCATAAGATCACATTGTATGCCGACGATATGTTACTTTCTGTGACAAATCCTGAAAGGGCAATGCCAATATTGTTGGAGATAGTGGGATGGTTTGTGTGCTTCTCGGGGTACAAACTTAATTTAGATAAATTGGAATTAATGAGATTGCAGGGGAGATCAGGGATGGAACAGTCGTGGGGGTTCAAAGTGGTGGGTAGGAGCTTCACATATCTGCTATAAGGGTGGGACGATCCTTGGGATCCCTTTACGAGCTTAATTTTACACCCTTGATTAAAAACATAGAGGCAGATTTAAGGAGGTGGACATCTCTCCTGGTGTCATGGCTGGACAGGATAAATTTAATTAAGAAGAACATCTTTCTTAGACTGCTGTACGTAATGCAAATGGTCCATGTCGGGGTGTCGAAACGAGATGCTGAAAAGCTAGAAGGGGTGTTCTCAGCCTTTATATGGAAGGGGAAGTGACCGAGAGTGAGCCTATAAAGACTGAAGGCAGAGACAGGGAAGGGTGAGCTGAATTTCCCAGACTTTGGGAACTACTACCTGGCGGTGCAACACAGATATATTAGTGACTGGGTGCATGTGCCAAAGGTAGCTAGCTGGGTAGACTTGCAGCAATGGGGATGCCAGGCGAGACTAACGGCATACCTAGAGAAAAGTGATACCAGGGCATACTGTTTGCAAAAAGGAGATTATCCATTGATAGTCGCGGTATTGGAAAGTTGGGGGAAACTTATGAAACAGAGGGGTACGAGACAGATGGACACATTTCTATTGCCAGTTGCCAGGAATCCCTTTTTTCTGCCAGGATGAGAAGATCCGGGATTTGAACAATGGGAGAGACAAGGTATTAATAGTATCGGGAACCTTTGTGATAGAGAAAGCATATACCCTTTTATGGTGCTATGGCGAAACCTGGTACTAGAAGAAGGTCACTTGTTCTGGTATTTCCAGATCAGGGCATATATAATGGGGCTAGAGAGAGAGAGAAAGGAGTGGGGTCCAGGAGATGAAAAAGATAGAATCACTTATTAATCTGGCGAAGCAAGACTCCAAGGGCTTCATAGGGAAGGCGGCGAAAGAGGGAAAGCAGCACTTTCCAGACTTGTCGCACAGGGTCAGGAAGCTTTGGGAGCTCTGATACAGGAAAAGAACTGGACAATGTCGTTATCTATGCACATGGAAATTATGGTGTGTACTAGATTTAAGGAGGCATTTTATAAACTCATACATAGAATCTACTGCCCACCAGCAATAGTGCATAAGTATAATCAGGCTGTTTCTCCCCAGTGTGGAAGATGTAAGGAGGTGGAGAGTTCATATTACCATTGCTTCTGGGAGTGCACTGTCCTACAGAAATTCTGGAAATCAGTGGCTTTGGAGGTGGGGAGAATGTGGGGAAGAATCCTCATGTAGAACCACTCCTGTGCTTGTTTGAGGTAGAGGTAAGTGAGGATGGGGAGTGGAACCCACTTCCTAGGTGGGTAAGGGTATTGTTTATACTGGCCAGGCACCATATACAAAATATGTGGGTCTCAAAGGTAACACCCACAGTGCAGCAGTGGCGTACATTGGCCCTCCAGACCTTGGCAAATGGAAGGCTCACATTATTGGTTAGGGATAGAGGGTTTTAACAGGGAATGGTTGCTTTTTTTGATGGATCTAAATCCGAGGAAAATATGATTTTCTGGGAAGGGATGAACACCTGAGACAGAAAGGGATCAGGGGAAGGGGTTACAAGCAGAGGGGAGTGGGCCGTAACCTAGATGGATGTTGCATGCTGCCCTGATTAGTACATAAAGCACAGAGTCTAAGGGTTGCAGGGTGCTCACTAAAGAAAAGAAACTGAAGTGTGGAAAACCTGGATGAACTTTTATTATATCTTGTATAACTAAGAAGGATATATCTGTCTAAATGTATGTACTTTATAATGGAATATGGATGTGAACTTATAACTTTCTTTATAATAACTGGGTTCGGCTTTTTCCCATAGTGAAACCATGGTGAAATTTGCCATTACAAAGGAGCGTTTATAATGGCAAACACGCGCTTGGATTACCCCCTCTCTTGCATGTGCCCGCTGCAGTGTCTTGCTTCTGACTCGCTGCTTTCTTCTAATCGGCAACCAACCGCCAAAGAAACACAGTGGTAAGTTACATCAAAAGTTATTTTCTACACATAGCAGCATATTGTGATACGAAAAAAAGTGAAACCTTCAAAAATGACCACGAATAAAAACCGAAGTGGACCGCGCACACAGAACTGATCCTATTTTATATAATTGCTGCGGCCAAAAGGGAGACAGCAATCATATAAAATAAAAATATATTGGTGGGTGTAACTCGAAGTTTTCACACACCAGGGCTATGCTTGCAACAAACCCCAGCCTTTATGTAGCATCTAACCTCTCAGGTGTGTGTAAACTTCTCGTTACACACACCACCCCATACTTTATTCTATATTTAATAAACAGATTATGCAAAAAAAAAAAATACTCATTTTTGGTTTTACGTTTTGTCCGCTAATTTTGCTGCTCGTCAAGTGCTCCTCAACCACCTTGGAAAAAAAAAAAACACTGCCGCCATCCTGTCACAGTATTGTTTGAATAGTGTGAGGTGCGTGCAGCAGTTTTTCCATTACTGGAAGTGCCGTCTCGTGTGCTCTGAAAAGCAGACAAGATGTTGTTGTACCACAGTGTGGTGTAACCACATTCCATTAACTCTGAACTGTGGTATGACAACACTTTGACTGCAATGGATTTCAGTGTGGAACAAGGGGTCTCCATACACTATAACATAAGAATTCGGCTTCCATAGGAAATAATGAGCACAAATAAGGTGATTTGATATCTTTTATTGGACCAACAGAGATTACAGAAAGACTATAAGCTTGCAACCTCAGAGGTCTTCTTCAGAAGAAATGGCAGATATTTAAGAAAACTCACTTTTTAAATCCCAACATTATAGGAAATAGTGAAATCTACAGGAACATCACCCTAGAGTTACAGGAACAATATCAGATCAGTATGGGAGCACTGGAACTGTCAGGAATTACGTCAACCCTCAGATGAGCCACAGTACGGAACTGAGTTTTACGTGTATGGTAATCACGTGGGTAGAGTTCTGCAAGAGAAATTGAGTTCTATATTAACTAGAAGGCGGACTGACGCAACGGTGTCATTGGATCGGATGACGCTGTGCATCCGCCATCTTGCCAGGGGAGTCAGTTCCTGGAAGTTATTAGAGACTGTATGGTTTTCGGCGGTCATCTGTCTTTCTGTGCAGTTTCATGCATGCGTTTGGCGTCGAGCGTAAATTGCCCTTTTTAAAACATTTAAAATAAAATCTTGCTTGGTCTGTAATTTGTTTCTTAAGCTCGGACTCTTTTTTTATTCAATGACTGCTGTTTTATGGAGTGCTGTGCAGTACGAGGTAAAAAAAAAAAATGCTTTTCCAAACATATGTTTTTCCTAAAAACCTGCCCTTGCTTTGGCTGTGTATGGGGAACTGGTTGCAGCCTGGTGGATGGAATGTATTTTGCAGGGAATTTGCACTGGGGCTACTGGCTGCAGGGATGCTTACTGGAGCAACTGGCTGTGCTGGAGGTTTATGTGCCAGTGGCAGGGGGATGTACTGGGCACAGGTGCTACTGATGCCGGCTACTGCATGGGTGTGATACCTTCATAATTTGATTTGTGGGTGTATGGTATCTTGAATAGGAGGAAATTACATGAGCAGTAAAACATTTTTAAGGTTAGTTTGATTTACCTTGTACTGGGGACACCATCCATGTGTCTACTTAGATGCTTAGACACTACACACTGTGAAATTGAAGGCACTATGAAAATGGATGGATGGCAGTTTGTTTTATGGTAATCGTGGTAGTGCAGCCAGTCTGAACCAGTTTTAAGACCAGATTTAAATAGGCAGACTGAGATGCAGATGCTACAGCACAGTAATCATTAAAGAGCATCAGTTTTTGTGCTTTCCATAAGTCCCCCACAGCGGTAGCTGGCCTGTGGATTTAATTCTTATCTTCATCTTTGAGACTTTTTGGTTGATATTCTGTGAAGGGAAAGGATCATAAAATTAAGCGACCTGCCTGATCCCTTCCCTGTCCTTGTCCCAATCTAGTCCAGTGCTGCTTCTTGCCACCCCCATGCTCCTATGTTGTGTGACTCAGGAGTCTGTAGAGCATGGTGGCGCGCACTATTGATAACAATGAGAGCATCATTAAAAACATCTATTTAATATACGAGCAGTCTACCGAGGGCAAATCAAAGCCACAGCTAAACTAACAAGGCTTTTGTCAGCTGAGCTGTGACTTTGAGTTGCCCTCAATGGACCTCTAAAATATAAAAACAGATGTTTTTAATGACACTCCAATTGCTATCAGTGAGGCACAACTCTGCGCTCTACAAACTCACATCACAACATGTAGGAGCGCAGAGGCAGTACAGGGAAAACTCTGGAGTAGTTTGAGACCAGGAAGGAGAAGGTAATTGGGTGGCCAGCTTAAATGTATGATCCCTTCCCCTTCACAGAACATCAAATGTAAAGGTTTCAAATATGAAGAATAAAACTCCAGTGCTGGTAAGCTACCGGTGGGGGGCTTATGGAAGTAAACTGAAAAAAGCATAATTGGTGCTCTTTAAAATGTTTTTAAAACTGCTTTACGCTACTGTGCTGTAATCTGCACAGGGCCTAACCTGTCATGAATTTATTCATGCCACCTTTTTGAAACAGGCTGCTCAAATATTACATAATAAAAAAAAAATTAAAAGCCTCAGTGAAGAACTGACAGGTAACTTCACACCTTATGAGTGTGGTGACATCATAAGAGCATTCACGTTTCGCTCACATGCTCATGTCACCACACTCACTTGGTGTGAAGTTACATGCTTCTTTATGGAGGGAGGCTAATTATTATCTATTTGTAGTACTTGAGCAACACTGATACCAGGACTTTTTCATATTTATTGGTTATGCTGTCATAATCCAATGAGTATGAACAAGTTTAGGCCAGTCAGGATGCAGGATTCATTGCACCCATTGTCAGTGGCTCAGTAGGTAGCACACTCGCCTCTGATGCCAGGAGATCAGAGGGCTGCGGGTTCAGTTCCCACACCTGGCACGTGGGTTAATATCCCAGCACTGACACTGTGGTGCAGCATGAGAGGGGTGCTGCACTTCTGAGGTGCCGTCTTTCAGATGAGATGTTAAACCAAGGTCCCATTTGCCTGAATTGGTGGTAGTTCAGGTGGATGTTAAAGATCCCATGGCACTTATCGAAAAGAGTAGGGGAATTTCCCCCGTGTCCTGGCCAAATTTCCCTCATTCACTAAAAGTACCACCAACAGCTTAATCTGGTTAAAGGTCAGTTGCCATTCATCTGTATCCCCCTCCCCCGGGTTGTGCCTGAAAATAGGCAGGATTTGTCTGGTGCACTTATCCGGTCAACAAAAAAAGCTAAAACTAAATAATCTGTTTATAATTCATTTGAACGGCACAGTTCATAATCTTTCCTTGTCTCAGTTACATGTTTTAATCTTGTCAGCTGTGAAGCAATGGACCTGTAACTAATTTAAAATCCTTATAACTATTTTAAGGATTTGAAACAACAATTATTAAAGATTTCCAAAAAAAGAAACACTGAAGAAAGACAGACTCAAACAAAAATCTTACAAGAGGTTTTCTAAATTTTGCAGAGGGTTTTGCACACGTGTACACTGTACACAACACTTCCTATGAGCCCCAGCATCTCACTGGCTTTTCTCACTGCCTTCTCACATTGTTTGGCTATCTTTAGGTCATCTGTTATGACCACCCCCGGGTCCCTTTCCAGTTTGGCTGTTGCAATACATCTCCTCCCCCATCGTGTATTCCTCCCCTGGGTTCCTGTTACCTAAGTGCATGATTTTGCACTTCTTTGCATTGAATTGGAGTTGCCAGTCTTGACCACTTCTCCAACTTGCCTAAGTCTCTTCTCATTTTCTCCATCCCACCCCCTCGGAATGTCAACCCTATTGCGGATCTTAGTATCATCTGCAAAGAGGCATACCTTTCCTTCCAGTCCCTCTACAATGTCACTTATAAAGACATTAAAGAGGACCGGCCCCAGCACAAATCCCTGTGGCACCCAGCTGGTCACCCCCTCATTTCTAATCCAGTTTACCACCTTGGGACCCACTCCTAGATTCTCCTACTTTTTTACTAACCTCTTGTGTGGGACTTTGTCGAATGCCTCATTAAAGTCTAGGTAGGCCATATCCACTGCCCCTTCCTGATCTACTACCCTTGTCACCCAGTCAAAGAAATCTTGGTTTAAGGCTCTGAGCTGCAAACCTGGAGACCTGGGTTTGAATCCCACAGCCCCCACTTGCATACTGTGTGATCCTGAGTAAGTCACTTAATGTTCTTGAGCTCCCAGGTTGCACCTGTTAACAAGTATGTCTCTCCCCTGGTAAAAAAGAAAAAAAAATACCCTCCCTGGACCACTTTTCAGCCTCACAACTTGCATTCGCTCCAAGGGCACCCCCATCCATGCAGCTGCCCCCACCAGGCCACTCTTCCCACCATGAAATGGTACCCCCCCCCCGAATTTAACATCCTCCCTGGAACTGAATTCCCCCCACATGACCACCATTCCAGGGAACTGGACCCACCTTCCCTCTGCACCAGTCCCCGCCCAGATCACTCTACCTTCAGCAGGACCACCCCTTCTGCCCATGTACCCCAGTACCTCTCAACCCAGTGTAACTAAAATGTAGGATAGCAATACACCAAAATAAAGAAAAACGAGGAACAGTGCCCTCAGAATGTGGGACACATCATCAGACTTGGCGCAGCAAGCTCTGAACACTGTGGAAATGCTTGCCTTGTGCAAGTTAAATTTTGTTGTACAATGTTATGTATTTCTGCATTAAAGTATGAATTACACTGCACCTTCAGAGTGTGGCAGTATGGATTCCATGAGGGGCAGAGAAATCCTGCTGTACCCTGTAATGAGGGACAGTTGAGAGGAATGAGGCCAGCTACCACCCTCGTAGTTAGACCCCTCCTTATAACTGGACACCCCTAGCCCTGCCACTGGACATCTCCCCTCTGCAATAGGAAGACGCCATTCAAAAAAGACTGGGGCACCATACATAAGAAAAGACCCATGCATGCAACATGAAGCCCCAAACAGTCTACTGCACCTTCCGCCAACCAAACAAAGCCCAGCATAAATCAGGACAGGACCTACTGGGTGATGGTCTCTCTCCTGTCCCTCCCTGGGGGCCCTCTGTAGGGGGTAAGCGGCAGTCCTCCCCACAATGCAACTGAGATGGAAGCTGGTTGGTGAGGTGTGTTGAGAGTGGATCTATTTTGCCAGTCACCGTTATGATGAAATCACAGCTCTGAAAATCAATTTCAGCACTGTGACTTCCTGGCGCACAGCAAAATGTCACTGGGGACTTACATTTTTAATGTTTTATGCGGGGAGCTGTGCCACCCGGACCCCCCTCCCCCACTTAAGGATTCTAAACTCCAGCGGGGAACATGTCGGGGGGGTGCAAAATGTTAAATAAAGAATTCGCCTAAGAAAACGCCCTGCTCCCTGACCTAAAACCCAGCACCCTGTCCACCCAAGCTGTGAACCCACCCACCACACCATGGGGCCAGCTTGGCATCCCACTGTGGCATCACCCTCAAAACCCCTCCTGCCCTCGCTGGCGTGCTCGCTCCAACTCCCCTGCGCGTGTACGTGTAGTGACATCCTGTCACTACATGCACAAACCCACCCTCTCTGGTCAACCTACCTCATCAGTAGTCCCCATGATATGCGCAGTGATTAAGTCGCCATTTTGCGGTTCACTCAATTGCAGTTGTGCATGTCACGGGCTACAGTTGAGAGCCTGCACAGGGCGGATTAGGGGATAATTCCCCACTTCGAGAGTGGTGGCGAATTAGAATTGAAAAAAAAAGAACTACAGGGAGGGGCTTGACTATGGGGACAGCAGAAAACTCTGGAGGGGGGGCTACATCAAGGTACAGACACTGGAAGGGTGGGAAAGTTGGAGGCAACCTACAAGGGGGGGGGTGACAAAGCCAAGATGGTGGGTACAGGACTAAAAAATAATTCAGAAAAATAAACTATAAGTGAACAAAAACAAAAATACCTTGCCCACAGCCAGTTCTGAACCGGATTGCCTGACTGGAAGTCGCAGATTCTACTCTACATACCAGGCGTCCGGCTCGACATCAGCCCAATCAGCAAACCTACTAACACTCGTCTATATAATTAATGAAAGTACATGCTCATATTACAATTTGCTCTTAATGGCTATCGCTCTTAAGGGCACATCACCTAATGCTCGGTCGCCATTTTGACCTCATCTATATTGTTCAAAACAACTCACTCAACTGATTGGTTACTGGCTAAGAGCATCCCATGGACACGCTCCTCCCAGGGGTGGGGTCTAGCTTGTGTCACTATCGGGCAGCTCCTGGGGGCCACATAGTGGCATTGCACAATGTGGCGTTGGTGACCACGCACGACGCTGTGTGTCAGGCAGGATGCCATAGGCGCGGCCTCAGTCGGGGGGGGTGAAACAGGGACCAGAAAAAAGGGAAAATGGCTGCCTGACTGATGGGATGATGGTCGCTGGGCCCCCCTCTGCCACGAAGCCCCAGCAGAATGCCACTAGAGTTGTACCATCACTGCACTAAAAAATACCTCCCAGTCATGAATGACGGCTTTGGGGTGACTCTTACCCCTTGCCCTAGCACAATCAATTTCCAGTACAGTACGGGGCACACTACAGTACTGCAAGCTGGATTTTTTGTTCTGTGGCATGGTAGATATTGTTTCCAGTGTCGGAAGATGGGGTGCAAGCCTATGTGGGATGTATAGGTACAATCCCCTAAACAATCACACAGAAGTGTGGTGTGCATATTAATGGAACACATACAAACAGAGGTGAGAAAGAAGTAAGTGCCTTTCCTGTGACTTGAACCCTGGCCACCCGGAATACCGTTCCCACTGCGCTAACCAGCTGCACCACTGAGACCACGGGAATCTGGGCTTTCCATGAGCACCTTGCTGTCCACGAGCACATTACTCTTTCTCAAATGCACAACCCAATGGCAAGGTGCAAAGTAATGCACCTGGGAAACATAAACCCGGGGAACAGTACACAATGGGGAGGAGGGGGGAGATACCAACAACAACAAAAATGGAAAGGGACCTGGGGTAGTCATATCAGATGACCTAAAGGTGGGCAGGCAATGTGAGAAGGCAGTAAGGAGGGCTGGGGGATATGGGATGCATAAAGAGAGGCATCACTAGTAGAAAACAGGAAGTTGTTATCCCTCTGTACAGACAGTTGGTGAGACCCCGTCTGGAGTACTGCGTGCAGGGTACCACAGGGATCATTATTGGGACCAGTGTTGTTCAGGATACTCATAGCTGACATCTCCCATGGGGTCTGGAGTAAGATCAGTCTATTCGCAGATGACCCTAATATCATTACCTTTTGTTAACTACTAGTTATTCATTCCATGGATAGGGTGTGTCAACTATACCCTAACTGGTGTGCTTAACCATAGACCTAACCCACAACTTAAACTGCACCCCCTTTCTTATCCCTACTATAGAGTATCAGACCAAAGTACAGACTACCCACCCTTACCACCGGAAGCCACCGGAAGACGAGACGTGAGCTAACGTCGATGCACACGTACAGGCATCTGCAGAGTCAACTCCCATCAATGTAGCCTGAGCTGCATCTACCTTGTCCTCAAACAAGAGATAGTCGATCTCTGAGCTCTTGTCTACTCCCCCATTTAAAAGGAGGGAAGAGAACCTGCAGGTAGAAAAACATAGAATTTGATGGCAGATAAGGACCGCTTGGCCCACCCAGTCTGCCCGTTTCTCTACCTGATGGATAAGCTGCAGATTCTAGTTAATCAACAGCTTACTTCCTCCTGCCCCCCACTAGAATTGCCTTATGCCTGTCCCATGCATTCTTGAATTCTCCCACTGTTCCTGACTCCACAACCTCCTCAGGAAGGCTGGTCTATGCATCCACAACTCTCTATGTAAAGAAATACATTCTAACATTACCTCTGAGCCATCCCCCCTCTATCTTCAAATTGTGCCCCCTTGTTCTTGTGCATCTCTTCTTCTGAAAGATATTACCCTCTTGTACCTTGTTAATTCCCTTGAGATACTTGAAAGTTCTATCATGTTCCCCCTCTCCCTCCTTTCCTCAAGGGTATACATATTAAACTGCTTTTGTCTCTCCTCGTATGTCTTCTGGTGCAGACCTTGCACCATTTTGGTTGCCCTCCTCTGAACAGCCTCCACTCTGTCTATGTCTTTGTGGAGATGGGGTCTCCAGAATTGCACGCAGTACTCCAGATGGGGTCTCACTAACTGTCTGTAGAGAGGGATAACAACTTCCTGTTTTCTACTGTTGATGCCTCTCCATATGCATCCCACTATCCCCCCAGCCCTCCTTACTGCCTTCTCACATTGCTTGCCCACCTTTAGGTCATCTGATATAATTACTCCTAGGTCTCTTTCAATTTTTGTTGTTGTCATTAACTCACCCTCCATTGTGTACTCTTCCCCTGGGTTTTTGTTTCCCAGATGCATTACCTTGCACTTCTTTGCATTGAATCTGAGCTGCCACGTATTTGACCATTCCTCCAACCTTGCCAAGTCCCTTCTCATGCTTTCCACTCCACCTTGTGTAGCAACCCTGTTGCAGATCTTTGTGTCATCTGCAAAGAGACATACCTTTCCTTCCAGGTGCTCTCCAATGTCACTTATAAAGACATTAAAGAGGACCGGTCCCAGTAATGAACCCTGTGGTACCCCGCTAGTTACCCTCCTTTCTTCATTGTGGACTCCGTTTACTATTACATTTTGCATCCTGTTGTCCAGCCAGTTTTTATCCATACTCTAGAAGGCGGGGGGCAGCTGTCCGCCCTATCTCCCGGTCTCTGTCATGGTATAATTTCCTTTGAGCCACTGGGTCAATCCTCCCCATTGCCCTTTTCCATTTACTAACGTCTATCCTGTTGGTCCACTGCTCCTCTCCCCAGACAGCCCCCTTCCAACCCACTAACACATCCCACAACCCTGCCCACCCCACATTCTGTAGTGTATGGCACTCTGGACAGCTAGGTACCAGGACTGGTACAGGCCGCTTTTCAACTCGTGATAAGCTTGATGTAGTGTACTTTTTGTTATGTTCTCCAACAGCCAATACCACTACCACCACCACCCTTTCAAGTCTGGGTCATGCAATAATATGTTGAGGCACACTAGGCATGCTCCAGTGAGTGGCCGCAGTGATATCAGCCAAGCAATACATGCACATGCACAGGTGTCTGGCGCGCTGACTCCAGGCCACTGCCAAGGCTCAGATTTCTGCCTACATCCTCACCCTACAACCATGAGTTTTGATTTTCTCTTTGTACACGTTGCATTTCCAACCCTAATAGATGCGTTAACATAGATTTTTGCAATTTAATATGTTATATAAAGATTAGTATTCACTATAAAGAATAACAGTATGCGGGGAGTGTGGTCTGCCAGGGTGAGGAGTAGGTCTAGGGAATTAAGAGAGGGGGGCTGTATCTTACCAGGGGCTGGCGGGGTTATCCGGTGGCAGAGCGGGTGAGTCAGCTGGGGGTGGGGGCTAGTTCAGGTGGTATAGATGGTGAGGTCCAGCTGCAGAGAGGGTTGACTGACAGGGTGGAGGCTGGTCAGGAGTCTGGCCACAACTTTAGCATCTCATAAACACACACATCCACACGATCCCCATCACCAAACCATACATCCCACAAGGGCATACAAATGATGCATGCCACACAAATAGTAACACACATGCTCCACACCATAAAATACACACACATGCATACAAAGGCTCCACATCACACAAACACACAGTGTTCGCATCACAGAAACATGCTCACAGGCAACTCCGGCACACATGGTATACACACACACACACACACACACACACACACACACACACACATATATATGGTACACAAATATGCACAACCACATACTGTTACTATATATACATGCACACACACACACACATGCAGAGGCATCCCCACCATACATAACCCCCATGCCATGCAAAAAGCACATCAAGCACACACAATCGTCACTGCATGCACTAGGTCAACTCTGCACAAACAGGCCAAGATGGAGAGCTAGTGGAATACAGCCCTAGGCTGGGGGAATCACTGGAGCCTGACACTAGGACTGGGGGTAGGGGACATGAGAGCCTTAAGCCAGGGCCACTGGGTGATCTAAAGTAAGTTGCAAGGGCATGGGGGTGAGGGGGCAGTGCCCACAGTACACAGTGCAGGGTGATTTTAATTATAGTTGGGATAAAAGTTTGAAAAGTGAAGTTAGAGAAATACTGGCTGACCTGGGTGTTAAGCAATTAATAGAGGAAGTTACAAAGCCTAATAATAAATCAGGTGGCGGGGCTCTTCTTGATTGGATTATGGTCACTCATGTAGACAGAATAATTAATTGGGAGGTTATGCTTGATATGAGTGACCATTATCCTATCATATGTGAATGGTCAGGTAGGGTGCCTAGAGCGCCTCCCAGATATGTTGAATGTAGGAACTTGGTTAACTTAACCCCTCAGAAAATAGAAGACTTGTTTAAGGAAATAGATTGTCTCCTCTTTTTTCTTGTGCTAATATTGATGCACTATGGGATTTTTTCTGTATTGCTTATAATGCTATTGTTAATAAGGCTGCGCCTTTGAAGAAAATAAGAATCAGATCTCTCAAACAAGAATGGGTTACAAGGGATCTCATTCATTTAATGAGAAAACATGATAAATGTTGGAAGCAATTTAGGGCAACACAAAATTCTGTTATTCAAGAGTACAAGTGTAACCCCCTTGTTACCCGGGGTTACTAGAATCCCAGTAAGACCTAGTGGTAGACAGGGAAGGCAGCCTGTGAAACTCCAGTTAAATGGGTTTCACACTGTCTCACTCTGTTCTCAGTCTCAGCTGAGACTGAGGGATGACATCACCAATAGAACTATCGCAGCTGCATGAGCCACATTGGAATCTGCAGTAAAGGGAATTGGTTAGAACATTGGGAGGTTTTTTGAAGTCAGTCTTCAGTTCAGTCTTCACTGAGTGTGTGTGAAGTTGGGAGCTTGCTGAGAAAGCAGCTCAGTGAAGGCTCTAGGAGCCTCAGCCCTGACAGAGGGCTACTTTTAAGTAAATAGGGTGTGTGTCTCCACCTTAAAGAGAGACACAGAAGATTACTGAAGTGGTGGAGACCGCTGTTTTCAGAAACTAGTGTCCCTCCTTCGGGGAGGAAAGGTACCCTGCAGATTCCTAGGCAACCCTCTATTTCTGCTTGTGAAGGAAAAGCTGCCTATGTGTTCCAGTGTTTATTTGGGAGAACAAGAAGATTTGTGAGTCGCCTGTGGAGCACCTGCAACGTGAGGGTGAGTGTCTGCTCTTGCTAAAAGGGCCTATGTTTTTCACCCTGGAACTTGTGTGACAATGTGGGGATTGAACTACTAAAATATTGGGAAGCCTAGAGTAATGGGCTAAGCAAAGTAAAAGTAGGTTCAAGTCCAGAGCTTGTTGGGATGCAAATGATATGAAGAGGAGATGTGACAGATGTCTACCCAGAATCTACATTTGAAAGTTCAGTAAAGGAATTGTTCAGTTTCCAGAGAAATGGCTGGGTATGGGCTGTGGGAGCTGGAGATGGGTGGCCCCCCATCTTTAGTGACCAGGTCCACCTCTACGGATTTCTTCTGTGGATTTCTACTTTGCCTCAGGCACTTGGCCAGTGATGAGGGAAGTACCCAGACGTGGGATTGTAAGGAAAATTCTCTCTAGGAGTCGAAGACTCTAGTGTGGTTTGTGGAGCCACAACAGGATAATTGGTTCATTCTTCCAATGGACTGTGAATCAAGTGGCCGGCGGGGGAGCTGGGCCAGTGGAAAAAACCCAAGTGCGTACAAGTCGTGCTGTGTACCCAAAGCTGCGTGCAAGTCCGGGCTAAGTGCCTGTTGGGTTTAGAGTCTGAGGGCTGGAAATAGTGACAAAGTGTTCTGTTGTCTCTAATCTGCATTACCAGGAAATGTAGCCCCATGGGGGTCCGTCTATGCTTTGTTTGTTCAGCTAGGATGTGAATAAAAGCCACACTGAAGAATCCCATTCCTGGTTCTGGACATTACAGTTATTGCTTCCTGTGTTCAGATTTACTTGGGTGCCCCTGTTCAGAGTAGCCAAACCTAGGTCCCCTGTGCCGAGTAACCTCATTCTCTCCGAACCCAGTCCCCACCAGGTACTGCTGTCAGCTTCAACAGCATGCCACCTGTCGTTTTGCTAAAAAGGCAGGGGTGAGGAGTTACAAAAATGGAGGCACACCGCTTTGGATTTTGTTCTGGGAGGAAGGTGCTTGGGCAAGGGGGCTAGCGTTTTGGCTATCTGGCAGTGGTAGCCCAAAAGCTGAAGCAATTTCCCCTAGTGTTGCTGTGTGCTGTGGATCTTGTGCTGCTGTTTAAAATTGCCAACTGTTTACCAAGGAGCAGTAAAGCACAAGAGTGTGCCTTGTCCTGCATCAAATTGTTTACAGCGTTTTTGCCTGCTTTAAAATGAACTGTGGTAAAGAAAAGTGTGGAAGACTAGGGGTAGCAACAGGAAGATTGTGCCCTGGATGTTTGAAATGCTTTTAAAATGAACTGTTGTAAAGAAAAGTGTAGAAGACTAGGGGTAGCAACAGGAAAATTGTGCCCTGGACATTGGAAATGCTTTTTGAATTGACTGAGAGACTGCAGTGTAAATGGCTATGTTAAATGGGTGAAATGGGCTCCCGCCGTGGAGTCAGTTGGTAAAGAAAAAAAGTTGCACTCTGCAGTTTAAATTTGCCTGCTCGACGATTGCCATGAGGAGAAGAGCCCTCGCGATGAAGAAGAGGCTCATTTGCATGGCGTCGTGTGATTGGTCAGGCTGAGATCAGTCCTGCCCCCTCAGACAGCTCTACAGAGACTGCCCCAGCATTCAAGAGGGAGTGTCCGTGGAGTGCGTGTACTGGCTAGCGGAGGAGCATCACGGAGTGTTAAAATCACTGTAAACATTTTAAAAATAGACCATCTAGTTTAAAATCGGGCTCAACCCGCTAATCGATCATTGAAACTGCAAGAGTGGTGGTTGAAAAGACGATTGGAAGGACTGCCCGCCCATTTCTGTTCTGAGGCCTCCAAGAACTGGCTGCAGGCCATTTTTCCCCATCGCAGCAAACTGCTACTGTTAACAGTAAGTAACCACCTTAAAACTGCTCAGTGATTTTCAGCCCTATGCCATATAAATGTGTGTGCAGCAGTGTAGTCACTTTGCAAGTAACGACTGTGTAAAGTCCTGCCAGCAAGTGCAAGTCATTGACTGTGTGCATAGTAATGAATTTAGCCTCAGTTTAAAGTTTGAAGCCAGAGAGAGACTGTGGGTTGTAGCCAAAGTGCAGCACTAGTTATACAGGCAATCCTGTGCAAAAAAACTGAAGCTTTAAGGGACTGTGAATCAAATGAATGTTTCCAGCATGTAAAAAGTCAGTGGAAAATCCTATAAATGTGTTTAAAGCAAGAACAGAGCAAGTTGTGCAGTTTGAGCAAAAGTTATCAGTAGTTTGTGTAAATCGGGTGCGCAGTGGCTTGACCCAGATTCTAAATGTTGATGCACAGGAGTGCTGCCACCGCCATTACAGGGTGGGGTAGTAAAGTAAACACAGCAGCAGAGGAGCCATTTTACAACTAAAGAGTGTGTTCAGTAAAGTGGGACTTTCAGTTACAGTGAACTTTTGTTTGTTTTTCTGTAGTTATGGCCTCAGGAGCAGCTCGTTACCCGAATCATGCCCTGGTTGCAGTAACAGCAGCAGTAAATAGACTGAGGGATATTGAAAAGTGGTGTTATGGAGGACAACTGCCTCCTCATGTGCCGGTTCCTGGATACCCAGTGCATGTATGTCAAATATGCTTGAGAGCTGGAAGGGACGTCTTCATGATTCCTCACTGAGCTGGATGCCTAGAAAAATATGGCTTGTATAAAGCGCCTCAAATTCGGTTGGCTCTCGCATGGACAAAGGTTCAGGAATCTGCAGTTGGCAGCACACAGCACCAGGCAGAGCCTGTGGAGGAAGGCCCCTCGGGGGAGTGCGGCACAAAGCTAGAGGGTGCAGAGTTAGAGACAGAACCCGAAGTTGAAGTTTTGGATGCTGGATCCCAGAAAGAAAGTTTGGATAAAGCATTAATAGACCCCTAGGGGGGGCCTAGCCCAAGTCTCTTAGGTGAAGATGAGATGCGGGAGGCCTCTGAGTGGGAGGTGTCGACCTCCGCGCCTAGTGATGAGTGGATAGTCTCAGGAGTGAGGACGACTGCTCGCTCCTGGGCTCAGATCCTCAGTGAAGAGGAAGATGAGGGGAAACCTATGTGGCCTTGTGAAAAAGGAACGGGTACACAGCCTCAAGATCTTGCCTTGGAGGAATGCAAGGAAGAAAGTGGTGATGCTACTGCCCTGGCTTTGCAGGAGGAAGAAGTCAGGGATCCGTTTCTAATTTCTTTAGGGATGCGAAGCTGGCAGAACCAGGACTGGCCACCCCCAAGCCAGGCCAGCGGTCTTAGATTGACCAAAGCAAGTAAAGAGGAGAGACTGGTTCATAGAAAGGCAAATGAGATCTATGGTATGACCTTTCCTACCTTTCCTCGAAAAGTCTGGGAGGAGATTGAGAACAGCAGGAAATCCTGGATCTGGGATGAAGCCATGAAAAGTGTGCATCCTGGGGCTAACAAGCATGTAAAGAACAGACTGTTTCACGAGAAGTATACCCAGTGGAAGAGAGGCAGGACACTGTTTATAGACAGAGTGAGAATACTGGACGGAGAGGGACGTGAAATCTCCCACTGTGTGAATTATGTGCACCCAGACGGGGTAATAATTCAAGCTCCTGACCCCCAGTACTGTTGGCCTCAGTGCAAGGACCTCCCAGCAAATGTGCCCGTGCCTACTAAATGGACAGCTGAGCAGTGGTAGTCAATACTGCTACACCAGACTGTGAAGTGCCTTTATTGATCCACCAATATGGACATCCAGGACTCGAGTGCCCCACATTCATCAGTTCTACAGTGTACTGGCCTCTCCAGAATCCATCGACTGGCACACCAGATGACTTCTGATCCAGAGAGGACACCACCCAGCTGTATCCTGTTCATCACCTGGTAATCGGATGACGTCGGACCAGCTGTTTTCTTTTTGTTCCTGTTCTAAGGTTCCGTCTCCAGAGATGACATCAGCCCAGCTGTTTCCAGATGTGCCCTCCTGTGGTTCTCAGAAGATGTCCGCTCAGCTGTATCGGAAGAAATGCTGCCAGGGAGGGCTTTCATCAGAGGTGCAGGTTGGTCCCAAAATTTCCATTCTACAAGTGGCTGGTAAGTCCGAACTTTTCTATCTTTATGATACTGCAGTACACACCCTACACTAGCAGACTTCAAAATGTGTGAACTGTCCGCAAAGACTCTCCCCTTCAAGACTTTGACCTGTTAGAACTGTGCTTCACCGGGCTCCGGCCCAGGAGAGACTCTTTATTGGACTAGCCTTCGGGCATTGTGGTCATAAGTTGGGACTTTTAGGGCACTCCATCCCCCCAAAGGTGTATTGTAAATAATGTCATTGTTTTCTAATGTAAATACTGCTTTTCTACCTTTTTCTAAAAAAATAATTTTGGGATTTTTCAGTGTTTTGATGGTAGGGGTCTAGGTAGACTGTGTATGCAGATTAGGAGTGTGTGTTGTTTTTCTTTTTCTTACAGGTGTTCCTGGGAAGACAGAAGAGAAGACAAGAAGAGGAGGAGGGGCTCATCAGAGTTCCTCACTAGTACTTTAGTGTGTAGAAATGTAAAGTACTGTGGTGTTATTGTTGTTGTTACTGTATTAACCCTTTCCTTCCACAGGTATGGTTGTGGGGGTAGGGAGGAGACAGTAACATGGTATAAATCATGTTATTTTAATGGTGTGTGGTTGCAGGTTGCCCAAGGTGGAGGTCCCCGGGTTGTTTTTGTTTTGGGGTATTGAGTTAGAAGCAGATAGGTTTTCCCTAGAGGGTTAGGGGGGATAGACAGGCTGTGGTCCTGAATGGCCATTGGGACCGCAGTGCTGATCTATCAGGGCTATGCTCTGGATAGTTCTACAACAGCCACTAGGCGTCCATAGTAAGTGGATAGAGTAGAGGCTGATATGTCAGCTAAAGGCCTCTAGGCCCTTAGTGTTGCCTGCCTGTGCTTGCACATGGTAGGAGGGGGCCTGATCAACCCCCTCCGCAGGTAGCACATAGGGTGGGATGGCCTAAGGCCAGGTAAATAATGACTGTGGACAGTCATTTTCCTGGTCAAGAGTGAGTGTAACCCCCTTGTTACCCGGGGTTACTAGAATCCCAGTAAGACCTAGTGGTAGGCAGGGAAGACAGCTTGTGAAACTCCAGTTAAATGGGTTTCACACTGTCTCACTCTGTCCTCAGTCTCAGCTGAGACTGAGGGATGACATCACCAATAGAACTATCGCAGCTGCATGAGTCACATTGGAATCTGCAGCAAAGGGAATTGGTTAGAACATTGGGAGGTTTTTTGAAGTCAGTCTTCAGTGAGTGTGTGAGAAGTTGGGAGCTTGCTGAGAAAGCAGCTCAGTGAAGGCTCTAGGAGCCTCAGCCCTGACAGAGGGCTACTTTTAAGTAAATAGGGTGTGTGTCTCCACCTTAAAGAGAGACACAGAAGATTACTGAAGTGGTGGAGACCGCTGTTTTCGGGTCTCAGTGCCCCCTCCCTTCGGGGGGGGCAGGAAAGGGTTACCTGCAGATTCCTGGGGCAACCCCCTATTTCTGCTTGTGAAGGAAAAGCTGCCTATGTGTTCCAGTGTTTATTTGGGAGAACAAGATGATTTGTGAGTCGCCTGTGGGGCACCTGCAACATGAGGGTGAGTGTCTGCTCGTGCTAAAAGGGCCTATGTTTTTCACCCTGGGACTTGTGAGACAATGGGGGATTGAACTACTAAAATATTGGGAAGCCTAGAGTAATGGGCTAAGCAAAGTAAAAGTAGGTTCAAGTCCAGAGCTTGTTGGGATGCAAATGATATGTAGAGGAGATGTGACAGACATCTACCCAGAATCTACATTTGAAAGTTCAGTAAAGGAATTGTTCAGTTTCCAGAGAAATGGCCGGGTAAGGGCTGTGGGAGCTGGAGGTTGGTGACCCCCCATCTTTAGTGACCAGGTCCACCTCTACGGATTTCTTCTGTGGATTTCTACTTTGCCTCAGGCACTTGGCCAGTGATGAGGGAAGTACCCAGATGTAGGATTGTAAGGAAAATTCTCTCTAGGAGTCGAAGACTCTAGTGTGGTTTGGGGAGCTACAACAGGATAATTGGTTCATTCATCCACTGGACCGTGAATGGGATAATTGGTTCATTCTTCCAATGGACCGTGAATCAAGTGGCCGGCGGGGGAGCCGGGCCAGTGGTAAAAACGCAAGTGTGTACAAGTCGGGCTGTGTACCCAAAAGCTGTGTGCAAGTCCGGGCTGAGTGCCTGGTGGGTTTAAAGCCTGAGGCCTGGAAATGTGAAGAAGTGTTATGTTGTCTCTAATCTGCATTACCAGGGAATGTAGCCCCATGGGCGTCCGTCTATGCTTTATTTGTTCAGCTAGGATGTGAATAAAAGCCACACTGAAGAATCCCATTCCTGGTTCTGGACATTACAGTTATTGCTTCCTGTGTTCGGATTTACTTGGGTGCCCCTGTGCAGAGTAGCCAAACCTAGGTCCCCTGTGCCGAGTAACCTCATCCTCCCCGAACCCAGTCCCCACCAGGTACTGCTGTCAGCTTCAACAGCATGACACCTGTCGTTTTGCTAAAAAGGCAGGGGTGAGGGGTTACACAAGACACTCAGAAACAAATGTAAATCTGAAATTAGGAAAGCTAGGGTTATTTTTTGTCTTAATAAACAAAGGAATTATAGGGGTAATTCCAAAAAAAAAAACTGGAACCTTTTGAATAAAATTATGGGAAGACAGAAAAAAGATTTTGTCCCTATTATTCTTCAGGATGGACAAAGTATTAGTGATCCCTCCCTGGTTTCTGATGTCTTTAATAGACATTTTGGGAATCTTGGCCCTTACAGAACCGCCATAGTTTCTGATAGTGGTATTCAGCCTGAGGATGTTTGTAATGATACTAGTCCAAAGTTTTATTTTAAACATGTTACTCCTTCTCTTGTAAAAAAAAAAATATATTTTGGAAAATAATCCCAAACCCTTTCAGGGTCATGATGGAGTAGATTATAGGCTTATTAAATTAGGTTTTAATTGTTTTGCATATCCTTTATCCCATATTTTTAATTTTTCTTTGTG
The DNA here is from genome assembly GCA_016271365.2 of Neoceratodus forsteri. NCBI lineage: Eukaryota > Metazoa > Chordata > Ceratodontiformes > Ceratodontidae > Neoceratodus > Neoceratodus forsteri. The sequence continues at coordinate 649,501,519 of CM057452.1, forward strand.
TTATAATGTTTTTCCCTCTAGTTGGCAATTAACAACCATAAAACCCATCTTGAAGAGTGGAAGTTCTTCCACTGTCTCAAATTATCGACCAATATCTCTTTTGTCACCCATTTCAAAAATTCTCGAAAAAATTATGGATCAAAAACTGGCTTTTCTTGGGAAATATTCCCTTCTTTCAAGTAACCAACATGGTTTTAAGCCAGGCTTCAATACTGAAATGGCCTTGGTGGGGTTCACAACCAGCGTACATGGTGCACTCGACAGAGGTCATTCGTGTGTGGCTTTGTTTGTGGACCTCACCAAGGCCTTTGACCTGGCTGAATTCGATCTTCTCCCAGGTGTTCTTCGTGGATTACAGTTTTCTGGTGAGGTAGCTGGGTGGTATCAAAGTTACTTATGTAATAGATATCATAGAGCAATCATTGGCTAGACTACTTCTCAGATTCTCCCTTTAGTTTGTGGTGTTCCCCAGGGTTCAATCCCGGGGCCACTTATTTTTTTCCCTTTTTATGAATTCCGCCTCTAGTATCTGTACTCAAACGGCGATGATTCTTTACGCAGATGATGCCATTATTTTTTGTTCTAGTCCCAGCTCTGACACTGCTCGTTCCAGACTCCAAACTGATTTTGGGCATCTGCAGGATTGGTAACTAATAAATCATTTGGTACTTAATTCTAAAAAAACAAAGGTAATGTTTTTTTCTCGTAATAAGAAAGTAACCTTTGATCTTCCTCCAATTATTGATAAAGGGGGTAATGTAATTGAACTTGTCTCAGTTTTTAAATATTTAGGAATAATCTTAGTCAGTTTACTTTTGAATCTCACATTCAAATTTTTAGGAAAATTCTGCATCAAAGGTTGAGTTCTCTATATCGGATCAAGCCATTTTTGACCCTTGAGTCCAGAAAACATTTGGTTCATAGTTTTTTGTTCTCAGTGTTAGATTATGGTATCTTGATATATAAAATCACACATGCCCCCACAATGCAAAGCATCATGGGCTGCATATGCAAATCACCACAGAATATTATGCTGGTTTACCTCCTCCTGTTGTAGTGCCTTTAATTGTCTTCAAGTTATATAGCATTCTGCCCTGAGATTTTGGCTGAATATGCCTTATCGATCTCATCGTTCTGATCTATATGAACATTCCTACTCATTATCTTTTGATAATCAAGTTCTTTTTAAAATGGGTATTTTTTTATATAAAGTAAAAATAGGACTTCTCCCTCCATCTGTTTCGTTAATGTTTCCGAGGGCATTAAATGCTCTACTTACCAGGTCCCAGTATAAATTCATTTTTAAAATACCTCTATTTAAGAAGACTATTGGGCAAAGATCTTTATTATTCAGAGTGCCAGCCTTCTTCAATAAGATACCTATTGAAATTGTTGAAAGCAATTCTGTTCAGTGTTTTAAAAAAAGTTTAAAACAGTGTCTTTTTTTTTCAAGTATGAATGCATTTGTTTCATCTATGTGTTGTATAGCACTTGCACTTTATGTGGATAGAGTGGTTTGCTCTGAAATATTGTGTCAATAATTTGTATTGTATTTTAGATATGACTCGTCACCTGTAAAAACGGCAGTTTGCTCATCTGGTCTACAAGTATAAAAAATAAAAATGTAAACAGTGCAGTTGTGAGCATATTTTTAATAGAGCACAATTAGGTATGCTACTTGGTTAAACTGATGTTGCATGATTTAAACAGGCAGTCTCACAATGTGTGAGGTTTATCATTTGCCTCACACAATGCCAGTTCACCCAAGCCCCTATCCCTGTCCTCAGACCAACCCACCCCCATTTACAAACATTAGTGCTGCTGGAACAACGTCCTCCATCTTGACCACCTTTCCTGTCAATGTACCACACTTCTTGCTCCAAGACCAGCATTCCCAGTTGAGTACCATTCCTGGACCACTCCACAGCTTCAAAACCTGCATCCATACATAGCAGACCACCCTCTGTGCAGATGGACACCCCCTAGACAACTATTCACACAAGTCCAGCCAACCCCCCTTCCCCAAATGTCACTACAGCTGAACCATCTCTGCAGCTAGACTACCTTCCAGTCACCTGGCCAGTCTCCCTCAAGCTGAATACACCATCTGGACCACACAGCAGACTCCTAAATTGTATTCAACCCAGCCTACCACCCTCCTTCAGCTGGACCCCTCGAAGAGCCCTCTCACCCATGGAACAGCCTTCCCCCCCAACCCAAGCTGAACACCCTCCTTGGAGCAGGACCACTCCCCCCATCTCAGCCTGTTCCCCCAGATGACCACCCTACCTGAAGCTGGACCCCTCCTCCACACAGACCACGTTTGCCGCTAATGGACCAGCTAACCCCTGCAGCTGGACACCCCCACTCTGTTGTAGAATGGACTGGCTGTTTGCTCCTTGGCACTGATCTGCAGTACGGGAGAGGGGAAGCGAATGGAAGATTCACGGGTCTTTCAGAGGATTAGAAATATTGCTCTAATGCCGAGTGCTCCCTGGATCCGTTATACAGTTCACAGGCACTAGGAGAGCACAAAGATGGTCCGCATCAAGACTCAGGGCAAGACAGCATGCAACATAAGTTGAGGTAACATAACGATGACTAGTGCCAACCCCTCACAGGCAGGTCTTGCAACCACAGCATGAGCACGATTTATATGCCTCCAGAGTTGCTATTCAGGTCCCCCCCCTCTTTGTGCTGGTCAGTCTGTAGCTCACTCTTGCCTCTCACCTTTCCCTGATTTGAAATCACAAAGATTTTCAAAGTTTGCCCTGCATTTGACATATCTGTCACTGAACAAGAAGCAAGTCGTAACATAAAATTATTCAACACAATAATGGTCGCTAGTACTCCTTAGAAGCTGCATTTCATGATAAGCCATATAGCGGGCTTATTGAACTTTTTAGTATTTTGTAAATCGTGTCCCTGGTGGTAATTTAAGCAATATACCATGATAGGGAGAGGGTATATTGGTGGATTTACCACACCTGGTGTGGTTTGGTCAAGAGGCGTAGCAGAGTGACTTAACCACACTAGAAGTGGTAAATCCACCCATATACCCACTCACTGTCATGGTATATTGCTATTATACAATGTTCAACTTCTTTTTTTTTTTTTAATAGTGATATAAAACTTTTACAGTGGGTATACTGGAGGCTTTATCACGGTCATGTGATGTGTTTTGACCAATGAGGTTACAGGATTTTCATACCCCATTGTATAATTAAGCAATAATGCACGACAGGGTGTGGTATATCATCACGCCTCAGGTGGTTGGGCATGAAGCCACAGGCCGAGTGCGTCCAATGACCCGAGAAGTGACGATATCCCATGATATACCACACCCTAGAGTGCATTATTGCTATTATGAAGTGGTTTAAATATTTTTTTAAAGTAAAAAAAAAAAAAACATTTTAAAAATGTGTTTTGGGGGTGTTGGAGGAATACCTTTAAATAAAATAGTTCCTGGAGGGCTCTGGGGCTGGGCAGCAGGTAGCGCTGTTGGCCATGGTAGAGGAAGTGAAGCTCTTGTGACTGGGTGACCCGCTCCTTACCATTGTAGTTTTTTTAAAGTGTTTTCTATTCACAGTGCACTTTATTTTTATTCTAGGAATTGGATGCTGAGGACTGGTAAGCTGAGAGAGAAGTTGGAGAGGCGAGCCATAGAAACATAGAATTTGACAGCAGATAAGGACCGCTTGGCCCACCCAGTCTGCCCATTTCCCTACCTACTGGATAAGCTGCAGATCCTAGTTAACCAGCAGCCTACTTCTTCCTACCCCCACCCCCCAGAACTGCCTTATGACTATCCCATGCATGCTTGAATTCCACCACTGATTTTGACTCCACAACCTCCTCCGGAAGGCCGTTCCATGCATCCACAACCTCTCTGTGAAAAATACTTCTTTAAATTACCTCTGAGCCGCTCCCCCATCTTCAAATTGTGCCCTCTTGTTCTTGCACACTCTTTTTGAAAGATGCTACCCTCTTGGACTTTGTTGATTCCCTTGAGGTACTTGAAAGTTTCTATCATGTCCCCCCTCTCCCTCCTTTCCTCGAGGCTATACATATTAAGCTCCTCAAGTCTCTTTTCATATGTCTTCCGGTGCAGACCCTGAACCATTTTAGTTGCCCTCCTCTGGACAGCTTCCATCCTGTCTATGTCTTTGCGGAGATAGGGTCTCCAGAACTGCACACAGTACTCCAGATGTGGTCTCACCAGCTGTCTGTACAGAGGGATAACTTCCTGTTTTCTACTGGTGATGCCTCTCCCTATGCATCCCAGTATCCCCCCAGCCCTGCTTGCTGCCCTCTCACATTGCTTGCCCATCTTTAGGTCATCCGATATGACTACCCCCAGGTCCCTCTCCATTTTTGTTGTTGTTAGTATCTCACCCCCCATTGTGTACTCTTCCCCTGGGTTTTTGTTTCCCAGGTGCATTACCTTGCATTTCTTAGCATTGAATCTAAGCTGCCATACATTTGACCATTCCTCTAAACTTGCCAAGTCCCTTCTCATCCTTTCCACCCCACCCTGTGCATCAACTTTGTTGCAGATCTTAGTGTCATCTGCAAAGAGACATACTTTTCCTTCCAGTCCTTCTGCAATGTCACTTATAAAGACATTGAAGAGGACCGGTCCTATGAACGAACGAGAAAAAGGTAGAGTCTTGGTGCGATTCATTCGGGACTGTTATTGTAACAGCTACTATTAGAATGGTTAGGAATGTCTGGGACAAGACTTGCAGTTTTTTTCTATGTGGCTGGGATGCAGCTTTCTTTTTGTGGGGAGCCGCGGTTTGTTTGAGAATGACTACAATGCGCGGGTCAATTTGTCCGTTGCTGCAGGATACGTTGCTTTTGAAAGTACTGCTCCCAGCGGCTTCCCTTGTGCTGAATTCTGTTGTGTGCGCAGCTGATGGGAGTTCTTTTTTTTTTTTTTAAATAGCGGCCGACTGGAAGTCTGACTCGCTGCAGACTGCTGGAGATGAAGAAGACTGTCTGCGGGGTCAGTGAAGAGGTTGATGGCCGGAGGTTTTCTGAAGCCATGATGATATAGCCCGATACCACCACGGCTTCAAACACCCCTCGGCCAATCAGCTTCCCCTATTTACGATGTCCTCTTCTTTTAAAGCGCCATCCCCGATTTGCACGGCCACCGCAGGAGGTTGACAGGCACGTCCTTGCATATTTAGTACGAAACATAGCTCAACCTATAGGAGGAAACAGCATATTATTACCCAATTATAAACATGTCAAACTTGTTGCATGACACCACGTTTTGCGCATCTGGACGATCAAACTATTGCACAGATTATACCCATACCTCTCAACTGTCCCTGATTTTGCCTCAGACATTTCTAGTGTCCCTCGTAAATTTGGCATTTCTGTCACTGACGAGTAGGGATTTGAATCACAAAATAATGCCAGCCAGTGGATTTATAGGCTAGTTCTCATTAAGAAAATGATATTCACACTAACAAACATGTTGTACATAGCTTCTGGAACTAAAGTTACTACTTTTTTCAGATGTGTCCCTGATTATTGGTAATTTGTCCTTGATCATTTTAAGCCTTGTCCCTGATTTGTGATGAGGGAAGTATGATTATACCGAACATTTTTTTTCTCTTGCTGTGCCGTGCACGATCCTGAGGTACGGATGCTGATTACAGCTGCGAGCGCAACTCCCCCGGAAATATGACGGATGTTGGCGTCAGCTGACAGCGCGTGTCCGCCCTCTAGTCAGTATATAGAACTCAATGGCAAGAGCTACGCCCCACCCCCGCCAAACCACATTGGAAAATACTTCTTGTTTTTTTTCACTAGATGGACGTCTGTGATAATGTCTGCTCAGCAATACATGCGATAAGAATATTTAAACCGTTTTTTTTTTCTGTGAGGCCCAACTCTAGTTATGAAACTCATTGTATCAGGAGCCCTCTTGCGCAGTGCATTCTGGGATACTAGCGGTGTGACTTGGACGTCAGAAGCATGATGGCGGCTGCAAGTGTCTCCTTGAAGCGAAGTTGCTCTCTGTTGAAACTGAGGACAGTATGTTTACAGGTAGGAGATGCTGATACTGACCAGGTGGCTAGCTTGGGAAATGCCGACGTACCGCAATTATTTGGTCGGCTTTGTACCCTGCTGCAGGGAAACGGTTCTTCCTGCCAGGTATTGAACAACCTTGAAGTTAGTGTCAGACTCATCAGGCTCTGTTAGCAGCAGTGATACAACCAAAGGGAGCGAGCTCAGAAAGAGGAATGGGACTTTTAATATACAAGTGGCATACCAGTTTCCTGTACAGGTAGCGAAGCGGGAACAAAAACTCTTTCGTGATTAAACGAGAAGATACTTTATTTTATTTATGATTTAGGGTCCAAAGTGAAATACATTTTCAAATGTATTGTTTTTGCTGGCGGACCTTTGCATTGTCACATGTATTTATTGAGATATCGGATTACAACACCTTCGAGCTGAAAGCTCGTTTATAAATGTTTCAGGTCTGAGCAAAACCGGTAACATAAAATAATGACAAGATGGGATAAAAATGACAGGATACACAGAGAGTTAAAAGTAGTACAGTCAAGTTTGAGAGTGACGCTTCAATTATAGAATGTTAATATTTGTTGACCGGGAAGGACTAGACAATTTGATTTGCCTGTTTTCGGACTCGTCCGGGAAGGGAGGGGGAATACAGATGGATATCAACTGAAATTGAACCAGGTGTTTTTAGTGAATGGGGGAAATTTGGCCAGGACACCAGGGGAATTCCCCTGCTCTTTTCAAGAAGTGCCATGGGATCATTAACATCCACTAGAACAGGCAGATGGGACCTCGGTTTAACATCTCATCCGAAAGACTGCACCCCCGGAGTGCAGCACCCCCCTCATGCTGCACTACAGTGTCAATATTAGGATTTAATACAAATACCTGGAGTGGGGATAGAATCCACAGCCTTCTGATCTTCTGGCCTCAGAGGCGAGTGTGCAACCTGCTGAGTCACTGACACTTAGTACATGTAACTAAGCTATGAGCAGCCAGGGGCTTTGGGTTAGGGAGGGTGCGGGAATGAGAGAAGCATGGAGGGGGGTGGGCTTGGTGAGTATGGAATAGGATGAGGATGGTGGGGGGGGCGAGGCCAAGGGCAAGCAGAGTGTAAGTGCGGTTAGTCACTAGTGGAAGGTTGTACGATGGAGTGCAGTCACAGCCACTAAGAGCAGCCAGGTGTTGAAGTTTACGTTTAAATGGAACAATCTCTGGTTTGACAAGGATGTCCCAGGGGAGATCATTAAGCCAGTTGGGGACACGTAGGCGAAGGTTCTTTGTCCCTGGGATGTATGGCGGAATGGGATTTAGTATGACTGCCTGGACTTGCCCAGAGTCCAGTGGGGGTTGGACGTTGGGGTGAGGAGGTGCTGGAGGGCTGTGTTTGTTAGACCTAGAGAGGTTTTTCTTGGCTAATAGACAGGTCTGTTATTTTACCATGCCTTTAAAATGCAGCCAGCAGGCTGGGTGTATAGGTTACATGTATGCATAAGTCGTAGCGCACCTGTGACTAGTCTGCAGGCTTTGTTTAGCGCAGTGGTGACCCTTTTAAGCGTGGTGTCTGATGCGGCGCTATAGATGACTGGACCATAGTCTGACGGAGATTATGCTGCTGTTGACAGCAGTACAGAGTGCCTCGGTTGTCGGGTAATGTTTGTAACGGTGCAGTAGGCCTATTCTAGTGTAGAATACTTTGGCAACGTGGTCAACATGGGTGAAAGAAAGGGAGCAGTCAAGTGTTAGCCCTAGGTATTTGAAGTTTTGAACTATTTCTAACTGGGTGTTGACACTATTACAGATTGTTAGTTGATGTGATTTAAGTTTATTGTGGGGTCTGCAAACAACATGACCTTTATCCTTTTTATAGTTCATGCTCCATGCTTTGACTGCAGTAAAGTTACTCTGGAGTTACTTCTCCAGAGTGACTGGGTCTGGACTACTGGCAAAGATAATTGCGTCTTCTGCATAAAGAAGAATTTTGTCAGAACAGACTAGGGAGGCAGTTAGGGAAAAAGCTGAAGAGCAAAGGGCCTAATATTGATCCTTATGGAACTCCTAAGCGTACCTCACAGCTGTCAGATGGGACTTTGTTTGTTTTGACCTGTTGGATCTTTTTCTTTATTTAGCTATTAAACCACCCCATGGATTCATCGGAGAGCCCCGTAGCGGTGAGTTGTTCAAGTAGCAATGAGTGATAGACCATATCAAATGCTGTGGTGAGGTCGATGTAGGCCGCTTCCACCATCTGACAACAGTCAAGTGCATGATAAATGAAACCGGTGAACTCCAGCAATGCTGTGGTGGCGCTGTGTGACTTAACGAAAACCATGCTTTTGAGGACATCACTTGATCTGCTATTAAAATTGGAATGGGGGGACTACTCCAGGGGCTCAGCCCCCACCCCATAGCTCTGAAGTGAGACCCAGCAGCTTGCACATCTCCACCATTGGCTTATAATGGAAAACTCACCACAGACTTATTACTTGATTTGTTCTCCGTTGTGCCTTCCTCCAATTTTTATGTTGTGTAGGGTCTCTGTCTTAGCCCAGTCTCTCTGCTGCCCAGCATGGCTCTCACCCAGTGCTTGTCTTTTGGGCAGGGCACCTGTTTCCATTTACCCCTTTCATACTCCTAAGGAGGTTCAGGATTGCTGTGGTCAGCGAGTGTGAGCTATCTTTTCACTGTGTCCTTTGAACGTGGCTGGTATACAGCCTAATGTCACTGTGCGCCCAGTGGAGGTTTTTCTCACCATTTCTCATCCAACCCTCATTCCCAGCTTAATTGTGCACACTTACAGTGCTCCTGAAAGGGGAAACTGCAGTGTGTGGTCACCTATGTTGCTAGTAGGCACTCTGCTAAGCCCCACCATATATCACGAGTGGTACAGTACTTACCCACCTACTGGGAGGACAGCATCCACATGGATGCTCTGCAGCCTCCTTGCTGGCCTCCACACCTGAACCTGGGCCAGTATCGTGGCCAGAACGATCCCCCATTTTTTAGCCCCCTGGAGCCAGCTTCTTCCATTGACTTATAATTGGAAAAGGGATGAGAGGGCCCCAGCAAATGTGCATGAAGTGTAATTTCACAACTATTTATTTATTTATTTATTCATTCATTCATTGTCATTTAACGACTGGCTAAGTACTCTGATCCAAGGGACCTTTTCCAGGAACAACCAGGGCCTAGGTAGGCAAAGAAAAGGGTGGAGATAATTTAATTTTTGTTTATTTATTTCAGCATTCGGAAATAACCTTTGAGCAAAGTGCTCTTTTTTCCAAGGTTCCACATCAAGACAGGTAGATTATACACTACAGTACATGTTTTGTTACATTTTGCAGAGGCACAGAGCAGTGTAAAGATAACTATAAGCTAAAATGAAATTATAATTGCATTAGATCTATGTTCAGACTAGTAAAGGTGCATGTCATGCACATCCTGTTGAAAGAGCGGTGTAATGTGCTAAACAGCAAAAAAATAGTAGAGGGTGAAGCAGCCAAGAGAATAGGCGTTGTCGAAGGAAACAGAGAAGGGGGTGGTGGGACGTGGTAGGAAGTGGGGAATTGAAGGTATATATTTTAGGGGTGCTAGGGCCAAAATGGGGAGGGATGGAGGGGGCTTGTATAGTAAGGATAATGGTGGTGGGGTTAACAGGGTAGGCCATGAAATAAGCGCAGGACAGGGGGTACACCTTATTCAGGAGCGGAGCAGTCCGTGGCTACAACGAGGTGTAGTTTTGTGGGATACACAGTAGGGGAAAGCATAGAAGTGCAAAAACCAGCATATAGCGCTGAAGCCAGGGGCGGATGAGGGCAGTATCCACCATTCACTGGAGTATGGTAAACAATTTAGGAAATACATTTTCAAGAGTATTTGAAAGTACATTAAAACCAAGGTAAAAGCATTCTGATTTCAATAAAATGGCACAACACGAGTTAATTAGCTATGTAAGAACACAGTACTGGTGCTAATATAGCCGTACCGGCATCTGGGAGCAGCCTGCATACCTGGACCTCTCCTTCCCTCCCTGCTGTCAAGCCACTGGTTTGGCTATATTAGCACCAGAATTGTAAATCCGTAGCGGAGTACTTCAGTCGGACTTCTTTGATGCCCCTGCACCCAGTGCTATGGGAAACAGTGTTGGCACCCATCATCCCCCCCTTTCTACTTTAGGAAAGTCACTAAGCTAGAGGCCAGACGGTACCTGCTACGAGTGCTTGGTAAGTCTAGATATAGTAGTGATTCTCTCGATTTAAAACTTCTCAATCTTACCTTTGAAGTCCTCACCCCACTAACTAAACTACTGAATCTCTCCCTATGCCTTGGTCAGTTCCCCCAGAGATGGAAAGCAGCCGTAGTCCACCCCTGTCCTCAAATGTGGAGACCATGCCCTTCACACAAACTACCACCCTGTCTCCACTCCTCCCCCCCTCAAAGGCATTGGAATAAATTGTATTGGATCAGTTAACCGAGTACCTTACAAAGCACCAGATCCAATGCCCACAACAGCATGGTTTCCTAAGGCACATAGCTCTACCACAGCCCTACTAGAATACACCGGCTACATACATGGCACAGTTGACCAAGGGCACTTAGTGGGGACGATATACATTGATCTCACTAAAGCTTTTGATACGGTGAATTGCACCACTCTGCTTGACTCACTTTCCACCACTGGACTCTCGCCCGAGATCATTGGTTAGTTTCAGAGCTACCTTGAGGGAAGATCCCAGCAGATTAAGATCAGTGGTGTTCACTCTGACAGCCAGCTTGTCTGCTCCGGTGTCCTGCAAGGCTCAATTCTGGACCCATTACTTTTCAGTTTCTTCCCAAATAACTTCCCCTTGGCCAGCACTGCCAGCATGCTACTTTACGCTGATGACACCATCATTTTCTTTAGCCAACCTGACCTGCTCCTGCTGGAGGCCCAATTCCAACATAATTTCCATCTGTTGAAGCCTGGTTCTCTGAGTATGAACTACTCATGAATTATAAAAAAGACTAAAGTCATGCTTTTCGTGAATCCCCATAATAAGTATAAGGTGCACAGGGTAACTATCTGTAACACCCTGGGCAACACTCTAAAGCAAGTACTTTAAGTACCTTGGTATAACCCTTGACTGTGCACTATCCTATGCCACCCATGTGGACCTTGTAGCCAAGGTGGTCAACACAAGGATTGGTCTCTTATACAGGCATGGCACTGCATGACCCCTGAGGCAGTTAACAGCTAAGTAACCTACATCAAGCAATCTTTATTTTACCAGGAAAAACACCGTTGAGTAAACTCATTTACAAAGTGGTCGTGGGAGGCCAGAGTAGGAACCAAAATACAGAACAGGATATCATACAATTCAACAGTACATACATCAGCAATACAGGGGGTTGTAGAAGCAACAGTTATAGGGTACTTTGCACAAGGAAGATAATACATAAAATTATACAGTAAGCAACTGAGGACATAATTCTGAAGTTAATCCATCCAGACAGTACCAGATTTGCAAAGAAGTAATAAGATAGGGTTAAGGACAGGAGTGTCAGCAAGGATAACTTCAGAGATCAGGGAGGGACAAGGGTTATCGAATGGAGAGGGGTGAATGAAGGAGATGATTTAGAGGTGTGGGGAAGGCTCACTAAAACAATTGGGTTAGGAGTAAATGCTGAAGAAGGAGGAGTATAGTACAGTTATTCAATGTCTGAACTGGTTTTAGGAGTAGCAGTTGCAGGCTTCCTTCAAAGTGCAGTTTAGCAGAGATTTAAAGGTGAATGTGCCAATTATTTGAGTAAGTTTTAAGGATTTCTGAAAGTTATTGTTAACAAGGGGAAGGGATGGCTTATGGCGGCACTTTAGCGTGTGTTTATCTTGGGGATATCAAGTAGAATATAGGAATATCTGTGAAAAGAATAAACCCCAGGAGAGCATTTGAAGAGTTCAGTGATGTACCGGGAGTTTCACCATAAGGGCTCTGTAGATCCAGAGAGGCATTTCTCCATCTCCTGGCAGTGAGTGAGGACCAGAGGCAAGTCTTCCTCTTTGGCAGCTTCCAGTGGTATCTCCCTACAGGAATTCTGTAAAGTAGGTACTTGGAAAACTGTACGTACTTTCACACAGCACTGCTGTCTGGACATACAGTCCAGAAGGGATGTCAGCTGTAGCACTGTCATCTTGCAGAACCTTTTCCCCAAGAAGGTTCTGTACTCGGTCTCCCAGGGTACTGCTGTGGAGTCCGCAGTTGTTAAGCATAAGTGAGGGATTATTGGCATGTGAAGAAAAAGTGACTCACCGTAGTGATGTTTCTTCCAAGGGATCCCTCGTTATACTTAACAGTCGCATCCCTACCTCCCCTTCCAGAACCTTGAAAAGGTTCACACACAAATTTGTTCTTTTCTGCTTTGCTTGAGCATTACTTGTTCCAGTACCTTACAGTTGATACTTGGTGATCTGATCTTTTCAAGATTTTTTCAGTACAGTTTAAAAAATTTATTCTGCCATGTTAAAAAGCTTTGGAAACTTTTTAAATTGATATACATTTTTTGGTAGCCTTTTAGCTAGTTTAGTGGTCACTGCTCACCCTAGCTTTACATACTAACATACTATTTGCCAGCAGATTAGGCTTTACGGTCTATCGAGTCTGCTTGAACTTTAGATCCTTAGTTGGGTGCCGAGACCCTCCCATCCCTTGTGCTCCAGAAACCCGTATCATCCATCCCCACCCCCCTGGGACAGGACATCATCTGATACATCCACTTTCTGTGTCTGTCCCATCCTCTCTTGAAGCCCTCCACTGTGGATCTCTGAACTAGATCACCAGGCAGTGCATTCCAAGGGTCCACCACCCTCTCGGTGAAAAACCTCCTCCTCTTTTTCCCCCCTTACCCTTCCACCTTCCAACTTCAAACCATGCCCTCTGGTGATACCTCCCTGCTTTAGTCTAAAGATCCCCTCCATGTTTACCCTATTTATTCCCTTGAGGTACTTGAAGACCTCAGTCATGTCCTCCCTGTCTCTCCTCTCCTCCAGTGAAAACAGGCAGAGCTCCTTAAGTCTGTCCTCATACGCCAAATCCCCTAGCCCTCGTGATCATCTTTGTTGCCCTCCTCTGTACCTCTCTAGGAGCTGTATGTCCTCTTTAGTGTGGTCTCCAGTACTGTACACAGTACTCAAGGTGTGGTCTAACCAGTCCATTGTACAAGCGGCAGAATCACTTCCTTGCTCCTAGAGGTGATCCTTACGATGCAGCCCAACATCCTGTTTGCCTTGCTAGCCGCTCTCCTGCACTGCTCAGAGTTATTCATACATGCATCCACCATGACCCCTAGGTCTTTTTCCCCTATTGAGGCCTCCAGCGCCTCCCCTCCCAGGGTGTACCTGTGTTTAGGGTTTCCCCGACCAAGATGCAACACCTTACACTTGGTGATATTGAAATTTAATTTCCATGTGCGAGCCCAGCTTTCCAGGGTGTCCAGGTCCCCTTGCAGGGCCAACCTCCCCTCTTCTCCCTCAACTACTGCTCCCATCTTGGAGTCATCCGCGAAGAGACTCATTTCACACCCTATACCCTCCTGATGTCCGATATGTATGCATTAAACAGGATCGGACCCAGGACCGAGCCCTGCGGGTACCCCACCAACAACCTCTCTAGGGTTCGAGAGCCCCCACAGACCACTACTCTGAGTGCGCCCAGCTAGCCAGTTTTCAATCCATCTGACCATCAAAGGGCCTACTCCTAACCCCATCAGTTTCTCCACCAGACCATTGTGGGGGACAGAGTCAAACGCCTTGCTGAAGTCCAAGAATAATACATCCACAGGCTTACCCCTGTCCAGTTCTGATGTTATCCATTCATAGAACTCCACAAGGTTGGTTTGACATGATCTACCTGGCACAAACCCATGTTGCCGACTATCCAGACCTCCCTCCTCCTCCAAGTACACCCCCAATCGTTCCTTTAGTATACTGTCCATTAATTTTGCCACCACCGAGGTCAAACTGATGGGTCTATAGTTACCTGGTACTTCCCTCGACCCCCCCCCCCTTATGGATTGGCACCACATGTGCCTCTCGCCAATCCCTAGGTACCCTCCCTGTCTCAAGTGACCTGCTGAAAGCTCCGCCAGAGTGCAGCCAGTATGTCCGCCAGTTCCCATAGTACTCTCGGATGAATGCCATCCGGCCCAGGAGATTTGTCTTTCTTTAGGGCCTTGAGGGCTAACCACACCCTTTTGGCGGAGATAGCATCATCTGTCCCCTCCACCTTACTGGCCTTTTTATCTTTACCCAGATGTGACACCCTGGGTACCTCTCTCTCCCTCTTGCTCCATTTTTGTTGCTCCCCTGAGCCCACTTACTGATGTTTCTATCCCCTTCGTGCCTTGCTTTGTAGATATCCCCTCTCCCTCCCTAGTGAACACAGAGACAAAGTACTCGTTAAATACCTCTGCCTGGTCCCTCGCCTCTTCCACCCACCCTCCTTCTGATCTCAGTCTGCTGAGATGGCCCTTAGTTTTTCTCTGTTCCCCAATGTACCGGAAGAACCCTTTTTCCCCTCCATGTATCCCCTGTGGCAGCTGCTGCTCTTTACTGGACTTTGCTCCCCTCACCATCCGGGTGACTTTTCTAGATGCAAGATGGTACATTTCCTTATCCCTATCCCCTCTTGTTGTTTTATATTTTTTGTAGGCCGCCTTCTTTTCTCTGACCGCTACCTGTACCTCACTGGACCACCAGCATGGTTTATGTGACCTTGCTCCCTTGCGTTTCAACTTAGCGCAGATCCCGACTGCCTCATGAAGTCCCCGGTTTATGACCTCCCATCTCCTTTCCACACTTGTCATTGAGGTAATCCCCATCAAGTGATCCTTGAGAATATTTCCCATGCCCATGAAATCTGCCCCCCTGAAGTCCACTGCCAGTGTCCTAGATCTCACCCCCCCTCCCCCCATGCTTATTTGAAACCAGACAGTATTGTGGTCGCTCCCAGTCAGGGGGTCTTGTACAACCATGTCCCTCACGATCCCCATCTGCCAGAACCACATCCAGGACATGCCCTCCCTTGTGGGCTCCATCACATGCTGTGTTAAGAAACATCCTGGAAGCCATCCAGCAGCCTCTGCTCCTTGGCCACCTTAGGGACATGGTTCCCCAGTTTGTACCTGGCATATTAGGTCCCCATCAACACCACTCCTTCCCCTTTTGGTCCACACTGGGCAATGATGTTGTCCAGCAAACCATCCTCTAGAACCTCACTCATCCCGGGGGGCCTATATGCTACACCCAGCTTGACCTTATTTCCTGCTGAGGATCGTAAAGTGACCCATAAGGCCTCCACGTTTCCCTCTGCCTCTTCTACCCCTAGCAATTTCTATGTCATCTCTAATGAACATAGCCACTCCACCCTCTGCCTCCTTTCTATCCTTCCTGAGCATAGTGTGTACCCCGTGCATGCTAGGTCCCAGTCATGGTTTTTGTTGGCCCACGTTTCCGTGACCGCCGCCACATCCACCCCCCCCCCGAACAGCATGGCCTGGAACTCTGGCAACTTGTTTCCCAAGCTCCTGGCATTTACTAACACCAACCCCCACCCCTTATCCCTGATTCTCTTTGTCGAACCCCACCCAGATTCCTTATACTTCCATCCTCCCTCTGCTCCTCCTGAAACCTCCATCCCCAATCTGTTTCCCCCTTCCCCCTTGGGCGTGAAGGCTACTCCCCTCATCTGGAGGAGAGGGCTTCTGGTCAGCCCCTCCCTTATCCCTCCCCCCCTCACAAGTTTAAACCCCACCTTTCTTGTATGTAGTCAGCCATCCCCTGTTTAAGGACTTCCTTCCCTAATGGAGCAAGATGAAACCTGTCCTTGGCATATAGTCTCTTATCCTCCCAAACTCCATTCCAGTTCCCTAACACTCCCAACCCACTCTCTTCACCCCACTTCCTGAGCCAGTCATTAACCTCTGTGAGCTTCATTTTTTTCTCCACTGAGGCCTTTGGCACTGGCAATATCTCCGAAAAGGAAATGTTGCATCCATTATCCCGACAGACTCTGGCAAGTTCTTGGAACCTTGCTTGGATTTCCAAAATGCTATTTCCCTCTAGATCATTAGTTCCCAAATGCACCAGGAAATCCGGTTTCCCTCCACAATCCCTAACCATTTCATACACCATGAACTTTGCTCTGTGCAGTGTCAGCCCAGAGATACACAGTACCTTCACCTGGCTATGGCACCCACCCCCCTGTCCCTCCCACTGGATACCCCTAATCATCGAGTCTCCCAATAACAGAACCTTAACACCGCCATCATCCTTATGGTTACCTCCACTGTGCCCTCTCAGCCCCCCCCCTTATTCATGATCTCAATTTGTGGGAGTCTTCCTGCCTTACTAGAGACCCCTTGTCACCCTCCCTTTCTGCCTCTCTTGCTATTTTGCCCACTTAACTCAAACTCCCTCTGAATAGGTGTCCCTTTAACCCTCTCTCTTATCCGAACCATTTATCCTGGCCCTGATGGTTTCTCCTTCCCCACACCGCATCCTCCCCTTGTAATAGTACCCTGCCTCCAGAGGCTCTCTGTGGGTCCCTTTAGCTAGGGCCTCATCCTTGGTACTGACCCCCCTGCTGAAAGGGGGCCCCTCTCCCACCTCCTTGTCTCCCAGTTTCTCTCCAATCATGCTCTCCTCTCTCATGTCTGGAATATGTTGCATCTCCCCCATTTGCTTAACATATATGTTTCCCCTTCTCCCTCTGGGACTATTTCTATCCTTTCCATTGCCGGTCTGTGATGCCCTATTATTTCATTAGCATGCAGGGGGTGAGCGTGATCACAGATCAGAGTTTTGAATTTCATTCTAAGATTCTATTAATACCATAAAATTGTAGGCTCCAGGACAGCTCATGCCAGGTGAATGATTGCAGTTTTTATGCATAGTGGGGGATCCCTTGGAAGAAACAGCATTATACGGTGGGTAATTTTTTTTCTTCTCCTCCCAGCTATAGGGTCAAACTGTCCAAATCAGGACAGAAAACATAACAATGTACTACATAAACAAACAGGGAGGAACCAGATCCTCAAACATGCATACAGAGACACTGAGGATCTGAGACCTGTCATATTCCTTAGAGGCTAACCTATTTGCAGTCTATCTGCCAGGCAAAGATAATGTCTTTGCAGATGTTTCTGGCCACAGTGTTAAGAAGTTGGGGCACTCCCAACATAGACCTGTTTGCACCTTGGGAGAACTATCAGCTCCTGCAGTTTTAGCCAAAGGAACAGTCTGAGAATGCCCTGGTACTGGACAGGGAGTTTTTTTTTTTTTTTATAATCTCTCTATATTCTCTGGCAGTCCAGGGCCTCTCTCCAGGGTGCCCACACGACTAACTGCCGCTACCCCCAGCCTGAAACCTCCTCGAGTAAACTCCCCCTCAGCTCCCATGGCTTGTCCAGCTCCCTGGATCACCCCCCGGTGGAGGGCCCGCCTGCTGTGGACGGCCTTTCTGGGATTAGAGGGACAGCCGCGAGACCAGGGTAGGGGTCGGGAGATCCACCAAGGCAGGTCTGGTGACAGGATGTGGGCAAGTCTAATGGAGTCCCTTTCACCTCCATTTGACAACCAGGGTTTTCTACTTTGGATTTTCCCCCAGAGGCCGGACGTGCAATGGCATCCTGGCACAATGTGCTGACACCCACCGCCGCTCCACCCCATGATGCTGTGCTGCAGGTTCCTTGTGATGCCCCTGATCTCTATCGGGGGCATATCCCTGGATCCCTCCCCGGGAAGGGAGAGCAGTCCTCTGGATGCTCATTCCCTTCCCTCCCAACCTCCTACCACCCGAGTCCATTCCTGAACCTGGGTCACCAGCGTGGCATGAGGTGTGGTGTCCAGCGCCTCAATCCTTAGTGCCACCGGGCCGGCTGGATGGAGTTTCTGTACCATTCCACCATTTCCACTCATTCAGTAAGTACTCCTGAAACTCGGGAGGCAAACTGAAACAGTGATCTTGATAGCTCCAGACTGGCTTGGTACTTGATGCTCTTGGTCCTGTCTGACAAGAATCCAACCAGCCTGCCACTCTGTCACAAATCTGTTGAATTTTTCCAAGGGCAGAATAACATTTCTGAATCCCAGGACCCTGCACCTGCTGTTGAGGGCATGGTTCTTGAGGAATTATAATTTTTTTGACTAGATCTCTCAGAAATAGTCCTGAAGGTGCATAAGGTTTCAACGAAACCCGCTTCCAGGATAGTTTATTCCTCTGAATGGAAGAGGTTTTCTTACTGGTGTGCCCCCTCAAAAGTAAACCCAATAAAGGTAGGGTTGCCTATAATTCTGCAATACCTAGCACACTTACAATAGATAGGCTTATGGCCTTCAACTTTCAAGGTGCACTTGGTAGTAACAGAATAAATATAAACTGGCAAGGAAAAGTGTTAGGCCTCACAATCCATTTAAAATTTTATTTATTGTTTTTTTTTTTTTTAAAGACCTAAAGCCCTTGTACCCACCAGGGAAGGACCCTGTCCCATTCTGAGACCTCGGCATATGCCTTGCCCAGCTCTTGAAAGCCCCCTTTGAGCCTATGGAAACTGCTGACCTGAAGTATGTCACATGGAAAACCATATTCCTGGTTGCAGTGACCATTGCTAGGAGGGTAAGAGAGTGATAATCCCTCTGCACAGTCAAATTACACAATCCCCCATGGAGAAAAATGAGTCCTTGTAATCGACAGAAAATTTCTTCCTAAGGTGGTATCTGAATTCCATCTGAATTAGTCACTCCCTGTACTCTATCCAGGCATTCTAGTCCATGTGAGGAAAAGTTGCATGGCCTGGACCTAAAGCGAGTCCTGACTACATGGACTAGATAAAGGATGTCGGGTTCCACTGCACCCAGCTTTTCGTTACTTATGATGAGGTTGGCAAAGGCAAGCCAGCTACAGAGAGATCTGTCTCTCACTGGATTGTCTGTTTCATTCAGTTCTGCTGTGAAAAAGCTGGAAAAATGCTACCAAGAGACTTAAGGGCGCACTGCAGAAGGGGTACCTCTGCCTGTGTGGCATTCATCAGAGGCTTGTGCTCTTCTTCCGAATAAAGCTTCTGCTTACCTACGACACTAAGCTAAGATTGTTTCAAACCACCTTCCTTCATTTAATTGACTATGTGGACTTCCTTTACAGCAATAGTCCTAAATCAGCATTATGCACCCTGGATAGGCTGTACCATAGAGCCTTAAGATTCATCACAGATGCCCCTTCTAACACTCATCATTGTTCTCTCTGTTTGCAGATTGGTTGGCCTTCACTCAGTACCAGGAGGTGGCAAAATGCATCCCTCTGGATCTATAGAGCCATCACAATGAAACTTCCTCCTTACATCTGCACTCTTTTCAAACTTGCTTCTTGAGCATATACGCTTAGAAAACTCTTCCTTATTACATTTAACATTCCTAGGATAAGAATGCGGTTCCTCGTCTATAAGCCATACACTACCCAACCTCCCTTTGGAACACTCTCCAAAGGACACTCAAACTCACGTTTGCAGGGCTGTTACCAGGACTTTCACAAGGGTTCTTTTTATACAGTCTGCAACTTTGGAAAAAAAAAAAAAGGCAGTGGGTCTTAGGGCTGCCAGGACCCCAGAAGCCATGGGGTCCTAGATGCTCTGTGGTGCATTTTGTGGCTTATTCTGAAGCTAAAGAAGTCCTATCTGATATCTCCTACATCCCTTGCTCTAAGCAAAATTATTATCTGGCTGGCTAGAGAGTGAATACATATATGTATTCAGTACCAGAGGGCAGCAAGATGCTGCTAATGTAATATACCCAAGGCATTGTATCAGATAGATATGTTATCCGCTTTAATAGCAGCAGCTGTATCTACTGGTGTGTAGGTAAGGGATCTGGGGGCTGCCAGGCCCGTAGAAGCTGTGGGGTACTAGATGCTCTGTGGCTCATTTTGTGGCTTATTTTAAACCAAAATAACTCATCTATGAGCTCCACTCCACCTCCTGCTCTAAGGACAATTACTACTATCTGGGTGGCTCAGATTGTGTGTGTGTGTGTGTGTGTGTGTGTGTGTGTGTGTGTGTGTGTGAGAGAACCTTGCTACACTGCAAAGAACAAACTGTAACTCCATTTAGGACCTGGAAACCTGGTAAGGCATAATATTGGTGGGACTTGTTAAGAAGGGGAGCTACGCTTTCTACAAAAAGTTTCATTTTTTTCCCTTATTGGCATTAAGCAGAGAATTGCAGGATTCCATTAAAAATGTAGTAATTTTATAACCAGAGGGAGTGAGATACAACTGAATTTGCTTGATTGTTTGGGTTGAGACCTAGGATTTGGAAGGATATTTTTGCAACATTTTAAAAGTGTCCTGCTGGCTGAGGAGTGAGTTAATTTTTATCCCTGGACTCAGTAGAGTGGTTTGTGCAGGAGCCGTGGTCTAGTAAATTGTGGTGTTAGTTGAATTACTATAAAGGGCAATACTCACCAGGGTGGTGGAGCAGTTGTGTATTTGATTGTTTCTAACAGTCACCAGTGGCTGTGGACTACCACCCACCTCGCTCACACCCCCCGGCGTGGCATTTCCTTTATAGCCACAGTTCTGACATCACTTCCTCAACAGGTCTTGGGGCAGAACTGTCATATCTTAATAACCCAGCACAGTGCAAAGGTAGATACACACCACAAATAATAATAACAATAAAAAAATGTATATAGATATATATGTGTGTGTGTATGTTACGTGTGTGTGTGTGTGTGTGTGTGTGTGTGTGTGTGTGTATATGTGTATGTGTGTGTGTGTGTGTGTGTGTGTGTGTGATGTATGTATGTATATATATATATATATATATATATATATATATATATATATATATATATATATATATATATATATATATATATATATATATATATATATATATATATATATATATATATATATATCTCTCATGATAAAGGCCTGAAAGTAGCTGCACTGAACATCTGCAGCCTCACAGCAAAGTTTGACCTACTCAAGCGTGGATGTCCGACCATGTACCTGACATGCTGTCTCTGACAGAGACTTGGCTGTCAAGCAGGATAAAAAGACAGTGAAGTGATGCTTCCAGGATATCAAACATTCAGGAAAAGACAGGTGTGGCAAGAGAGGTGGAGGTCCTTATCTATGCCAGGGATTACCTATGCTGTTCGGTCCTCCCTGTTACCAGGGTCGAGGATGATCATGAACTGCTAGCAATAAAAGCACAGGTCGGACGGCACGGCAAATCTCTAATCTTAGCGTCGGTTTATCTTCCACCCACTAAAGCCAGGGATGGCCTCCCAAAATACTGGATACAATTGCTACCCTTTCTCAGGGCACAGAGCTTCCTACAGGTGACTTTAACATCAAATGGGAGGGCAGGAATCCACGCCTTTCAAGGACATAGTCGCTACTTCAATCTGACCCAACTTGTAGACAGCCCAACAAGGCGGAACCACAAAACAGGAAGAGACACCCTCCTCGATTGGCTCCTCTCGAGTTACCCTCTCGGATCTCTGAACTTAAGGTCCTGCCCTGACACCTTAAGTGACCACTCCCAGTCACTTTCACATGGTCAAACAAATTGAGCAAGCCCCCGCCTATCATAATTAATAGTAGGGTCTTGGGGAAGGGCAAGCTTGGGTCCCTCTCCTCCGCCCTCTCCCAGTATGACTGCTCCCCCATCGATCATGCGCCTAATATTGACCAGGCCCTAAGTTTCTTTTATAGAGGGCTTCAACAAGATTTGTGATATCTTTGCACCACTGAGGAAAAGAAAAATTCAGGGTCAAGTTAATGGTTGGATCACAGGGGATCTCCTCTCCCAGATGAAGGAAAGGGACAATCTCTGGGGAAAAAGCCAGGTCCTCTCACAGCAAACACAACTTCCAATGCTACAGAGCTGCAAGAAACCACTGCACCAACCTTATCCGCCAAGCAAAGGCCAACTTCCACAAGGAGCAGCTTAAAAAAACTTGGGGCAATGGGAAGAATTTTTGGGATAACATCCAAAACCTTCTTGGGAAGGATGAGAAGAAGATCCCCCACTCGCTCAACATTGACAACATCACGATTACTGACCCTCAGCACATCGCGGATTCTCTCAACACAGCGTTTACTGACCTGACTGGAGTGCTACCCCCTGACTACCTGCACCCTGCTGGGGAACAAACCAACTGCATGCCTCAAGAGGGCTCAATCCCTGTCTTCTACTTCAAAAAAGTGTCAGTGAAGGAGGCTTACAAATACATAAAAAAAATACTAGGCAAGACCAGAATGGGGAGTGATGGAATCGATATGAAACTCCTATCCCTAACACTGGATGTCATCATCGTGCCAGTTACAAAACTATTTAACAAATCACTGGCTCTTGCACAGTTCCCCGGGATCTGGAAACAGGCTCTTGTGACGCCGGTGCACAAGAATGGTGATATGACATGCACCGCCAATTACAGGCCGATATCCATCCTCTCTCCCTTATCTAAAGCCCTGGAAAAGATTGTGGCCACCCAACTCACAGATTACCTCAACAGATACAACCTGTTATGTCCAAACCAACATGGCTTCAGGCAGAATCATAGTACCTCCACAGCTTTGCTGGACTACACTGACTACTTGCACAAGGCACTAGATGAAGGAAAGCTGGTGGGGCAGTCTTCATAGACCTCACCAAAGCCTTGACACTGTCAATCACTCTCCTCCTGACTCAACTACAGAACCTGGGGTTGCAACCAATGCTGTCTGCTGGTTCAAGGACTACCTAACAACACACAGAAGCCAACGGTAAAAATTGGGCACACAATATCTACCTCAGCGAGTTATCTTTAGGGTCCCACAGGGTCAATACTAGGGCCCTTACTATTCAGCCTCTTCCTAAATAATCTTCCTGAAGCCTGTGACACTAAACTGATACTTTACGCAGATGATGCTGTGCTTCTCACCAGCAGTTCATCAATAGTTGCCCTCCACTCCCAGCTGCAGGCATCCTTCTACAAGCTGGAAGACTGGTTCTGTAGCCATAAACTTCTATTAAACTACAAAAAAAAACAAGGTGATGCTCACAGCCCGCCCACAGCACAAAATGAAGCTCCCTCCCCTCACCATCTCTAATAAAGTCAGTGAGCTGCTGGAACAAGTTCAGACCTTCAAGTACCGGGTCACCGTTGATGACTGCCTCACCTTCACCCAACACATCGACACGGTAAAGGCAGTGAACACCAAGCTGGGTGTACTATATAGGCATAAAAAGTATCTCACTCCAGAGGCCCTCCATCTCTCAGTCTCCAGCTCCATCCTTTCTACCATCGACTATGGATTGGTGGTCTATGGCGCAGCAACAGACACTGCACTAAAAAGGTTCACATTGCCCTCAACAAGGCATGTAGGCTCACAATGGCTGCAGATCGAAATACCCACACCTGCTCCTTATACAAGGAGACCAATTGGCTGCCACTAAAGAACAGGATTATATTCCAAACCTATCTCCTTGGAAAAAAGGCACTAATGGGTAAAACCGCCCCATGCATTTCTAGCATCCTAACACCAAGTGCTACCAGCTATACCACCAGAGGCAGGATGAGGGGGGCCCCATCAACACCTCTCCGTCGAACTGTGCAGGGACAGCGTGCTTTCAGCTTTAGGGCCCCCCAATGGCTCAGTGAAATCCCAGTGCACATTCTAAACTCCCAATGCATCTCGCAATTCAAAAATGGCCTAAGGCAACACCTTCTTACTAGGATAGTTTGCGAATGCCACTAGGACTCTAACACCCATAATGCCCACTCACCCACACTCTCCTTCCCCTTCCTTTTACACCCACTCTTCCCTATTGCCCTATCCCTCTGTCCTTCTCTCCCCCTGCCTTTTCTCCCACTGGATCAACCTTAAAACCAACATACTACCACTACCTCCCCAACCTCCTAGACAAAGCCACTTCTTCTGGCTGCCCACTCCCCTCCCCCTCACCTTGACTCTTCCTTGGACTCTCACACTAGGTGTCACACCTGTTTATCTCCTTCGCTACATATAAACACTGTCCTTTACCCTAGTTGAATGCTCTTGACGCTGTACTATCACCATTGGTACTATGAATTACATTGTATCCTTACTGTATACTAGCTACCTACTATTCGAGTATTGTATGTAAACTGTTTGTTATTGCTGTCATTGTCACTGTTTGACGTGGAACCTTTGTAAAAGAGCTCTGAGCTCAAAGGTATGATCTGAATCCCTAAATAAATAAATAAAGAAATATATTATAAGGGAGAGGGACATGTGGGGAGTGGTGCAATGCACTGGCTGTGGGGCAGCAGTTTTCCGGGAGACATTCTGGAAACTGCATTGCTGTCCTATTTGCAGGCAACTGTCCGTTCTGAGGGAGGAGGTTGCCCACCTCCAGGCTGAACTAGCAAGGACTAGGGAGGCCTCCCCCTTCCAAAGAGCACCACTGCGATAACCACTGCCTCAGAGGTTGCCAAGTATGAAGAGCAGTTGGACCACAGTGGGTTCTGGGAGAGTGCGGGTGGTGGACCAGAGGTGAAGCCCCCTAGTTGTACTTCTACACAAATCATATGCCATTCTGGCAGAGCAAGGTTCCTCTATGATGGCGCACTCAGTGGAGATCCAGAAGAATGCCAAGGACATCCACAAGGGAGACCCGCAAAAGGGTGGCAAGGGACACCACAGGGGAAGGAAACAGCTTCTGATAGGGGACTCATTTGTTAGGGGGGTAAAACTGGGAAAGGGAGAGAAGGAAGTAAGGTGCCTGCCTGGTGCCATGGCTTGGAGGGACAGGAAGCGAATCCTCAGGATTGCAGAAGCAGCATCTCAGGAGAGGGACAAAAGACCTAGCTAGGCATGGGATCAGTGCAGAATGAATTTGTGGAGTTGGGGAGGGGCCTCAGATGGGTAGCAAGCACGGTGACCTTCTCAGAGGTGCTACCAGTCCATGGCAGGAGTGAGGCTAGGGTACTGCACACCATGCAGTTTAATGAATGGTTGCAAAACTGGTGCAGAGCACAGGACTTTGGCTTCACTGGGGACTGGGGGGCTACCTGGAGAGATAAAGGTCTATACTGGCATGATGGTCTGCATCTGTCCACGAAGGGAACCAAGCTCCTAGGTGATAGGTTTAAATGCTTCCTTGGCAAGCTTTTAAACTAGCCAAGGGGGAGGCGCTGATAAAAGGCAGGAAATTTCAAGCCTCCCCCCACAAAACATGGCAGGTAGTAAGGTAAACACTGAGATACAGAGCTCAACACAGGGCACGACAGGGGTAAATGGAAAAATAGACAAGGACAATAAGAGCAGGGATAGGGGGAAAAAGGATAAAGCCAACATTAAATGGAGGGCAATGAGTACCAATGCCCGTAGTCTGGGAAACAAGCTTCCT
The DNA here is from genome assembly GCA_016271365.2 of Neoceratodus forsteri. Classification (NCBI taxonomy): domain Eukaryota; kingdom Metazoa; phylum Chordata; order Ceratodontiformes; family Ceratodontidae; genus Neoceratodus; species Neoceratodus forsteri. The sequence goes on from CM057452.1 coordinate 649,526,971, forward strand.
GAGCTAGTAGCCCTGATGGAAGATGAACAATTGGATATTGTGTCAGTCACAGAAACCCGGTACACAGAGAACCATGACTGGGATGTCAACATACCAGGGTACACACTCTACAGAAGGGACAGGGAAGGTAAGAGGAGGTGGACTAGCTCTCTACATAAGGGAAGGGATCAAAGCTACAGAACTAAAAAGTAAAGGGGGAGGACAAGAGGCACTCTGGATCACCTTGGAGACAGGGAATGGCATCACAATCCTCACAGGGGTTGTGTACAGACCCATGTCTCGAGGGAAAGAAATGGACAACAAAATGATAGAGGATATTCTCAAAATGGCTGTAAAAGGGGAGATACAGTTGATGGGGGACCTGAATATGCCAGATGTTAACTGGATAACATGTACTGCAGCCACATCCAAGAGCAGGGTCATTCTCGATGCCCTGGAGGGGGCAGGCCTTAGACAGCTAGTGTTGGAACCCACTCGGGAAGGAGCAATACTAGACATGGTACTGTCAAATGGAGAGAGGATCACAAATTTAGAAGTCAGTAGACATCTGGGAACAAGCGACCACTGCACAGTGTTCTTCACAATGAGCACAACCATGGAGATAAGCCATACAAAACAAGGATACTGGACTTTAGAAGGGCTGACTTTGGCAAAATGGGTGAATACCTGAAAAATGCACTAGCAGATGACCAAAAAAGGAGGGGTGGAAGAACAATGGAGAAAAATCAAAACTGCCATCATAGAGGCAACAAGCCTTTGTGTGAAACAAATAAAGAAAACAAAGCGGAGTAAAAAAAACACTGTGGTTCTCAAAAGAGGTGCCAGGGAAGGTTAAGGAGAAAAAGGCTGCATTCAAAAAGTATAATGAATCACAGAAGGAGCAAGACATGGAACTGTATCAATTAAAGCAGAAAGAAGTGGGGAAGGCAGTCAGACTAGCAAAGGCCCAAACTGAGGAAAAAGTAGCCAACTCGGTTAAGAAGGAGGATAAAACCTTTTATAGGTACATTAGGGAGCATAGAAAGGTTAAGGGAAGGATAGTGAAGATTAATAAAGGAGAGGGGAGGTGGGCAGAGGGAGACAGTGAAAAGGCAGACACACTGAATGAATACTTTTGCTCAGTATTCACGAAAGAAGATGAGGAGGAGTTACCTAAACCAAACAATAGAAGCACTCTGGGTAGGGAGGTTGACATCAGTCCATTCACAGAAGAGAGAGTCCTGAAAGAACTCCTAAAACTCAAGGTGGACAAAGCAATGGGGCCAGACAGGATTCACCCCAGAATCCTTAAAGAACTAAGGGAGGACCTAGTGACACTACTGACCACGCTTTTAACAAATCATAGCAGGATGGGGTGGTACCTGAGGACTGGAGAGGCAGATGTGATTCCCTTCACAAAAGTGGGAGCAAGGCAGAAGGGAAACTACAGACCTGTAAGTTTGACCACAGTGGTAGGAAAATGATGGAATCACTTCTGAAAGAAAGAACTGTTAGCGTACCTAGAGGCCAGCGGGGCACAGGACCCAAAGCAGCATGGATTTACAGCAAGAAGGTCATGTCAGACGAATCTAATTGATTTCTTTGAGTGGGTGACCAAAGTAATAGACCAGGGAGGGGCTGTGGTTATGGCCTACCTAGACTTTAGCAAGGCATTTGACACAGTCCTGCACAACAGATTAATATTTATTTATTTATTTGCTTTTGGTAACCGGGTGAGTGCACTAGGCATAGCAATGCCTATTTTCAGGCACGACCTGGGAGAGAGACAGTTGAAACATACAAAATGAGCATACATGTGACGCAGCACATGAGAATGGTGAACACGATTAGAATGTGACCAGTAACAAGTCAACTAAACAGTTAATTCAAAGAGTAAGCCACATTTGAATGTAAGAGATAATGTTACAGTAAGAGGCAGAAACAGGAAAAACATTTAGTTAAAAATACACAACTAAAGTTAAAACTATAAGTGAAACAGGCATTTGCAAATAAAGGTAACACACAGCAAAGTACAGTAAGTGCCAAAACTGAGGATGAGATGAGAGAGAGAGAGAGAGAGAGAGAGAGAGAGAGGAGAGAGGCGAGAGGCGTAAAAGGTGGGGATGAGAGAAACAGAACATGAGAGCTAGGAAGTTGGAGAGGGAGGGAAGTGGCATACAGGAGGAAGGTAGTTTAATGGAAGAGAAGGTGGGGAGATGAAGTAGTCTAAGGCGGATTAAAGCAGGTACATTGGCTGGTTGTTTGCAGATGTTCCCGGTGACGTGATTTAAAGCTAGTATGGGTAGGTGCTTCATGAACATTTGGAGGTAACGAGTTCCAGTATTTTGGGGTCATATGTGCAAAAGCACGTGTACCCATATTAGTTTTGCATCTGGGAATGTGGAAGGGGGCTAGGTCAGCAGATCGGAGCCCATAGGAGAGAGGGTGAGAGTGTCGCAGACAGGCGAGTGATGAAGGGATGCCAGTGCGGACAGTGTTATCTATAAGTGACCCAAGGACTGGAGCCGATGGCAGTAGGAGCAGGGCCAGTTTAGGTCAGAATAGAGTTGGCAATGGTGTGTGAAACGAGGGTTGCTGAGGCATAACGGCAGATATTGTTATAGGTGGTGTCCCACTTGTGGAGGGAGGATTGGAGGCAGATAGATATAACTGATCCATAAGCCAGGCAGGGAGCAGAAAGCCTGAGCCACAGCTAGTCTAGCCGAAGGGGTAAGGCATAGCTGGTGGTAGGCACCACCTAATTTTAGCTAACAGATTTACAGGTTTGAGTTATGTGTAAGTCAAAATTAAGGGATTCATCCAGAGCAATGCCCAGGTATTTGAAGGATTTCGTGTTAATCAGTGTGGAGCCATCAGCACAGGTGATTTTTAGGGCATCTGTGTTTGTTTTAAGTTTGGCGAGCGATCCAAAGAGCATAGAGTGAGTCTTGCTAATGTTAAGAATGAGGTTGTTCTCCGTTAGCCAAGACTGAATAGCAGAGAAGTCAGAGTTAAGAGGTTGGTTGAGGTCAGGTGTGTTCCTCGCACTGT